>CM044001.1:38487036-38782036 GCA_024085815.1 Flaveria linearis | reverse complement strand
ACTATTCGATGGTTAAAGACAATGTTTATATCTTAAATTTAATCAAGTTGTAATGAATTGCAATTACTATATTTTTCCGCTATGATGAATATAACTAAATGCACGTATTAAATCTATGTTTTGCTGTGAATGACCAACAGTGAGGCTTCCTGGGATCAGGGCCTTACAAGTTGGTATCAGAGCCAATGTTTAAGAGATTTAGGAAAACCACTTTATAAACCTAAACTTAAACAGACAATGGGACCAAGTATCAAGGATGCCAGTCCAAGAAGCTCCATGCCCAGAGGTAACGAAATATGTTGTAAGTATTATTCCGATGGGTAGTGCCTTGTTATTTAAGTTAGAATCGAGGATAGGGTATGATAACATTATCTGTGGTGCCTATTTAAATTTATGTGACCTATACGTGCATAGAATAGGTATAGTAGGTTCTAGTGTTAGTGTGGTTCAAGATAGGAGAGTTTAGGACATGAGAAGTTTTGTAAGTAGTTAATCACAACTGGCCACTGTTATTAAAAATTTACAAAACTTGTCGTGATCTGAACTTGCCTTGAAAGATCATATTGACATTCTGGATCTTATAGGATGTAGAAAGAATGGCACCAAAGAAAGCAGTTCCAGCTATGGTCACCCGGAAAACCACTAGGGGAAGGCCCCCTACTAAGGCAAAAGAAACTGCAAGTAAAACTGCGAAACCGACAAAACGGTCAACCAGAAAGCCGGTTAAGTAACCGGATAAGGAGGAGGTTGAGTTAGAAACGGGAGCCGAGGGGCCTACCGCTGACCAAACAAAGCTGAAGGAAACAGTAAAGGAAGCTATTGCCCAAGAGGTGCACCAGATCCTATCTGGAGTGATGCCCGCTTTGCTCGTGGAGGTTGTGGAGCAGGTTAAGGGCGACAGTAAAAAGGGTACGGCTTCAAAGAAGGTTGATAAGAAGAAATTCGTCAAGACTGAGGGAATGAGCGATGAGGAAGATAGTCTGGGTAACAATGACGATTCTGAGGTTGAAGATGTGGCAAAGGGGTGCAGCTATGGGGCTTTTCAGAGGTGTAAGCCCCCAATATTTAATGGTACTGGTAACGCTGCTACTGCTCAGCGCTGGATCAGGGAAATTGAAGTCGTGCTAAGGATCAGCGAGTGCAGGGAAGACCAAAAAGTGAAGTTTGCTTCCCATTCACTTTTGGACCCAGCATTGTGTTGGTGGGATAACATCGTTGACTCTTACGGGGAGGAAGCTATTAAGAGGATGAAGTGGCCTGAAATGAAGAGGTTGGTGATAGAGGAGTACTGTCCGAAAAGAGAGCTTGACAAGATTGAACAAGAGTTTGTGAGCTTGGAGGCTGGTAACATGACACATCAGGAGTACACCACAAAATTCAATGAAATGGTACGTTTAGTGCCTGATTTGGTGACTCCTGAATCCAAGAGGATTAAGATAGTATGCCAGCAAAAGATAATCCGATTAATGGCTCCCGATGGTAGTCCGGTTACGATCTACATTGATAACGATTGCAAGGTTCCAAGGATCATTTCCATGATAAAGACGGAGAAATGTATGAGGCGAGGGTGCGGGGCTTATCTAGCATATGTCAAAGATGTTAAAGATAAAGCAAAAAAGTTGTCGGATGTACCCGTGGGACTTTCCTGATGTATTCCCGGAGGATCTGCCAGGGGTACCACCAGATAGGGAGATAGAGTTTCAGATTGATTTACTGTCAGTAGCCCAGCCCATTCCAAAGCACCCTACCGCCTAGCCCCGTCTGAGATGAAGGAGCTCATGTCACAACTGCAAGAACTTCTTAATAAAGGATTCATCAGGCCCAGCATTTCTCCATGGGGTGCTCCACTATTGTTTGTGAAGAAGAAGGATGGCAGCATGAGGATGTGTATAGATTACAGGGAATTGAATAAGCTGACCGTGAAGAATCGATACCCTCTACCCAGAATAGACGATCTGTTTAACCAGTTGCAAGGGGCAAGCTAGTTCTCCCGAATAGATCTCCGATCCGGATATCATCAACTGAAGGTAAGGGAGCAAGATATCCCAAAGACGGCTTTCCGAACGCGCTATGGACACTATGAGTTTCTGGTTATGTCTTTCGAGCTAACCAATGCTCCTGCGGCATTTATGGACTTAATGAATCGCGTGTGTCGCCCGATGTTGGACAGATCAATAATAGTCTTCATTGACGATATCTTGATATACTCAAAGAATGAAGGAGACCACGCTTGTCATATCAAGGAGGTGTTAGAAACATTACGAAAGGAGAAAATGTATGCGAAGTTCTCTAAATGTGCATTCTGGCTACGGGAGGTGCAGTTTTTAGGGCACATTATAAATTCCGAGGGAGTTATGGTTGATCCAGCAAAAGTTGAAGCAGTTACGCAATGGAATTCCCCAAGGACGCCATCCGAAATCTGTAGTTTCTTGGGATTGGCTGGCTATTATAGAAGGTTCATCAAAGATTTCTCAAAGATAGCTTCCCCATTAACAAGGTTAACGAGGAAGAACGTGGTGTTCGACTAGGGAAAAGAAAAGGAAGATGCGTTTCAGGAATTGAAGGATAGACTAACCAAAGCTCCTGTACTAACCCTACCGGAGGGAGATGAAGACCTAACGGTATACTCCGATGCCTTTTACTGCGGGTTAGGCTGTGTGTTAATGCAAAGAGGAAAGGTTATAGCTTACGCATCCAGACAACTAAAGGACACGGATGTTAATTACCCGGTTCACGATTTAGAACTTGCCGCAGTAGTGTTCGCATTGAAGATATGGAGACAATATTTGTATGGAACTAAGTGCACCATATTTACCGACCACAAAAGTCTGAAATATTTCTTTGAGCAGAAAGATCTAAATATGAGATAGAGGAGGTGGTTGGAGCTGATAAAGGATTACAACTGTGAAATCCATTATCACCCGGGTAAGGCAAATATGGTAGCCGATGCCCTGAGCCGAAAGGAAGGATATGAACCAATTCGGGTGAAGGCATGCCAACTAGTAGTGACCCCAGATGTTATGAGGTTGATAAGCAAAGCTCAAGAGGAAGCCTTGAAGGAACACCAAATTAAAAAAGAACGGATGGTGGGAAGGGTCGATGATTTAACCGATAACACATTGGGTGTGAAGGCTGTCTATGGTAGGATATGGATTCCGAGGTATGGAAATTTACGAGAGAAAGTTTTTGATGAAGCCCACAAAACTCGCTACTCAATACACCCAGGAGTAAATAAGATGTACCATGACTTGAAGAAAGATTACTGGTGGCCCGGGATGAAAAGAGATGTGGTGGCATATGTAAATAAATGCCTAACGTGCCTACAAGTGAAGGCTGAGCACCAACGACCTTATAGGTATGTTCAACCATTAAGGGTGCCGGAATGGAAGTGGGAACATATTACAATGGATTTTATTACTAAGTTACCACGTACAACTAAGGGTAATGATGCCATCTGGGTAATAGTAGACAGGTTGACTAAGAGTGCTCATTTCTTACCCATCAGGGAAGCAATCAATTCAGAAAAGCTTGCAGAATTGTTTATTAAGGAGATAGTTGCATGGCATGGTATGCCTGTATCGATTGTGTCAGATAGAGACACACGGTTTACCTCTAAATTCTGGAGGAGGTGTAATGAAGAAATGGGGACAAGGTTGCATATCAGTACCACTTACCACCCGCAGACTAATGGTCAATCCGAAAGGACGATACAGACACTGGAAGACATGCTACAAGCATGTGTCATGGACTTTGGTGGTAACTGGGACAACCACCTACCATTAGCAGAATTCTCATACAAAAATAGCTATCATGCTAGTATTAAAATGCCTCCATCAGGAGACGATGTAGGACCCCGGTTTGTTAGGGTGACGTTGGACAAAAGGAGTTGGGAAGCTTAGAAGTCGTGGAAGCCACAACAGAAAAGTTGGAGAAAATCAAGGCGTATATGAAGGCTGCGAAAGATAGACAAAAGTCATACGCTGATAAAAGGAGACCAATAGAATTTAGCGTGGGTGACAGAGTAATGTTAAAGGTGTTGCCATGGAAGGGAATTATCCGATTTAGGAAGAGGGGGAAACTAAGTCCCAGGTTTATTGGACCATTTACGGTACTAGCGTGAGTTGGGGATGTAGCTTACAGGCTAGACCTTCCAGAAGAGTTAAGTGGGATTCACCCCACCTTTCATGTGTCGCACTTGCGAAAGTGCTTGATTGATGATGTGATGGTTGTGCACCTCCATGATGTTGAAGTAGACGAACGGCTGAACTATGTGGAGAAGTCGGTCGCCATTTTGGACAGAAAAGTGAAGCAGTTAAGAAACAAGCAGATCAGACAAGTCAAAGTACAATGGAAACACCGAAAGGGTTCAGATGCCACCTGGGAATCCGAGGAGGAAATGAGGAAACAATACCCCGATCTGTTTAATGACGAGACAGGTTTCGAGGACGAAACCTAAATAAGGGGGGAGACTTGTAACGCCCCGAAATTTCCGAAGCGAGCCATTTAATAATGATGGGCTTTTTAATGGTTAATTAAATTAAATAAGGAAGATGGTGGGCCATGGACTAAATTAAACTTAATGGGCTATGTTTTGATGGGTTTAAGGGCCCTTAATTAGCCCTTAAGCATGCATGATTAGCCTCCATCTCCCCATTTGCAACCCTAGCCCCAAGCTTCTAGAGAGAGAAAGTAGAGTGAGAAAGTGAAGAATTTGGAGGATTGGGAGCTTGGTTGTTTTAAAGATTGAAGATCTGGGTGTTGGAGCTTCAAACCACAAGAAAGGAGTAACAAATCAAGGTAAGAATCGTCATCCAAACATCACTTTAGAACAGATCCGGATTTCTAGGGTTTTGGGTTCAAAAAGTTTCAAAGAAACACATAAAGGTCAAATTTTTACGTATGAAAACGTGTAAAAAGGTTAGATATGGTTTCATGGTTGGTAAACCAAGGATTTGGACGTAAAACGTTAAGATTTTGGGTTAAAAACAGGCTGGTTCATCATTTTTATGCATCCAGCGAAACTATGAGCCCGATCAGCGAAACTGTGGACTCATCCAGCGAAACTAAGAGTGTTTCCAGCGAAACTATAGTTTCGCTAGGGCGAAACTACTGTGTTCGAGAAAACCATTAAGACTTAGCGAATCTAGAAAATTCCAACGAAAGTTGGGCGCTCATGGCAGCGAATCTGTCCAGCGAATCTGTCCAGCGAAACTGGCAGAAGTGCTGCCCAGCAAAACTGGCAGCGAAACTGGCAGCAAAACTGCCAGCGAAACTGCCAGCGAAACTGTCAGTGAAATTGTGAAGAAAATGACGTTTTTTGTGTATTAACTTCCGTGCAGCTTGGGTATTCGGACTATAGCTTAAGTAACATAGAATTGAAGCTATTTTGCTAGTTCAGGTGAGTTCTAGACCCCTCCTTTACCCATTTTTAACGTTTTGGGGTGATATGCATACTAAAATACATACTTTCATGATGACCTGGCAGCTCGGCCCCAGCCAGGTGCGTTGCCCCTTGGACCCCACTAGGGGCTGCCGACCCTAGGACCCCGCTCTCAGGGGCTGCCGCCCCCAAACCCTCGCTGCCTCGCGGAGGATCGGTTATTTGGTTTATCTTTCATGGTTGATGAAATGTGAATGCATGGACTATGAGTTTACTTCTTATTATATGTTATGTGTATGTGAAAACTAATGATGTAAGTGAAACATAAAGAATTGTTATTGGGCCCATAACGTGTACCTTGATAAAGTAAAGCCTTGCAAGCAATTGATAAAGCAGGGTTGCATTTCTTGTGCCCTGATGATGATAAAGTAAAAGCTCGAACGGGCAGGTCAGTAAGGCCTAGATTGGCATGACAATAACGGCCTGTTTGGGTACGACAGCAAGGCCTGAATAGGCATGTCGGTAAAGTCCTGTGTTTATCATAGGCATCGATAGTAACTGGGAATTGATGGATAAAGAATAGCGATTGTAAATAATTAATGGTAAAGTAATGATAAAGCGATCATTTTTGAAATCAATGTTCTGATAGATGATGATTGTTTTCAAATGTTAAAGTTACTACCTTTTACAAAAGTTGTTAATGATGTAAACCTAGAACTCACTCAGCAAAGCTGACTGTTTTTATGCATATTAGTTGACAGGTGAGCTTTTGGGCTTGTGGGATAGGAGCATGGAGCTAACGCTTCTTGGCATCTGAAGACTAGCATCCCTGATGAAGAAGAATATTAATGAGAATTTTAAAGACTATTTGATGTTTAAAGACAATGTTTATATCTTAAATTTAATCAAGTTGTAATGAATTGCAATTACTATATTTTTCCGCTGCGATGAATATAACTAAATGCATGTTTTAGTTTTGCTGTGAATGACCAACAGTGAGGTTTCTTGGGATCAGGGCCTTACAAAAGAAGATATTTGTCAGTTTCTTTGTTCTTTCCAGAAGTAGTGCTGAGAAGCTTGTAAAGGTCATTGGTGGATAGGAGATCTAATCTGTTTTGGTGAATGACTTGTACCTTTTGTTGTGGCTCTCTGAAGAGAGTTACCTGATGGGAATTATACTCATATTCCCATCTAACTATAGAGTCTGAAGTATTTCCTTGAATCATTTAAATGAATTATCTTCCTTCAGTAGTGGCACTTTCTTCTTTATCCTTTCTCAGCTTTAACTCCTCTTTAAACTAGCCTTCTTTGTTAACTCAGCAAGATGATGACCACCTAGATGATTTCTGATATGATCGGCTTCTTAGGAGTTTGAGGGGTTGGAGAATGGCTTCTGTGCTAACTCAGCAATGTCAAACCTGCTTGAGTGTAGTAGAGATGGTGTGTCAAGTCTATTGACTTCACTATTCTCTCTTTCCACAACAAAGTTGTGAGAGGAGTCATCAAACCTCCACTGGTTAATCTTTTTCCAATAAATAAGGGCTTTATTTGACAGTTTATCCCCTCTCCTGGTATCCAGTAAAGTCCCCAGTCTTCTTCTTAACTTTTTCTCTTCTTCTTTAAGGGAGTCAGAGTTTGTAGCTAAGAGTTGAAGAGCTTGGTACAGTGTTCCTCTAGGCAGATCAAGAAATGTATCTCCTATGAGGGAACATGAAGAGCCATCAATGTATCTTAGAGTTATGGACTCTTCCTCACAAGAAATGTCACTCAGAGTGGTACAAATGATGAGCTTTCTTTTGATCTCATTGAATTCTTCCAAGGTCATAGGTTTAGATAGTTCAGAGGATGGCTTGGGTAGTTATTGGGTTTTGGGTTATGTTTTGGGTTTCAGTAGGATTCTATGTGCCCAAGACACTTAGAATATTGATGTGGTTAGTACGTTATGATCCAAGTCGGGTTATACCCATTAACAAGCTTAGCAAACACCAATTAATATTTAATTGATGATATGATCATGCAATTAAATATTTACACCAAATTTAGAAAATGGGTTTTCTAAATAAGTTGCATATGAGATGGAACAATTTATTAGGATATTTTGTTCAATAATATTATTTGAAGTGTTATTTAAATTAGTTGTATAACACCAAATAATAATGAGAGTATACCACTTATACAATTAATTGGTTAATTGTATAAACTAGTTAAAATACTAGACAATGCATATATGTGTGTTTATTGTTTATAAAAGAAATCTTTCTTTTATAAACATTTAAAGACTAGTTATATGTGTGTGTATTATTTATAAAAGAAATCCTCCTTTTATTGTGAGCACAAAACCGTCCCCTTGGACTTGCTTCAAGTGGGAGACATAACAAGTGATGCTTGCATGCTTGTGTGTTTTTCCACAAAGGATTCTCTTGATAAACACACACTTGACTAGTTCCACTAAGTAGCATATATTCAGCTCTCATCAAAAAGAACAACACATGCAAAGAACAACAAGAATCTTCTCTTCTTCTCTCTAATGCTACGGATTTTTCAGCAGCATATAGCTGAATTTTGAGCTGGTTCTTGAGGTTATTGAAGTGTTCTTATGTTGTTCTTGGAGTGTTCTAATAACAAGAAAAGGGTTCTTGCATTCCATGATCACAATTCTCATTTGCATGCAACACAACAAAGCTCTCCTCTTCTCTCTAAGAAGTTACGAAATTTCAGCAAGAAAAGAGGGTTTTCTAGCTGAGTTTTGAGCTGCGTTTTGGTGTTTTCTACCTAACAAGAAGGTGTGTTTGCAAGGAGCTTGGGGTATACTAGCTTGAGGACTTCTATCCTTGAAGTCTTGGCTGAATATTGGACATCATTCAACCTTCTTTTGTCGATTTTTCACTGCTGCAGTAAGGTAGATTCACAGCTCACTGAAGCTGTGATTTTATGTAGTTTTACATATGTTCATAGCTTGCTAATTCACATAAATGATCCTTTGTTCTTTGGGTTTGTTTTATACATTAATATGGTCATCTAATGAACATATATTTCAGCTTATAAAGAAGATTATAATGCTAAACTTCCGCTGCGTTTTCAGAAAGTTTAAATGGTTAAACTATGATTTTATGTTCTAACAAACCCAACAATGGCATCAAGAGCCGGTTATGTGGATAGCTTGCTTGTTCTTGTCCTTTAAAAATTAGTTTTAGAGGATGATTTTAAACTCATAATAGGCTGATTATGGGCTGCTACATTTCTGTTTTGATGAATCCCCAACATTCAAGATTATATCATACATGCTTGTGATGAAATCTTGAAAGAAACATATTATGAAATGTTGATTGTTTGGACAATATTTAAAACCAAAAATTTCAGTTTATGTTGGCTGAAATTTGGTGTTTTAAAAGGGGTTTCATTATATGAATAAATGATATGATCATTGGTTGTTAAAGTGCATAACCTAGCTTAAGGCCTTGTGTGATTTGGATGGTTTTAATGGTTGTTTTAATTCATTCAATTGGGTTGTAATATTTGTGTTTATTATTTGGGTTGTAATTATTTATTCATTTGGTTATGTAATAAATATATTAGGTGCATTTCTTTTATTAGAAAAATGTATTAGGATATAAATTTTGTAAAAGGAAGATGCACAAGATGAAGACCCAAAGATGGACATCAAAGACACAAAAAAGGGACTTGAAGCATATGGATGCAAGTTCAAGTGGGAGTCTAAGAAGACCTCTATTTTGTGTTGTATTCAACCCTTAGGAAAGACCAAATGACCACACTTGTGATGGCAAACAAGTGTGGTCACAATAGTAGCTATGGTTATGCACATTGTGGTTGTTAATATTATGCTTGTTTGGTTGTTTGTTGTATGATTGTTGTTTGATATTTGGATATGCATAACAAACTCATTAGCAAACTTAACAAGCTGGAAATTTATGGTTTCTAATCATTAAGTGGTTAATAAGAGGTTATTAAAAGGATTAATGATTTAATAAAAGAGGTTTTATTAAAAAAAAATAAAACATAAGATACCTTGCATCTATGGTTCTTAATCATTAAGTGATTAATAAGAGGTTATTAAAAGGATTGATGATTTAATAAAAGAGGTTTTATTAAAAATGAACCATAGGATACCTTGTATTTGAAAGCATGCAAATACAAGGTACATAGAGTTTTCAAAACTAGAATTAATGAGAACTAAAAATCCCTTTTCAAACAAGTTTAACACCGTCCTTTTGCACAACACTTAAGTCATTTGGAAACTCTTAATGGGATAAAGGTCACCTAACCATTTTGAGGGAACTTATGACTTAAGGTGGGAATACCACATTGGTGGGATAAAGGTCACCTAACCACTTGTGTTGGTAAACTCACATGTGTGTGCAAGTAGGGTAACTTGATTTGCAAACCATGTTGAATGGATCACCTAAAATATGGTTTCCAAATGGTGTTGATGGGATAAACATGCCGACTTTACATATGATGTTCAAAGTCGATCCCATACCGCTAGAAGTTGCAAAAGGTTGCAATTGTCAAATGTTGACTACCTTGTTAATTTGAATAATGAGATAAAGGTCACCTAACCATTATTTGAATGTAATGTTGGATTCTAGATTTTAATTATTAATTGTCTATGAGACATAAAGGGTATTAATAATTAAAAAGAAATTTTTCAGAAATACTAAAAAGAACTTTGTAAAATTTGTAGAATAGCCGCAAACAATAATGCTACCACCCCGACCGTCCATACCCTATCACTGAGAACTATTTTAGAGAGGGATCGTCTGTACCATAATAACCTTATGGACTGGTCTCGAAACTTGAGAATTGTTCTCAAGCAAGAGCAAAGGCAAATGTCCTTGACGATCCTATTCCTAACCAACCCGACCCCGACGATGTTGAGGCCATTCCCGATCCCAAGGCAAATGTTGCCAAAGGAGGAGGGCACATCAAAGACAAAGGGGAAGGGAAGATCAAAGCAGAACCTCCAAAACCTAAGCTTATGAAGCCTAAGGTAACGAAAAACGATCCATGCTTTGAGTATGGTGAGATAGGTTATTTGAAAGGGAATTGTCCAACCTATCTCAAAGAGTTGAGAAATAAGAGGGATGCTGGGCAAACCTCAAGCACAACTTTCATAATCCATATTGACTTAAATGTTATTTCCTCAAAGCACATTGGTAATTGGATACCACATGTGGAACTCACTATTGCAATCTGTTGCAAGGGTTCAAAAGAAATAAGCACTTTAAGAAAGGAGACTATGTTTTGAAACTTTCAAAAGGGTTTGGAAGTTGTTCTTCAAAACATGTTACATGCCCCTAGTTTGACTAGGAACATGATTTAAGTTTCCCTTTTAAAACGATATGGTTATATTTTAAAGTTTGTAAATGATGGTATTTATGTTTATATGGATGATGTATATTACTTCAAGGCTATGCCTTCTAATGATGTTGATGAATTGGTTCATGATGATTCATCCTATAATAACACATTATACCTATCATACACCAAGAGACTTAAAATGGTTTAAGTGACTCTTATTCTTGTCATTGTCATCTTGGTTACGTAAACAAGAATCGGATTTAAAACACTTTAAAAGAATGGTCTTTTGAAAACAAATGAAAGTTGTTCATTTGATAAGTGTGAATCTTGTTTACAAGGTAAGATGACCAACAAGCCCTTTAGTGGTACTAATGAGAGGGCAAAAAGACTTGTTAGGAATCATACATTTGGATGTATGTGGTCCTTTTAAGACAATGACAAGGTATGGTGAAACTTACTTCATTACCTTAACCGACGATTATAGTCGTTATGGTTATGTGTACTTGATGGCACATAAACATGAAGAATTTGAAATGTTCAAAAACTTCAAGAATGAAGTAGAATATCAACTCGATAGAACTACCAAAGTTCTCCGTTTAGATAGAGAAGGTGAATACCTAAGTGAGACTTTTGGGGATCATCTAGGAAGTTGTAAGATTGTCTCACAACTTACTCCTCACAGAACACCATAACATAATGATGTGTCTGAAAGGAAATCAAACCCTATTGGATATGGTTCGACCTATGATACCTATAAGCTCACTACCTCTATAATTTTGGGGTTTCGCACTACTCTCCAAGGCTCGTATTTTGAATATGGCCCAAACCAAGAAAGTGGATTCGACGCCTTTTGAAATATGGAATGGAATAGTTCCATCGCTATCATATTTAAAAGTATGGGTTATGAAGCTTATGTTAAGCTTAACACCCAAACCAACTAAAAGTCGATTCACTAAGTGTATATTTGTTGGATATCCAAAAGGACTGTATAGGATACTACTTCTTTGATCCAACAGAGCAAAATGTATTTATTGCTCAAAAGGCATAGTTCTTGGAAGCCAAGTACCTTATGGAAGGAATGACGCATAGAACAGTGGAATTTGATGAGGATCAAGATCCACAAGCCGATACACGTTTGGTTGACACTAGCTGTCAACAAGAGGTTGTTGATAATGATCAAGAGGTTGATCAATACACACAAAACGTTCATAGATCTGGTAGAGTTAGCATTCCACCTGAAATATATGGATTTTTCAAGGATGGATGCTATGAGATTGACTCCGATGAGCCAACTACATACCATAATGCTATGTCCAATTCGGATTGTGACAAATGGCTGGAAGCCATGAACGTAGAGATGCAATCCATGTATGACAACCAAGTTTAAGAATTGGTTGACCCTCCACTTAACTCCAAACCGGTTGGATGCAAGTGGGTTTTCGAGAAGAAAACAAATATGCATGGAAACTTGGACACTGACAAGGCTTGTGTGTATAAAAGGCTAGTGGGAGTGTAATCATATTCCTAGTATTGTATGTTGATGACATAATACTATATGGAAAGGACATTCCAACCATGGAAGGTGTTAAAACCTGGCTTGGAAATTGTTTTTCCATAAAAGATCTCGGTGAAGCCGCCTATATTTTGGGAATAAAGATCTATAGGGATAGATCGAGGCGGTTGATGGGTCTAAACCAAAGTGCATACATTGATAAAATCTTGAAAAGGTTCAAGATGGTAAACTCTAAGAAAGGTATAGTACCTATTCAAAGAGGGACAATATTGAGTGCATCTCAATGTCCAAGCTCAAAGGATGAGCAAGATCGCATGAAGGACATCCCATATGCGTCTGCTATAGGATCCATCATGTATGCGATGATATGCACTAGACTGGACATGTCATGCGTATTAAGCATGACAAGTAGATACTAGAAGAATCCAAGTAATAGCCATCGGATGGCTGTTGAAAGTATATTGGAATACCTTAGGAGGACTAAGGATATGTTTCTAATATACGGATCTGACAAAGAGGAACTCGTTGTAAAGGGTTACATGGATGCGAGTTTCCAAACTGATCGAGATGATCCTCAATCACAATCGGGGTACGTCTCCATTATGAATAGGGTAGCATTGTCCACTACAGAATTCGAATACATAGCCGCCTCATTAGCAGCTTGGGAAGCTGCATGGATAAAAGGTTTATCACCAGTCTAAGGATGGTCTCTACCATTCAAGACCCCTTAGAAATCTTTGTGATGACAAGGGTGCGATTGTTCAAATCAAGGAACCCCGTGCACATCAAAAGATTAGGCACAATGAGCGGAGATTCAACTACATAAGGGATGAAGTTGAAAAGGGAAAGATATGTATTCGCAAAGTTCACTTTGATCAAAACATTGCGGATCCACTCACGAAGCTCCTTGAAAGGGCAAAGCATGAAAGTCATACCTATGCCTTAGGACTTCGATATTCTAGTGATTGGACTTGATCAATTTTGTATTTGAATATGTGGAACTCTTTATTATTTGAGTAAAATTATTTGGTTATAATGTCTCAATTAATGTTCCAATTTAGCATGTTTAATCCATGAGTAAATTATTTACTCTAAATGTCCGTAGTCGTTCATACTTGTGGGAACAAGTGTGAGGGTAAGACTATTATGAACTTGGATTGGTTGATATTCATAAGGATGAATATAGAGCAATGGGTTGCTACCAAGGTTCATAGATATTCGTGGGATACGAATATTGGACTAACCCGCATCTCAAATCTTACTACATGGAATCTTATTGATTGATCATAAGTAAATTTGAGTAAAGGAGAATATCATTTGGTACCCTTCGACCTGAGATACATATTGGGTTTTGATATTCACCAAGTGTTACACCTTGAACTAGTTCTTCACTGATATGAAATAACTGTCAGTACATAAGGCTATGTTCAAGTGTGACATAAGGTGATTGTGAGAAACGTATGTAGTTAAGATGGGATTTGTTCCTCTTATTCGTTGAGAGTAAGATGTCTAAGGCCTGATTAAGTTAAATCAACAAGGAATGATCATTCTGTGTCCTTGGATTTAACATGACATCTGTAACAAAAGGATAGATGATTGATTCACCTAAATCATTTCAAGTAGGGTACTTGAATGGGATGATGTTATTGAATGGCCACAAGTCATGCGTATTAAGGGTAGTAAACCGTTGTTAGGCGTTATTTACTACTTGCATCAATATTCTATGAATCTTGGGCAAGTGGGAGATTGTAGGATTCTATGTGCCCAAGACACTTAGAATATTGATGTGGTTAGTACGTTATGATCCAAGTCGGGTTATACCCAATAACAAGCTTAGCAAACACCAATTAATATTTAATTGATGATATGATCATGCAATTAAATATTTACACCAAATTTAGAAAATGGGTTTTCTAAATAAGTTGCATATGAGATGGAACAATTTATTAGGATATTTTGTTCAATAATATTATTTGAAGTGTTATTTAAATTAGTTGTATAACACCAAATAATAATGAGGGTATACCACTTATACAATTAATTGGTTAATTGTATAAACTAGTTAAAATACTAGACAATGCATATATGTGTGTTTATTGTTTATAAAAGAAATCTTTCTTTTATAAACATTTAAAGACTAGTTATATGTGTGTGTATTATTTATAAAAGAAATCCTCCTTTTATTGTGAGCACAAAACCGTCCCCTTGGACTTGCTTCAAGTGGGAGACATAACAAGTGATGCTTGCATGCTTGTGTGTTTTTCCACAAAGGATTCTCTTGATAAACACACACTTGACTAGTTCCACTAAGTAGCATATATTCAGCTCTCATCAAAAAGAACAACACATGCAAAGAACAACAAGAATCTTCTCTTCTTCTCTCTAATGCTACGGATTTTTCAGCAGCATATAGCTGAATTTTGAGCTGGTTCTTGAGGTTATTGAAGTGTTCTTATGTTGTTCTTGGAGTGTTCTAATAACAAGAAAAGGGTTCTTGCATTCCATGATCACAATTCTCATTTGCATGCAACACAACAAAGCTCTCCTCTTCTCTCTAAGAAGTTACGAAATTTCAGCAAGAAAAGAGGGTTTTCTAGCTGAGTTTTGAGCTGCGTTTTGGTGTTTTCTACCTAACAAGAAGGTGTGTTTGCAAGGAGCTTGGGGTATACTAGCTTGAGGACTTCTATCCTTGAAGTCTTGGCTGAATATTGGACATCATTCAACCTTCTTTTGTCGATTTTTCACTGCTGCAGTAAGGTAGATTCACAGCTCACTGAAGCTGTGATTTTATGTAGTTTACATATGTTCATAGCTTGCTAATTCACATAAATGATCCTTTGTTCTTTGGGTTTGTTTTATACATTAATATGGTCATCTAATGAACATATATTTCAGCTTATAAACAAGATTATAATGCTAAATTTCCGCTGCGTTTTCAGAAAGTTTAAATGGTTAAACTATGATTTTATGTTCTAACAAACCCAACAGTTTCAAGATGAGTATTGGTGGTGGTTGTTATATGGCAGTAGAAGATGATGGGATTAGAGCTGATGGTGTAGTTTTAGGGGTGTAGGGTTAAGTAGTGGGTTTTGTTTTGATGGGAAAGGGAAGAGGTATGGGCTTAGGTTTTGATGGTTGTGTTTTGGGTGTTGGCTTGGGTACCATCCTCTGTACACTCTAAGTTGGTGTACCTCTTTCCTTCTTCCTAAGTGAATGTCAGCTTTGATATCACTGACATGTCACTGTAGGGTTCTCTCTGACATGGGTCCTACTTGCCTGCCAGTGAAGCCATGGGCCCTGAGATAAGCCTAGATCCAGGCTTTGTCTCCCACCTTCTTGGCAGCTGCAAGTCTGGCTTCCTCTTTCTTCTTCTTCTTCTCTTTCACCTTCTCTCTTGCAGCCTTCTTCTTCTCCTTGTTGATTTGATCTTGTTCTTTGTTAAAAAGAAATAAGATCATCTTATTTTTATAAGGAGTCAGCTCTTCCTGAGAATAGCCTCTTAAGCATAAGAAGTCTATCCTTTACACCATTTGTGTATGCTCATCTTATTCCTTCTTCCTCCTCTTCTCTTATTCCTCGGCCAACCATATTGCTTCCTGTGACATCCGGTAATTTTCCGTTACCAAAACTCCATTAGTTCCGTGAAGTCTTGCATACACGTGTCGTGAGCACACACTAGTTGTCGTTTAACGTTGGTGACCTAATAATAATTAATAATGTCGAATTAATGATAATCTAATTGATTTGATGATTATTGTGTTATGCTTATGTATCTACGCGATTTAAATGTTAACGGTGAATTTTATCGCGTAACGTGGAAACGCGTGTGTTAATTCGTATGTTGTGTGTTTTTATAAAGATAAAATATATAATTATTATTATTAGTTTATATACTTATTATGTGGTTAAAAACACTTTTAAAAAGGGGTTTAAAGCTTACTTTTTTATAAAATACAAAACATAAGGGTTTAAAAGGTAAATATGCATAATTAAGTTAATTAAAACAAAAAAAAAACCCTAAACCACCACCCATTCAGCCGCAACCCTCTTTCCAGCCCTCAAACCTGAGAAATTCAATCCTCAAACAAGCAATTGTGCCATGGTTTGGTCGATCTCAAGCTAGGAAACAAGTTAGAATCATCAATTTCAAGTTAACACACGTGAAAAGCCTAGATTTTACAAGTTTTATGGTGTTTCTTAATAGGGCCGAACCGTAATTCGTGTATGGATTCAAAATTGTCGAATTTTAATGTTGTTTGATGATGTTAACATGTTAGTTAGGTTGTATGTATGTTGTTTAACGTCGATTATACAAGAATGATACGTTATTGTTGAATTTTTCATAGGTTTTGATTCAAGATAAACCCTAATTTGAAATTGGTGATGATTATATGAAATTGATGGTTGTTTGATGTTTCCATAATGTTAGTTTGATTGGATGAATGCTAGAATACGTTGATCTTGCATGAAATTGATGAATTGGAAGTTTTGTTCATAGGTTACTAATAATAGTAACTTTATTTTATCAAGAATGTTGAATTAAGGATAAATGGATGTTGTGGATATGTTTATGATGATATTCAGATACTAGATTGTTGTTGTGAACTATGGGAATTCAAGAACACATGCTAGAATCCATACCTTACTAAAGATAGTAACTTTTTGGGATATGAATTGATGAATTGTGCTAGTTTGGTGTTGTTGATCATGCCTAGTGATGTTATGAACTTGATTAGGTAGGTAATTGATGAAATTATGGTTGTTATGGATGGTAGATCACTTTTGGGTATTACTTTCCCAAAAGGGAAACTTTATTTTGGATGAACCTTGGATATTAGGAATTGGACATGTTCATGGTATTAGGATCATGCTAGAATGCTTGTTGTGGACGCCTAATGTGATAGAACCTGTTAATTTGGTTGTATGGAATGTCTATTTGGTTATGTGTGATTTATGTACTTTGATGATCATGTATGATGTTCAATGTGGATTAGCAACTAGGACATCATGTTTGGGACTGGAAATTGATCATCTTGGTGTATGTGGAATGTAATGGACATGTTGAATGTGTTGTTGGTTAGTATGGATGATTAATTGATACATTATCTGTTTTGGCCTGTTTATGATAATTCATAGTTATGGGTCATAAGAGTAGGTTATGCATGATTTGACCTTGTATGATGCATGATTATGTCTGTTTAAAAGGTTTACAACACATAATGTCACCAACGGGTCAAACGGGTCAACTGGGTCAAACATGTCTATCCTTCTAAAACCTTGAGTCTTTGGTGGTAGTGTACTTAGGGTACCACATATTCTCTATTTACACATACTCATGTACTTACATGATCTAGGTAACCTCTGAAGGTTGTCTGTTACATGATCTAGGTAACCTCTGAAGGTTGTCTGTCCACTCTTTTCTTCCAAGTAAACTCTAAGTACTCATTACGCATATCAGGTGAGTTCATGCCCCACTATTTATTTAATCACTTTTAGGGGAGATAGCATACTGGTAATTTCACAAACGCTTTATGTATTAAGTTGTGTATAATATTAATATTGTGTTGTTTACCATGGAAAAGTCCTTACACTTTCGAATTGTTAATATTGAATAGCGGGGAAACTTGGGTAGTACTACTGGATCTGACGAGCCCCACCTGTGTGACTCGAGATCAACCGGGTGCAATTTATCCTATGAACATTTGTCACGACCTTGTAAGTTTTGGTAGGAGGCAAAAACTATCACAGTCAGCTTCAATTGCGAAATCACTATGAATTAATATTTATTGTTAATAGACTAGATAGTAGTTACAATACACTGCTTATATATCACAATTGTTAAACTGCTTATGTTTAAACGCCAACTCTTGAATTCACCAACCATTGTGTTGACATTTTTAGTATGCTATTCTCAGGTCGATAATCCAGCTTGCCAATAGGAGTACATCACGAGTCAGCATGCATTCTAAGGATTTAAATTATAAACGCAATTACTTGTCTTTTAATTATGGGTTCCAAATATTTAATTATGGGTTTCAAATATTTGGATGGCGCTTGTTTTGCCATATTATGCATTTATATACTTTGGGTTTGTCTTATTTTACAAAACGCTTTCGCATGGTTTTAAAGTTTGAACTCTGGTTTGTTTTATTTAAACATGGCATGTAGAGTCGTTCTGAGTAACTATTGACTGTGATCCTGGTTTGTTCACACGCCTCGCGGTAAAACTCTGCACGTTGATTTTGAGGGTGTGACAGATTGGTATCAGAGCCATTGGTTATAGGGAACTAGGTTGCATACACACTAGTCTATAACCGCATATAGTTAGTTAGTTACTTGTTTCTTATTCCTCTTACTGTATATGCATTTGCATACAAATCACGTACACTACAGTATGGCATCCTCATTATCTTAATCCCCTGTTCAGCACGAACCTGGAAATAACCCGAGGTTCCTATCGTTCCTTCATCGTCTAGGAGTTATGGTTCTAGACCCTCCGTATTTATATCTGACGCGTACTTTTTGGACGAGCCGAAAATTGATCGGGACATGACTAATCGTGAAAATTAGGACTAGTATCGCACTGCACTGATTAAGATGCTAGAAAAGAAGAATGTTCCATGTACGATCGCTACCGTGACTAGCGAATATGGAAGACTCATTGATGGATATGAAAGGACGCATGGATGGTCAAACAGGAGATATCTAGGCTCTACGTGGACAGGTTGCTGGGTTGACGGCTACTCTAAACGTGATGCATGATCAGCTTCATATGGCTATCGTTCGTATACACATGTTAGAAAACCAACTCGAGCCTCAGGAGGCTCCAACTGAGGAGCCTCAGGAGGTACCCAAGGAGGTACCCGAGGAGGAACCAGAAGAAGATCTGCAGGGATATTGTCCTTATGATGAAGTCTAGAAGTTAGAGGTTGAGTTCTGGAAATTAAAGATGCGGGGTTCTGAGATTAAGGCCTACACCACCAGGTCTCATGAGTTGGCTACTTTGTGCCCCGGGATGCTGACCCCGATGCATAAAAGGATTGAGTTATATCTGCGTGGTTTGGTACCCGAAATTCAAAGCATGGTGACTGCTTCCAACTATGCGACTATTCAACAAGCCATCCAGTTAGCTCATAAGCTAACTGATCGAGCGGTGCAACAAGGACGTCTACCAAAGCGGGGTGCTGTGGCGAGCGTGCCCGATAATAAGAGAAAATGGGACGGTCCCAACAACAAAGCATCATCTTCTAGTAGTCAACCTCAATCCCAACAGCAACAGCCAATTCAATAGCAACAAAGGTTTGATAATAACCGAAGTTTCAACCAGACGGCTACCAACAATCAAGGACCTAGTGGTTATGGCGGTAAACATCCCAAGTGCATCGGGTGTAACTACCACCCTGTAGGAAGGTGTGATAGTTTCAAATGTAGCGTTATGGGAAGATGGGACATGCAACCAAAGACTGTGGTGGTGAACTGTTGAGGAAGCCACAACAAACTCAAAAGACTCCAAAAGGTTGCTCCGAATGCAGGAAGGAAGGGCATTACAAGCACAACTACCCACAACTTAGGAAGAATGGGAATGGCAACAATAATAATGGTCACAACAACAACAACAATGGCAACAACAACAATAACGGTAATGGCAAAGGTAATGGTGGCAACAACAACAATGGTGTGAAGAGCCTTCGTCATTGGCTCAGGTGAGGCATTAAACGACCCTACGACTGTTATTGGTAAATTTTCTGTTAATGGGTGTTTTGCTATGGTACTATTCGATACTGGAGCCGATAGAAGTTTTGTGTCCTTAAAGTTTTGTAGTCTTTTAAGTGATACGCCATCCGCCTTAGAATCTAAATACACCGTAGAATTGGCTGACGGTAAATAGATCCATGTAACACATATTCTTAGAGATTGTAAGATAGAGCTTACTGGTCATACTTTCGCTATAGATCTTATGCCTGTTACACTGGGAAGTTCCGACGTTGTGATAGGCATTGATTAGCTCTCTAATAAGCAAGCGGAAGTCATATGTCACGAGAAAATCATACGAATTCCTGTTGGTGATGAAATCCTTACAGTCAGAGGTGATAGGAGTGGAGCAGTGATAGGCATCATCTCTTACATGAAAGCATAAAAGTTGTTACGAAAAGGTCGTTTGGCTATTCTGGCACTCGTCACCGATAAACAACTGGAGGAAAGGAGAATGGAGGACATACCTATGGTACGAGACTTTCCAGAGGTGTTTCCAGAGGATCTTCCTGGACTACCACCTCATCGCCAAGTGGAATTCCAAATTGAACTGACTCCCGGTGCAGCCCCAATTGCTAGGGCACCTTATCGATTAGCACCGAACGAACTACAGGCGTTGTCATCACAACTTCAGGAGCTTTTAGATAAGGGCTTTCTTCAACCTAGCACTTCACCATGGGGAGCCCCTGTCCTATTTGTTAAGAAGAAAGATGGCACGTTTCGAATGTACATCGATTATAGGGAGTTAAACAAAGTCACAGTCAAAAACCGATACCCTTTACCTTGTATCGATGATTTGTCTGATCAGCTTCAGGGATCAAGCTATTATTCGAAGATTGATTTGAGATCTGGTTATCACCAACTTAGGGTCCGAGAAGAAGACACCTCCAAAACTATGTTCCGTACTCGTTATGGTCATTATAAGTTCTTGGTCATGCCTTTTGGGTTGACTAATGCACCTGCGGTGTTCATGGACCTCATGAATCTCGTGTACAAACCCTACCTCGATCAATTCGTCATTGTGTTTATCGATGACATACTGATATACTCTAGGACCAATGAGGACCATGAAGAGCACTTACGATTGATCTTAGAACTATTGAAGAATGAGCAACTGTACGCTAAATTCTTCAAGTGTGACTTTTGGATACGAGAAGTGCAATTTCAAGGTCGCATTTTTAATGAGAAGGGGATACATGTTGATCCTGCTAAGATTGAGGCGATAAAGAATTAGGCTATACCCAAAACACCGAGCGAGATAAGGCGATTTCTGGGGTTAGCAGGGTATTACCGACGATTCATAGAAGGATTCTCTAAGATTGCACAACCTCTCACAGCCTTGACCCACAAAGGAACGGCATACAAATGGGGTGAAAGTCAAGAAGCGGCTTTTCAGCTATTAAAACAGAAACTCTGTAGTGCACCGATATTGGCACTACCAGAGGGAACGGATGATTTCGTAGTGTATTGTGACGCATCCATTCAAGGATTGGGTTGTGTCCTGATGCAACGTGACAAAGTAATAGCTTACGCCTCGAGACAACTAAAAGTCCATGAGAAGAACTATACCACCCATGACCTGGAATTAGGTGCAGTAGTTTTTGCCTTAAAGATTTGGAGACGTTACTTGTACGGTATCAAATGCACTATCTACACCGATCACAAGAGTCTTCAACACATCTTTGATCAAAAGGAGTTGAATATGAGGCAACGACGTTGGGTGGAGCTTCTGAACGATTATGACTGCGCTATCAAGTACAATCCTGGAAAGGTGAACGTGGTTGCCGATGCCTTAAGCCGGAAAGAAACAGTTAAACCCAGGTGGGTGAGAGCCTTACAGCTTACAATCAGTACTCATCTACCTGAGCAAGTTAAGGAAGCACAGATAGAAGCCTTGAAAGAGGAAAATGATAGTTCTGAGTCATTATGGGGAATGGATAAACAATTGGTAGTGAAAGAGGATGGAATTCGGTACTTCATGGATAGACTTTGGGTGCCTGTCTATGGAAATCTAAGGGATTTAGTTATGAGTGAGGCACACAAGTCTAAGTACTCTATACATCCTGGATCAGACAAGATGTATCATGACCTAAAGGCGCACTACTGGTGGCCTAACATGAAGGCGGATGTAGCCACGTATGTGAGCAAGTGTTTGACCTGCTCAAAAGTCAAGGTGGAATACCAAAAACCATCCGGACTGTAACAACAACCCGAGATACCAATGTGAAAATGGGAACAAATCTCCATGGATTTTATTACTAAGTTACCCCGGACTAATACTGGTTGTGACACAATATGGGTCATTGTAGATCGGTTGATAAAGTCTGCTCACTTCCTTGCAATTAAGGAAACGGATAAGATGGAGAAATTAACCCGACTGTACCTTAAGAAAATCGTTTCGAGACACGGTGTACCAATCTCGATTATCTCTGACCGTGACGCTCGTTTCACGTCACACTTCTGGCAATCACTACAAAATCTCTTGGTACACGATTGGATATGAGTACTGCTTATCATCCACAAACTGACGGCCAGAGTGAGTGTACCATACAGACTTTGGAGGATATGCTACGTGCTTGTGTGATCGATTTCGGGAACAACTGGGAAGTTCACCTGCCATTGGTGGAATTTTCCTACAATAACAGTTATCACACTAGCATACAGGCAGCACCTTTCGAGGCTTTGTATGGGAGAAATGTAGATCACCGGTTTGTTGGGCCGCAATTGGTGATAGTCAACTAACGGGTCCTGAGCTAATACATGAGACAACTGAGAAGATTGTGCAGATACGGAACCGTATGGCTGCAGCGCGAGATAGACAGAAAAGTTATGCTGACAAGAGACGGAAACCATTAGAGTTTCAGATTGGCAACAAGGTCTTATTGAAGGTCTCACCATGGAAAGGCGTAGTTCAGTTTGGCATGCGAGGAAAGCTAAATCCGAGGTATGTTGGACCGTTTGAGATATTGGAAAGGATAGGTCCAGTGGCCTATCGACTAGCCTTACCCGATTCGCTGAGTGGAGTCCATGATGTGTTCCATGTTTCAAATCTGAAGAAGTGTCTATCTGACAAAACACTAATTGTACCACTAGAGGACGTTCAAGTGGATGAACAATTACACTTTATCGAAGAACCAGTCGAGGTGATGGATCATAAGGTGAAAACACTTAAGCAAAGCAAGATACCTATAGTCAAAGTTCACTGGAACTCGCGACGTGGACCGGAATTCACGTGGGAACATGAATATCAAATGAAGCTTAAGTATCCTCAACTATTTGAAAAGACGATGCCTGCAGACGAAGGTATTGATTTAAATTTTGGGACGAAATTTCTTTCAACATGGGGATGATGTGACAACTCATCCAAAACTCACTACATTTTGATTCTTGGTATGCCAATGCAGTAGACCAGTGATTGAACACTCTCACCATGTAACGCAATTTTTGGGATGAAAATTCTTTCAACATGGGGATAATGTGACATCCGGTAATTTTCCCTTACCAAAACTCCATTAGTTCCGTTAAGTCTTGCATACACGTGTCGTGAGCACACACTAGTTGTCGTTTAACGTTGGTGACCTAATAATAATTAATACTGTCAAATTAATGATAATCAAATTGATTTGATGATTATTGTGTTATGCTTATGTATTTACGCGATTTAAATGTTAATGGTGAATTTTATCGCGTAACGTGGAAACGTGTGTGTTAATTCGTATGTTGTGTGTTTTTATAAAGATAAAATATATAATTGTTATTATTAGTTTATATACTTATTAAGTGGTTAAAAACACTTTTAAAAAGGGGTTTAAAGCTTACTTTTTTATAAAATACAAAACACAAGGGTTTAAAAGGTAAATATGCATAATTAAGTTAATTAAAACAAAAAAACCCTAAACCACCACCCATTCGGCCGCAACCCTCTTTCCAGCCCTCAAACCTGTGAAATTCAATCTTCAAACAAGCAATTGTGCCTTGGTTTGGTCGATCTCAAGCTAGGAAACAAGTTAGAATCATCAATTTCAAGTTAACACACGTGAAAAGCTTAGATTTTACAAGTTTTATGGTGTTTCTTAATAGGACCGAACCCTAATTCGTGTATAGATTCAAAATTGTCGAATGTTAATGTTGTTTGATGATGTTAACATGTTAGTTAGGTTGTATGTATGTTGTTTAACCTCGATTATGCAAGAATGATACGTAATTGTTGAATTTTTCATAGGTTTTGATTCAAAATAAACCCTAATTCGAAATTGGTGATGATTATATGAAATTGATGGTTGTTTGATGTTTCCATGATGTTAGTTTGACTGGATGAATGCTATAATACGTTGATCTTGCACGAAATTGATGAATTGGAAGTTTTGTTCATAGGATACTAATAATAGTAACTTTATTTTATCAAGAATGTTGAATTAGGGATAAATGGATGTTGTGGATATGTTTATGATGATATTTAGATACTAGATTGTTGTTGTGAACTATGGGAATTCAAGAACACATGCTAGAATCCATACCTTACTAAAGATAGTAACTTTTTGGGATATGAATTGATGAATTGTGCTAGTTTGGTGTTGTTGACCATGCCTAGTGATGTTATGAACTTGATTAGGTAGGTAATTGATGAAATTGTGGTTGTTATGGATGGTAGATCACTTTTGGGTATTACTTTCCCAAAAGGGAAACTTTATTTTGGATGAACCTTGGATATTAGGAATTGGACATGTTCATGGTATTAGGATCATGCTAGAATGCTTGTTGTGGATGCCTAATGTGATAGAACCTGTTAATTAGGTTGTATGGAATGTCTATTTGGTTATGTGTGATTTATGTACTTTGATGATCATGTATGATGTTGAATGTGGATTAGCAACTAGGACATCATGTTTGGGACTGGAAATTGATCATCTTGGTGTATGTGGAATGTAATGGACATGTTGAATGTGTTGTTGGTTAGTATGGATGATTAATTGATACATTATCTGTTTTGGCCTGTTTATGATAATTCATAGTTATGGGTCATATGAGTAGGTTATGCATGATTTGACCTTGTATGATGCATGATTATGTTTGTTTAAATGGTTTACAACACATAATGTCACTAACGGGTCAAACGGGTCAACTGGGTCAAACATGTCTATCCTTCTAAAACCTTGAGTCTTTGGTGGTAGTGTACTTAGGGTTCCACATATTCTCTATTTACACATACTCATGTACTTACATGATCTAGGTAACCTCTAAAGGTTGTCTGTCCACTCTTTTCTTCCAAGTAAACTCTAAGTACTCATTACGCATATTAGGTGAGTTCATGCCCCACTATTTATTTAATCTCTTTTGGGGGAGATAGCATACTGGTAATTTCACAAACGCTTTATGTATTAAGTTGTGTATAATATTAATATTGTGTTGTTTACCATGGAAAAGTCCTCACACTTTCGAATTGTTAATATTGAATAGCGGGGAAACTTGGATAGTACTACTTGGTCTGACGAGCCCCACCTGTGTGACTCGAGGTCAACCGGGTGCAATTTGTCCTATGAACATTTGTCACGACCTTGTAAGTTTTGGCAGGAGGCAAAAACTACCACAGACAGCTTCAATTGCGAAATCACTATGAATTAATATTTATTGTTAATAGACTAGATATTAGTTACAATACACTGCTTATATATCACAATTGTTAAACTGTTTATGTTTAAACGCCAACTCTTGAACTCACCAACCATTGTGTTGACATTTTTAGTATGCTATTCTCAGGTCGATAATCCAGCTTGCCAATAGGAGCACATCACGAGTCAGCATGCATTCTAAGGATTTAAATTATAAACGCAATTACTCGTCTTTTAATTATGGGTTCCAAATTTTTAATTATGGGTTTCAAATATTTGGATGGCGCCTGTTTTGCCATATTATGCATTTATATACTTTGGGTTTGTCTTATTTTACAAAACGCTTCCGCATGGTTTTAAAGTTTGAACTCTGGTTTGTTTTATTTAAGCATGGCATGTAGAGTCGTTCTGAGTAACTATTGACTGCGATCCTGGTTTGTTCACATGCCTCGCGGTAAAACTCTGCACGTGGATTTTGAGGGTGTGACACTTCCTCCTTCTCCCTTTGAGCAGGTTGCCTTTTCCAGTTTAATAAGCTCATCTAGTGAGTCTACCTTTCTGCTGCTGCTTTGCTCCTTGCAGCTAGCAGCTTCCCAGAGGTGAGTCCACCTTTTCTTTTTAGCTTTTCTAACCTTTCTTCTACCAAAATCTCTTCAGCAGTCATCTTCCTTTTTCCTTTAGGATCTGAGGAAGGTTTAGCTTTTAGGGATTCTGGCTTGGATGATTTCGGTTGGGGAGAGTGAGGTTGAACTTGTAGTGTTGGAGAGAGAGGGGTTTTGAGGAAGTCATCACTGTTTACCTCAGAGGCTAGATCAAGAATGGCCTCTATGATAAAGTAGATTATCAGACAAAGATGATTATTCAATAATCCCTTCCACAGCTTGGAATTCTGCTTCGGAAGAGATTTGAATATCCCTACTTGTCCCAGCTGATTCAGTTGCTGGGCCATGAGTCCTTATTTCCCATTTAAATTTAATCTCGGGTTCAATAGGGACCTTAGGTTGACCAACTTCTTTTTTAGTGGTAGGTGGTGCACTCAGCCTTTGAAGCTCTTCTGCTCCAAAGTAGGCTACGGCTACATCGGGTGAGGGTTGTTCAAGTGAGGAGCTTATAAGAAACTTGGTTAAGAATCTGTGAAGGTCTATAAGCATCCTAGGATCCACTTGAATTACAATGGGAGGTGGTTGTGGGAAGATAGCTGTGGAGTGTTATGGTGTATGATAAGTTAAGGATGGAGTTGAGATGGCCAAGGTAAGATCCTCATATGTTTGTCTCTATATGTTCTCCCCCATTTTGGTAGCATCATCTTGAGAAGTAGATGTGCTAGAGGAAGAACTTAAAGAGACCTGAATTGGTACATGCCTAACAGGCTTCTCAACCTGTGTCTCGTCTAGTTTGGCCTTGATACTTTCGATCTCAAGTCGCTGAGTGGCAGACCTGTTTTCTAAAGTCCTAACATTGAATTCAAGATTTGAGACTTTAGAAAGTAGATACTAAATGGTTAGTTTCAAAATTCCCTTATCTTCTTTAGAAGAATAAAGGGGAGATGAGATAACATACCCAGTATGTTCATACTCACCACCAGATATGGTGTCTTGATGTCCTGGTTTCCCTTGTGAACTGATATCTCTTTCAGAGATGTCAATTGGCAAGGTTGTCGTAGACTCAGTCTCAACAATGTTACCACTATCCTTAGAGGTCAATGAGATACTCTCAGTAGTGGCAGCTGAGTCTACACGAGTCCCCTACACACCTGTAGGACTCACCTCAGTTTGGCTTAATTGATGTGGGCTAGAAGTCAGAGGTTCCCTAGGACTCAGTCGATCTGGAGCGTGGTGAGGTAGATTAACATCATGACCCTGAGGGAACATGAATTCCTCATCAGATTAGGTTAAAAGTTCAGTGAAGGATATATCAGTTACACCTAATGACCCGTGACCTTGGTCAACATCTAATGGCATTATGCCAGTAATGTGGATGTCCCTTTGTGGCAGCTCAGGGGAGTGTTGGGACTCATACTGAGGGCTTGAGGTTTGGATAATCGGCTTATCAGGTTAAGACTAAGGAGGCTCAACACTAATATTGAGGTCAATAGTGGAGGATGGTTGGACCTCTGGCTGAGTGGGAGTCCTGTGTTTCACTCTAGCCTTTTTAGTTTGAACCGGAGGGACTTGTTCAATCAGATTAGATTGAACAAGGGTTCGTTTGGGGCATCTTTGGTAAGTGACTTTGATAGGGTAGAGGGAAGTTATTGGCTATGAAGTGGTGGTTTCTTATGTGGATTCATCACCTGCTAGGCCTGCAGGGATGTCACCAGGAGCCATGAGCTCAAGCATACCTGGAAGTAGTTAGGTGAACCTTCCAGTGAAGTTGGTGGATACCTTCTTTAGCATTTTGAAGATACCCGACCTCATGTGAGGAACTACTAGAATATCTGCATATTCTAGTTGTTCTGATCCAGCTCACAGTTAATTATGTGATGAATAAATCAGGGATACATGTAAAATGTATTCCTGATGAGACTTCCTCTCAAATTATTCAGCACAAATCCAGAGTAGTTGAACCTCAGGCCTTTTACCAACCCATGAACGAGGCAACCCAAGTCATAGGGAATTTGATCCCATCCCTTAGATTTATTTGACAAGCTATGTAGAATGATGAAGAGCAAGTACTTATAGTTGTAAGAGAAGTTGAATTTGTAAACTGTAGACTTGCTCACATCTCCTCCGTACCCTATTTGGGTGTAGGTGTCTTCTAAATTAGATTTGGGAAATTCAGTGGGGGCTCCTATGTCGTGAAGTTCCAGATGTTCTCTTATGGTGGTTTCACTCACTATGATTTCTTGTCCACAGACTCTATACCGAATAACCCTTTCATTTTTCAGTATGTCATTTTGACCATTGGCACAAAAGTCAACCATATGGTTCAAATAAATGGTGGGGTTAACTATTAGAGCGAGAAGATATGCAGATTGGTCAGGAATTGGATGATTGGTGCAAAATCGACATCCTTAGAAGAGTCTAGGATGGCGATTTGGTTGTGTTGAGGGTTTAGAGCCATTGTTCTAAGGTAGTGTTTGAAGGATGGAATTTAAAATTTGAAGGAGATAATGGAAATGGCTATCTAGGGCTTTTTACAGTGGTAAAGAAAGTAGAAAAGAAAGTGGGAATCCTTTTATATCTGGGGTGAAAGATCAAACCGATATGGTGAAGTGACACTATGTGGCTTGATTTGACAGGGGCTGTAAGGATAAGTCATTAAAAATATTCCGACAATCTTCCATAAAATCTTACTTTTTGCAGAATGGGGCCCAAATATTTCCATTACACAGTAAAGTTTTCTTCTGAGAGTAAAATTGCTTCCGAAAGAGTTTTAAAGTTTCTCTTTCCTGATTGTCTTCCGAAGCCACTTTATCTTCCGAAGCAAATTATGTCAAATTTGCTTCTGAGGGTGAAGTGTTCTTCCGAGAGATTAAGTTAGTAAACTTTGGAAGGAAACTTGATCTATGTTCAAGTGATCTTCCGAGGCCAAAAACTCTTCGGAAGAGAATAGTTGTTCAGAGGAATTTGCCTTCGGAAGAAAATCAAAGTTTTCTTCCAAGGGTAAATTTCTCTTCGGAAGAATTTATACTTAGAAAATTTGAAGTAAACCTTTTGTAACAGGGTTTAAATTGTAAATAGACAACTTAGACATAACATATTTTCAAAATAATTTCAAAAGAGATTTACTAATCAATGTTGATCATCCCAATAGTCGTAACTAAATGCTTAAATCTTTTTTATCAAAGGCTTTGGTGAACAAATCAGCATATTGTTCATTCGAATCAACTTTGACTAGTTTGATCAAGTTTTTCTCATTTATATCTCGAATGAAATGATACCTGATGTCAATATGCTTTGTCTTGGAGTGCTTTACTAGATTCTCTGTCATAGAAATAACACACTTATTGTCTATGTGGATAAGAGTTTCCATGAAGTTGAAACCATAGTCTAACATCTTATTCTGAATCCATAGCAGTTGAGCACAGCAGCTAGCAGTAGCAATGTATTCAGCTTCAGCAGTTGATGTAGAGACACATGATTGCTTCTTGCATTGCCAAGAGATGATCATTCCACCAAGAAATTAACATCCTCCTGATGTGGATTTCTTATTGATGTTGCAGCCACCGTAATCATTGTCAGCGTATCCATAAAGATTGAAATCCTTGTTCTTAGGTTACCAAAGGCCCAGTTTGTGAGCTTCTTTAATATATCTAAGTATTCTTTTGATAGCAATTAGGTGAGACACCTTAGGAGCAGCCTGATATCTTGCATTGATGTAAGTTTCAAACATGATATCAGGTCTGCTTGTAATGAGATACATTAAAGATTCAATAATTGCCATGTACCAATGCTCTTTGGAATCAGGACAAAGATTTTGATTTCTTTGTATAGGTATCTTGGCTGGCTTATAATCTTTCATCTCGAATCTTTCTAAGATATCCTTGACATACTTAGATTGATTGATGAAGAACCCTTCTTCCATCTGTTTCACCTGAATTCCTAGGAAGAAATCCAACTTTCCCATGGAACTCATTTCAAATTTCTTCCTCATGATGCTTTCAAAGTCTTTTCACATTTGATCATTGGATGAACCAAATATAATATCATCAACATAGACTTGTACAAGCAGCATATCCTTCCCAGACTTCCTTATGAATAATGTCTTGTCTATGGTGCCTCTAGTGTAGCCATTCTTTAGAAGAAATTGAGACAATGTCTCATACCCCAGCCTAGGTGCTTGGTGTAAGGCATAAAGAGCTTTATCCAGTTTTCACACATAGTTAGGGTGTTATGGGTCTTCAAATCCAGGAGGTTGACACACATAGACCTCTCTGTCAATATCCCCATATGAAAATGCACATTTCACATCAAGTTGATGGACCGTGAAGTTCTTGGATGCCGCAAAAGCAAGGTAAATTCTCATAACTTCAAGTCTTGTAATAGGTGCAAAGAGATCAGTGTAATCTATCCCTTCTTTTTGAGTGTATCCTTGAACTACAAGTCTGGATTTGTTCTTGATGATCAAACCTCTATCATCCCTTTTATTCCTGAACACCCACTTGGTGCCAATAGGGACTTAACCAGGTGGCAGTGGACATAGGTTCCACACCTTTTGTCTCTTGAATTGAAGCAACTCCTCTTGCATTGCTTCAACCCAACTGTTGTCCTTGAGAGCTTCCTACACCTTCTTGGGTTCCATCTGGGATAGAAAGCATGAGAACAAACAGACATTCCCATTATAAGTTTGTCTTCTAGTTCTCATACCTTCTGAGACATCCCCAGTGATGTTTTCAACTGGATGAGTGTTATGAATCCTAGTCTTGGAATCACATCTAATTGCATAGATAGATCTAAGTTTGAAAGATTCTGCTTAGGAATGTGAACATTAATTTTAGCTGATGTCTTACACTCATTCAATAAGGACTCTTAAATGAATGAGCAACATCATCAATGTTGTTTTGTTGTGAAGTAGTATTAACAGTTATCTATTCCTCCAGATTACTGTCTTCATCAGCTTGGCGTTGAGAGTTTGAGTTGTTAGTTGATGAATTTTGAGGCTCCATTGACTGACAACTTGTTAAAGCTCCACCATATTCCTGTGATATTCAACCTTTTAGGTCTTGTAGTATTAGGAGTTTGTTCTTTATGTCTTCTTGGAGAAACTAGAATAGATCTGGGTAACTCAAACAGTTGATCATCAGAGAATACATTTTGAGTTCCTGTTCCAGCTGAAACATTCTCACAAGATGGTTTAGAATAGTTGGGTAATAACTCTAAGTTAAAGATATGGTTAGGGCATTTCCCTTAACACAAGGAGTGTGCTCATTTACAATAATACTGGATGATTCCTTAAATTGTTGATTCTTAATGTTTTATACTCTATAAGCTTTAAAGCTTGAAGAGTATCCAACAAAGATAGCATCATCCGACTTTTTAGCAAATTTTGCCAATTTGTCTTTTGTGTTAAGTATGGTACACCTGCTGCCAAAGGACCATAGAAAGCCAATGAATGGTGGCCTCTTGTTCCATAGTTCATAAGGGGTTTTTCTATAGGGCTTAACAACAAGAACTCTGTTCTGCATATAGCATGCAGTGTTGACTGCCTCTACCCAGAAAGTTAGAAGCAGCTTAAATCAGCTAACATAGTTCTTGCAGCCTTAATAAGTGTCCTGTTCCTCCTCTCAGCAACACCATTCTATTGAGGAGTTCTAGGGGCACTATATTGTCTAGTGATCCCTTTTGAGTTACAGAATGAGTCAAGAACTTGATTCTTAAACTTAGTCCCTTGATCAATTCTGATTGTCTTTACCTTGTGATCATTTTGATTTTCTATTATAAGAATAAAAGATTTTAACGTTTTAGTAGTTTCATCTTTAATTCTTAAAAAGAATACCCATGTGAATCTTATAAAATCATAAACTATCACAAGGCAATATGATTTCCTTCTAATGCTCATTATACTTATGGGACCGAAAAGATCCATGTGCAATAAGTGTAATGGAGTGGTGATGGAATTAACTTCTTTGGATTTGTGGGTTGCCTTATGTTGTTTTCCTTTAAGACAAGCAATACAGTTTATCTTTACAGAAAAACTCCTTCTTAAGCACTCTATGTACCAAGTTATTGTTCATCAGTTTATTTATGGTTTTAAAATTAACATGACATATTCTTTTACGCCAAAGAGTTGATTCATCACTATTTGCTTTGGAAAGAAAGCATGAAATTTCTCCCAGTAGGGAAGCATTGTTCATATCCAGCTTGTACATATCCCCTTTCCTGGGAGATCTGAGAAGCACCAACTCCTGAGGAATTGATATCCCAGGTTTGAGGATAATGCACTCATGTTCTGTGAAAATCATTTGGTGCTTTTGATCACAGAGCTGAGAAACACTCAAGAGATTGTGTGACAAAATAGACTTTTTCAACTTTTAACTTACCGTTGGATACATTACCTCTACCAGAAATATATCCTCCGGCCTCACCTCCAAATTGAACAGGACCTTCATTAAAATGTTGAAATTGTTGATGAAAAGATTTGTTCCCTGTCATATGCCTAGAGCATCCAACATCTATAATCCAAATATTTCCATCTTTTTCAAATGAATGTCCCTGCACATAAGGTGAAATGATTAGTTACTATAAGAAGCCTAGGCCTTATAGGTCTTGGGTTGTTCTAATGTTGATGACATAATTGAACCAAAATGTATGCACGGGGGTTCAAATGGTTTAGGAAGAAGAGGTTTGGGCTGCAACATCTTGTCTAATCTTTCATTCCATCCTATGGCTGATCAGTGTAAATAAGCCTGAAGAGGCTTGAGTAGCATGACTATCTTTCGAGGCTTCTCTGTTCTCAGAAAAAGTTATCACTACATTTTATTCTAAAGAAGTCTTCTTCTCGAAAGATTTGAAAGGATTCCTTTTATTCCTTTGCTTGGTCTTGGGCTTGTCTTTGTCTTCCGAAGCTATTTTCCTTTCGGAAGAATAAGTTTCTTCTGAAAGCAACTTGGCTTCGGAAACAAGCTTTCCTTTCTTTAAAATTTGAAGGGTCCAAATGTGAAACCTTCCTTGACTCCTTCTTTCTTAATATTATTTGCATATGTGCTTGCAAGATTGTAGTAACAATCTTTGGCCATGTGATTGTGCAATCCATATATTATGCATTTAATGTTAACTTTGGTGGGGCATGAAGGTTGTTGTTTCTTGCACTTCTTGTCTTCTTCAACAGCCTTTCCCTTTAACTTCTGATTCTTTAGCTGGACAGGAGTACTGGTACTACACTCCTTTCCTGAATCAGAGTTTCCAGCCACTTGGAATCTAGCTGAATGAACATACCCTTTTGTCTAGGGTCTATCTTCATCTTGGACTCAGCCACCTTCTTAGTGGTTTTCTTAGCTGCTTCGATCTTGTTCTTTCTGTCTTTTATGGTTAGAGGTTTATCATCAGCTGTGTGGATTAGGTTCTCTACCTTATCCTTCACTGTGGTGGTCTCCATTATTACATCATCATTCTTCTTACAGAAGAGTGGATTAACAGTTGGAACCTCCTTCTCATCAATTCCACACCTTGGTTGTCTAATAGACATATAAGAATGTGGTGGAGCAGTTTTGTTGGTTCCCAATCCACTGTTATTTTTATAGCACACCTTTGAGCGGGAGGATGATGCAAGAATGGTGTTAAAGCTATGCTCTTGAATAGCATACTTTTCTACTTTAGCCTCAGCTATTACTAGCTAGGCTTGAGCCTCAGTCAACTTAGAAACCAAATCTTTTGTTTGAGCCCTGTAGTTTGAGTGTTCATGCTTTAAAGAGGAAATAGTTTTCTCTAACTCATCAATTTTAAGTTTATAGTCAGACTCTTCTCTCTTAAAATCATATTTTAGTATGTTTAAGGGCTTAATATCAGATTTGATTTCCATGTTGTAGTCCTGATACATTTTAACCTTAGCTATATAGGCAGGAGTGCAGATATGTTCATATACCTTAACATCATCAGTTCTAGCCATGAGAGCTTGAGCAAGGGTTACATCTTACACCACGAAGCTCTAGTCAACTTCCTAAGCAATAGTTGCAGTTTGCTGCTCAGTTTGTTTGGTTGCAACCTTCGGGGTAGCATGATGTTAAGAGGATTAACCAGCTCCAAGATTAGATCTTGGAACTTTGCATTCCCTTGCAAAATGGCCAAGTTGGTTACAGTTGTAACATTTGGCTTTTGACTTATCAAACCCAAACTTGCTATTAGTTAGGTTTTGGGGAAACTGCCTTCCAGATCTTTTAAAGAACTTTTTTGCTCTGTAGGTTAAAAGAGCCATCTGTTGGAAAATGTCCATGTATTCAACCTCTTCTGGACTCAAACACTCTAGATCTTCAAAGCCGAGTTGGAAGTCACTAAATTGTTCATTTCCTAAAGCAAAAGCACAACTATCCTAAAAAGGACTTTGTTGAACTTGTTGAGACCTGGGTGTCACAGGAAATATGATATAAGGCCCAGAGGAGTGAGATGGCTATTGATTGTTCAGGTACATCTAGGGTTAGGGAGTTCTTGACCCTTCAGTAACATGTAGGGCATTGCTTATAGGAGGGTATGAGCTTCTATTCATCTGATAGCCTTTTTGAGTCTTCATCTCTATACGGTATCCATCAAGGATCCCATATAGTTCAGTCATGGTGAGTGTGTTCAAGTTTTCAGTTCTCTTGATAGAGACACAATAGAAAGTCCACTCATAAGATAGTGCACTCATGAATTTGTCACTATGTCTCTCTTCTCGAGAGTCACACCCATAGACTAAAGAGATGCAATGAAGTCAATGTATCTAAAGTATTGTTGACTTAAGGTCTCACTAACAATGTAAGTGAACTTTTCAAACTTCTGCTTCAGTATATCTTTCTTGGACTCTTTGGATTCTAAGGAACCAGAGTACATCAATGTCAAAGCATCAAATAGTTCTTTGGCTGTAGTGTAATGCTCAAAACCAACCATTTTGGAGTTTGGTATGGCAGTGAGCAACACAATCATTGCTTTGCTATCGATGTCCATCTTCTTGAAGTCTTCATCTGAGTAATCTTCAATATCCTTTTCAATCATAGTACCATCGCTAGTTGATAATGCCACTTTTGGCTTGTAAGGGCCATGAGTGACAGATCTTCACATCCGGTTGTCTTGGTACTTGATGAATCCTTCAATACATTGACACTAGCATCTGAAATTATCAGGAGTGATAATAGGAGCCTTAGTCATGGTTCCCATCTCAGTCTTAGAATATTCTTGGTTAAGGGCCATTTGAGTAGAGTGAGTGAGTATGAGGAAATACGGGTGATTTGGGATTGTTAGATCTCATAATCAAGAGCCTGGATTCTCTGATACCAATTGCAGGATCGGTGTTGGTCTCTTTCAACATAATATTTTCTATCAAACTCACTAAGTTTCACTCTTGATGATGAAGAATCTCAAACTAAGTTGATGATAATATATTAAGTTAATGAACACAAGAAATGGCTTTTCAAGATACTTGTATATATTATTTCTCAACTTAGTTTTTACAAGACTCTTTCAAAGCATACATAATGAGCTACATTGAGAAACTATATATACTACTATCTACAGCCGGTTAACCTTTGAAAACCAGCTGGAAATTACATCTAAACAAATACTACATTGCTAGACATCAGGTATCTAAGATAAAATACTATCCTAGATTAAGTAGTCATGACAGGTCCATGACTTACCTTTTATTACCTACTAAAGATCGTAACTGTACTAACTGATAAAGGTGAACAGTGGAATAAAGTATGGTCAACTACATGAGCATGGGTAAAGGCCTGCAGTATATTAGACTTGTCAGTCAGGCCATACTTATGTCCACTGCTCCATAGCTAGTTCTTCCGGAGGTAAAATGGCTTCGGAAGAATAAAGTCTTCCGAAACCACTTATTGTAACACCCGAAATTTTATCAAGTTAAAGAAAAGAAAATAATAAGAGGACAAATAAATGTATCTTGCAAGAAGGGAAAAAGGAACATAAGTGGAGGGGCTTAAGTGTAAAAAGGACAAAACTCAAATATTTTATAATTCTTTGCATATGGCCGCCCATATATGTTATCACATCCTGCTTTTCGACTAAAAGAAGAAAGAAGAAGAAGCAAAATCTTTTATCGGTTTCAAGAAGAAGAAGAAGCTAATTTTGGTTGTGGTATGTGTTTCTTTGTAAAATTGGTCCAGTTTTGTTGAGCATTTAACTATAAAACCGATTTTTATGTGTTTTATGTGTTTAGTTGCTTGTTATGGTTTGTTTTAGGTGTTTGAACTCTTGGCAGCTTCAAGTTTGGTGGAGTGTTACTTGTTAGCTGCATAGGTGAGTTCTAGACCCCGGTTTTCGTGTGTTTTAAACTTTTGAGGCTGAAAATGGACGTTAAAAATGTTTTATAACTGTTGTATATATACCCGTATGTATTTGTGCATGTATGCTTGTGTTTTATGGTTGTATAAGTGTTGTAGATGCTTAGAATGATAGATTAATGTTGTAAGCATGTTAGAAAGTAGATTGGGACTGAATAATATTTGGAAATATGCTAAACTGTTGGTTACGCGCCAAATAGTTCCCATGCGCCTGAAATTTGCCTTAGAAAAATATAAGTGTAGTCATGAGCCTCAATAGTCCTCATGCGCCCAAGAAATTGTCTGAAAAATATTAAGTGTTAGCCCATGCGCCCAAATAGTACCCCCATGCGCCCAACCATTTTGCTCAGGTGCCTGTGTTAGTCATGCGCCTAAACAGTACTCCATGCGCCCAGGATTGGTTCCCAGGCGTCTAAGTGTAGGCTCATGCGCTCGCATAGTGTTCATGCGCCCAAGCAGTTCTCATATGCCTGCATAGTGCTCATGCGCCTAGAACACTTAGAAAAATTTCTAAAATTTTGGGAAACTACAAATCTTAGGATTTGACCTTGGATTGTTTTAAAGTTATATTTGTTGATTTCATGCATGTTCATGGCCTGTTTTATGTTCCCTATTACATATCTATTAATGTGGCTTTACGTGGTGTGATTATATTTGTATACATAAAGTATTATCATTAAAGAAAATAAAAAATTAATGATTAATGCAAAGTGGAACATAACGAATGAATGAATAGTCTTGCAAGCAAAATTTAAAGAGGATCACAACCCATTGAGGGTTGTCAGGTCAACTGTATGTCTTATTGCGTGCGATCTTGGCTAACCCATAAGGGTTCACACACAGGAGGATCAGTCTTGGTGATTGATCCATAGTACGAAACGGGATCCTTGTCGCTTGACCCCGAGGAAGAGGTGGCTTTGTGCCCAATGATGGGGTATAGTTATGACAGGATCTAGAAATAGTGAAGATAAACGAATAAATGCGTACGATAATAAAAGATAATAAGCTTATACTTTGATGTATGTACGGTGAAATGCTCATGTACGAAAGTAAAGGAAGTGTTTTGTTGAAACGGATATTTTCATATATAAAGTATACAAAGTATTTAAACGCTTTAAAACTAGAATTCACTCAGCAACGCTGACTTTTATGCATTTTCAGTTGGCAGGTAATTTTGCTGAGAATGGCACGAGGGTGAAGCTACTCGGCAGGGCAAGATTGGCATTCGTTCATGATTAATGATTTTGTTGTATTGTAATGCAACTAATTGATTATTTTGTAACTCTAACTTATAACGATGTATTACTTTGCAACATTAATTATATGCATGAATGGTTTTTGATAACTTAATTCTGTTGCATCGTTTTTATGAAATAATGCTATGATTGACCAACTGTGAGGTCTCCGGGAACGGTGCCTTACATTTATACTTCGGAAGAGTTAACTTCTTCTGATACTTTAGCAAGTCTTCATGATATTTTCCTTTGGAAGGTTTCTGTCTTGATTCTTCCAAGTATTGTACTTCGGAAGGAGAACTACTTAGTCTAGGAAGACTTAGTTCCTCCTTAGGAAGTTCTTCATTATTAAGCTTCGGAAGATCTTTAACTTTGTTTCGGAAGTGCATCTTTGTCTTCGGAAACCTTTGCTCAGGTGCACTAAAAATATTTTAAGTCTAGTTTTGATTGCATTAGCCTCATATGATCTAAGAATATATATATATATATATATATATATATATATATATATATATATATATATATATATATATATATATGTGAATATATATATATATATATATATATATATGTATATATATATATATGTGTGTGTGTGTGGGGGGGGGGAGGGGGGTGGGCGGGTGCGGGTGCGGGTGCGGGGGGGGGGGGGGGGGTGGGGGGGGGTGCGCGGGGCGGGCGGGTGCGCGGGGACGGCGGGCGGGGGCGCGGGGCGGGCGGGTGCGCGGGGGCGGGCGGGGGGGCGGGGGCGGGGGCGGGGGCGGGCGCGCGGGCAAGGGCGCGGGCTCGCGGGCGGGGGCGCGGGCGCGCGGGCGGGGGCGTGTACGTGTGTGCGTGTGTGCGTGTGTGCGTGTGTGCGCGTGTGCGCGTGTGTGGGTGTGTGTGTGTCTGTGTGTGTGTATATATGAATTGTTTTTTAACGATTTCAAACATTTTATAAGAGAACATTTTAAAATGAAATAAAATAGGGGTATTGATCATCAATTTGGATTTTAGGCTATTTGGTTTATTCGTTTTGATATCTAGCAATTGATATCCGAACCGAACCAAACCCCATTTACTAATTTCCTTACCAAACCGAAAAACAAAATAAAAGTTCATTTGGTTTTCTCGATTATTCGATTCGGTTAAGATATAACTGAATTTGGTTCGATTTGGTTTTCTTTTTAAAAATTACTTACGAGAGACTAAGGTGGTGTTTGTTTTTCTGAAAAAGTACTTCTGAAGCTCTTTTGTCTGCGCCAAAAAGAGGCGGGCAGACGTTTATGGTCTGCAGAGTGTTTGTTTTTCTGAAGACGTTTCACTAAAAAAGGTCTGCGTGACCTCTGCTCCAAAAAGAGGTGGACCAAAGTCTTCCCACCTCTTCCCACCTCTTCTTAACATATTACCCTAACCCCCCATTTTTACCCAACCCACAGAGGTCTGCTCCCGATCCACTCCCCTACGTCGCCCGTCGCCCGTCGCCTCCCCCGTCGCCCGTCGCCCGTCGCCACTTCCCTACGTCGCCACTCCACCGTCGCCACTCCACCCCCCATCGCTCGAACGTCTGCTCGGCCTGTGTAGCTCGACCGTCTGCTCCCGTCGCTCAAATCTTGAGGTAAATTTTTGATCTTGTTGCTGATTTCTTGATGTTGTTGATGATGTTCTTGATGCACCTGCTCGACCGCGATGATGTTTCATCGTCGCCTCCCCCCCGATGCACCTGATTTCTTGATCTTGTTGTTTGAATTTGTTTCAAATCTGCACCTGTTTGATTTCTGTTACAAGATTCAACCATTTCTTGATGCACCTGTTTGATTTCTGTTGTTGTTATTGATGATGATGATGTTGTTGTTGTTTGATTTCTGTTACAAGATTCAACCATTTCTTGATGCACCTGTTTGATCGATGTTGTTGTTGTTGATGATGATGATGATGTTGTTGTTTGACTTTCTTGTTGTTGTTTCAAATCTGATGTTGTTGTTGTTTGATTTCTTGTTGTTTGACTACTGATTTCTGTTGTTGTTTGAACTTGTTTAATACTGCTGATTTCTTGTTGTTGTTTCAAATCTGATCTTATTGAACTTGTTTGATCTTGTTGATGATGTTGTTCAAATCTGCTCGATGTTGCTGATTTCTGTTGTTGTTGATGATGATGTTGTTGTTGATGATGATGTTTTTTGTTTCAATTCTGATGTTGTTGATGATGATGTTTTTTGTTTCAATTCTGATGTTGTTGATGATGATGATGTTTTTGTTTCAATTCTGTTGTTGTTGATGATGATGTTGTTGATGATGATATCTGTTGTTGTTCAAATCTGCTCAAATCTGCCCTTGACACTTCAATTAAACACATTCACTGTGTGTTTTTTGTTTCTTGTTCAATTGATCATTGATATGAGTATTTCATTTTGGTAATAGTTAGTTTGGTGATGTTGTTGATGATGATGATGTTGTTCAAACTTGAAAAATTGAGATGGATTATGTTGGTGTTTGAGTGTGATTCTTGTTAGGATGTTAACCCTTGTAAGAACAATTAGCAATGGAGAAATTATGCTGTTAATTTGTGTGCAGTGTGCTCATGTCATGGCAATGGTTGTTCAAAAGGTATTCCCAGATGCCAAAGTGACGATTGGTCCATGGATTGAACACGGGTTTTACTATGATTTTGATATTGAGTCGTTGACCGATAAGGACCTCAAGAAGATCAAAAAGGAGATGGTATGTCATTGAGCATTGGTTATGTTGTCACATGTAAACGATTTATAAATGTAATTGTATGATTTTATGAATATTATTGTAGTGTTGTATGACTTTTATTTATATTTTAATGTATTTCTATGACTTTTATTTATATATTAATGTATTAGTTGTTTTTAAAGTTTAAAAAATAAATTTAGTTTAATTACAGAATATTTCAGCATTCTGCAGATGTTAAACAAAACAAACAGTCTTTTTCTTGCAGACTGCAGACATTTGGTCCACCTCTTCTGCTGCAGATGTCTGCAGATGTGGTCCGCAGACTGCAGACGTTTTACCTTTTCTGAAACAAACAGCACCTAAAAGTATTTACATTTAAAAAAATAGAAGAAGCTAAAGACGGATGAAAAACAATTAAAACACTTTATACAAATTATGGCAAACAAAATGTTTTTATTTCATTTTATTAGAAAGGGATTTAAACTTTTTAAGTTGTTAAAAAAACAGTCTGAAAAATATATATCTATCAAAAAGAATTTAGACATAAACGTGTATTAATCTTTTAAAGAAACTAAAATGCTAATAAAAGATTAAAAGTATATCTGTTCAACAAAAATATTAGGAAAAAAAGTGAATGTAAATAAACATACTAAAAAAACATTAATGACCTTTTTATAAAACGTGACAAACTGAACATTTTTTTTTATTTTTTAGAAAGTTTTTTTAACTTTATTACACTATTTTAAATAGAGATTCTTTTGTCAATAAGAATATGAGTGAGAAAAACTTAGTTTTTAAAAAACACTCATTTTGGTAAATAATTTTTAAATCACCTATTTTGATAAATAAAGTTTTCAACTACACCTTTTTAGAAAAAAAAACTCTAAGAAGTTGTATTAGTTGTTTTAATTTTTTATAAAGTTATATTTGTGTTCTAATTTTTTGTTTTATATCTATCTATATTAACAACAGAATGTTTTTATGACACGTAGCGCAATAATAAACCTTATAAATCTCATTTTCCGCTTCTCTCCTTTAATAAAAAAGAACATTAACTACTAATAATTTTATTTAAATCTTTTTAAGATTAAAATTATTTTTTTATAAAATAACAAAGAGATATTTCTATAAATGTAATTTTTTACTAAAAAATTTCCTTTAAAATAAGATTTTTTTCTAAAACATCTTGATTTTAAAAAAATATGAAAAATATTAAAACTTGTGTTTTTAAAGAATAATTTTTTGATGAACAAAAAAAAATTAAATTTAAAGTTATAATAAGAAAAAAAATTAAGATGATATTTTTTAAAACGATTAGTTTTGAAACAAAATGTTTAGAAACAAATTTCAGGAAAAAAAAAACAAGAAATGAAAAAAAAAAGTTTAAAAATAAAATCGTTGTTTTATTAGTTAAAATTTTACTCGTATGTAATTTAAATAACATCAAATCTCAAGATATTGTTTATAATTCATAATTTTCGTCGCTAACTTTTAATCTTTATTGATTCAAGTAAAGTAATTAGGCCTTGGAATTTTGGCTCAAGTGTGGAAAAATATAACTAATTGGGTTGATATGGGCTAAGCTATATTCTTAAAGGATTAAAATACATGGGTTAGGATTGTGTTCACCCTAAAACAAACGAAACGGGCCTTCTTCAACCTTCTCGATCGATCGATCGGTCTTGATCTCGAAATCACTGGTTCTTCTCCATACTTTCGCAATTCTCTTCACCCTTTCGAATCTTCTGTTGTGGACGAGCCTAACTCGGTATTTTGTTCATCTTTAATTATTTCTTGATGTGTTTTGAGCAGATGGTTCAAAGTTTGAGTTGTTTTAGCTTCAGATTTTGATCTCGTATAACAAGTACTGATTTGTATTATTGTATGATAATATTGATTGAAAACAAGGGTTGATCAATTTTAGTTTGATTTAAATTGATTGAAAACAAAGGACCAATTTTGATTTGTGTTAAACCAAACGAATACAAAGGACCAATTTTGATTTGAGTCAAAACGATTTTGATTTGGTCTGATATGGACTCATGTTAAGTTTTAGAACATTGTAGGTTTATGAAAAACTTGTAAAAGATTTGAGGTATATTTGTATGAATTCAAATGGTGCTATGTATACAATATTACAATCTGAATGTTAATGTAGTGTTTCGTATGCAAATTGAATGATAATTTAAATGCTATATATGTAAATGTGATTGACATATTAACTAATCTGTTCGTCATGTCATGTATCTGGTTCAGTTTGGTTTGGTTTAGATGATAATCTGAATTAAAATTTGATGTTGCTGTAAGAGAAGATTTGTAATAGTAGATTAATATTAGTAAACTCAATGATTCAGCCAACTATAAAGTATAATCGTGGAAATGACAAAGTGATGGAGGTGGTGGTACTTTGGATTCGTAAGGTGTCTTTTGTTTTTCGTTTTAGTCAGAATAATCTTGAGCTCAATCTAATCTTAGGTTTTCTCAATTGTTGTTAAATATATGATTAATTAAGATTTCATGTTTCAAGTTATTTGCGGGCGAAGTTACCCAAGAAGTTCACAACATGACTAATGTTTGAAACAACTTTCATTTGTAGTTTACATGTTTTTTATGGTTTTTGTTGGAAAATTGAGAATTTATTCATTTTCTTATTTGACTCATCCTGATCCGGCTTATCCTGATTCAAACCCGTCCTGACCCGTTTCTAACCCAAACCCGTCCTGACTCTACACCAGACCCAACCCGACCCGACCTGCCCATTTTGCAAGGTATAAAAGTAATAGTATAGATAAGAGTTTAGCAAGAAGTATCAAGGTCTGATTTATCATAATACAAACATTTATGTTTTTAGATTGGGTGTTAATTAAAACACAGAGGCCAGGCCACAGCAATATTAATAGCATTCACCGTTTCCCTAAATAAGGAAAAGAAAGCGCAAGTTGTGTTTCTGAATGGCTGCTAATAGTAGCGAGGAAGGTGTGGGTGTGAGTGTGACGGATTTAGGAAACGGGAGCAACGTGGTGTACTTGCCCCGGTTCTTTACGTACGCAAAGTCATGGGAGTATTTCCATTATCTCGATAAACACATGCCATGGACCAGACCTACCATTCGTGTCTTCGGTAAACCTCATCTCCAGGTAACTTAATTAATTTCTCCAGGTAAATTGACTCTAAATTTTGGTCCATTATTACAAGACAAAGGTTGGTTGGTTGGTTTCTATAGCCTAGAGATGTGTGCTACGTTGCAAACAAGGGATTGAAGGAATTAAGTTACAGCGGGTATAAGCCAGATGTGTATTCTTGGAATGATTTTCCACCTTTGAAGGAGATTCTGGAGGAGGTAGATGGTAAAAATTAAATTCCTTTAATGATTTGAGTATTATTACAGATTGACTGACATGTAGCTAGCTTTTTTAGGTGCACAAAGCCTTTCCTGGGAGTCATTTTAACAGCCTACTTATAAATAGATACAACAGTGGTAATGACTATGTTGGGTGGCATGCTGATGATGAGAAGCTTTATGGACCCAATCCTGAAATTGCCTCCATTTCCTTTGGGTGTGAACGTGACTTTTTCTTGAAAAAGAAATCTAAAGGTACAAGCAATCTGCCATCTCAGTGAGTTGGGTTGGGTTGGGTTGGGTTGGGTTGGGTTGGGTTGGGTTGGGTTGGGTTGAGTTAGTTTTCTTTTCTTATGCCAATTGCCAAAGCTGTACTGCATTGTATCATGTTTCAGGTGAAGTTGTGGGAACCCGACCCAGCAAGCGAGCAAAGAATAACAGTGTAGACAAACACTGTTTTAAGTTGAAGCATGGCTCACTGCTCCTCATGAGGGGCAGTACCCAAAGGGACTGGCTCCATTCAGTGCCTAAACGACCAAAAGCTGAGTCTGCACGAATTAATCTCACTTTCAGGCGAGTAACACAGATGTTATCCTCGTAAACGAGCAAAATAACATCATTTTCTCATCAACACATGGACAAATCTAACTGCTTTGAAATTTATGCTTGTGATTATAAATTATAAATATTTTAACATCTTCAGAACATAGATGTTTTAAGTTTTTTATTTATTCAAGATTTTCGGCTTTTGACTAAACGCATATGATGTTATGCGACCTGGCCGAGAAATCAAACCACCTTCTTGGATAGCCGGATGTGGTGCCATAAATTCATTTTGCCAATTAAAGATCTGTGGATGGCTATTAACATTGTTCATGGTATTATTGTGTTCTTTGTTTTGAATTGTTGGTCAAACAAAAAAAAAGGTAAATAATTCCATCAAAACGTGGTTTTCACCTGTAATAGATGATTGATTTCATGAATGGCTTATAGCTAAATGTTAATATTAAGTTATAATATAGTTCAACTAAACTTTGAACGTGTAAATTTGACCTCTAAACTTGACGTGTATTTTCCTTTTTAGTTGTACTTGTGAAAAGTATAGTAACAACATTACCCTTTTTTATGATGCTAAATTGTATCCTAAATCCAGGCTAGGCTGTGGTTGTATTCATGAACCTTGAATCCACCTTTAAAGATGTTGTATTCATGAACCTAAATAGAAGTCTTAAATGGTGTAAGATAGAATTAGACAATTGGGTTTGAGGTTATGTAACACGTGGGATGAAAATAAAAAATAATTTTTTAGAATATTAATAATTTAAAATTTGGGTTTAACTTAAACTAGTATTAAGTCCCTCGCGTTGCGACGGGGGTATAAGATTATGTCAAGTAGCATCAATGTGATATTACCTTCAGCGGCCACCAACCGGGAAAACTCTTATCAAAAAAATAAAAAAAGAAAATAATTAAAACTGAACAGAAAGTAGACGTAAAAATATTGAATCATACACATGAAACATAAAATATTAAAAACAATAACTTAGTCGATCTAGGATCCACCGTTGCGACAGGGCCATTAAACGGGATTAAATAGGTGTAAGAACGTTGAACCACACGTTCACATTACGATGTGTTAAACTCTCAGAATTTAGAGCGAAATGTAAAACAAAAAAATTGTAAAAGATGAAAACTATAGCGGATAAAAGTTGAAAGTGAAAGTTTATATTGGTTAAATTGTAAAAGATATAAAAAGTATTATGTTAAAAATAATATATATATATATATATATATATATATATATATATATATATATATATATATTTTTATAATAGTTATCTTTTAACAATAACCAATATAAATTTTCACTTTCAACTTTTATCCGCTATAAAAGTTTATATCCGCTATATATATATATATATATATATATATATATATATATATATATATATGTGTGTGTGTGTGTGTGTGTGTGTGTGTGTGTGTAACATTTAATGTTTATGGTACAACAATCAATTCAACCTTAAGTTGCTAGTTAATATAAATTAAGTGTTATGTTGTCGTGAAAAAAATAAATATATTTCACTCATGCAATTTGTCCCAGCTTTGCGGGGTTTGTCTTTATTAAAAGTTATATCGGAACTTACATAAAAGCGACCGCTTCGCAATGATATATTCGAAATTCAGGAAAATATGAATTTATGAAAAAATTAAATGTTTATTATATTTGATACCTGTTGGTTTCAAAAAAAACTTATAGCAACATGTAGATAAAAAAAATCATACCGGCGTATTTGAAGTGAAAAACACTATAGTGTAAAATTATAAGAGAAAAATAAAAAAACATGAAAAATTAATACTATATAAGAAAATATTATAAGACAATTTATAATGAGTTAAAATTACAATCAAGTTGATTTTAAACAAGCCCACCTAGGATGAATGCTTGAGAATTAATTGAAGTTTCAACTAACATTATGTGAATTTTATTACAAATCCACAAGTCTTTGATGACAAAGTACAAGTTGATAAAACATTATCCTTTTCAAGAATAATTTTGTTATTTTTTTTATTTTAATTTGTTTTTCTAGAATAGTGAGTGTTAGCATAAAACAGTGAGTGTTGTACGTGAGTTTTGAAGCCAACATTTGATACCAGAGCGCTCAGGTTAAGAAAGGAGGGTTGTTTTGATTGTCATTTTCGAGAGGGGTGCAGCCCTTCTTGGGTGTGCGGATGACATCAAAGAAGTACCCTGTGTGGTGCGATTATTGTCAATAGAACAAGCCTATGTGGCTGTAATCCAGGGGGGGGGGGGGGGGTTAAGATGTTCGACTGAGCATGTAGAGACAAGAAAGAGACGATCTGCGTGAGCGATGCAATGTTCTTTGTGAACCAAGGAGAGATAAGAGAACAAGAAGAGGACATTCTGTGTGAATCAATTCAGAAGAAGGAATTGATCTGTGTGATCGAAAGAGTGGTGCTATAGAAGATGCGAGATCTGTGTGATCGAACAAGAATGATCAGTGTGATCAAGGCGCGATTGGGTCTGTGTGATCCAAATAAAAATTGATCTGTGTGATCAAAGAATAAAGAGCTGGTGTAGGGGTGAAGGTAGTCGAAGAAAGTGGCTGCTGATTTGTGTGATTGAAGGGTACAACCATGTGAAAAAAAGAGTTAGATTTGTGTGCTCACGAGAAGATTGTTTGGATTAGACGATTTTGCTGGTGGTGGCAATGGAGTCGGGACAACCGGCCATAATTACAAACACCAAGGGTAGTGGATCCTTAACGGTGATAGTTTAGTTGGTCAAATCGTACAACTGTAGGCGCTGGTGAATCCAAAAAACACGTTTCCTCCATGAAGAGGTTTATTGGGAGGAAGATGATGGAGGTTGATGAAGAAGGGTGATAATCTGTGATTGTTCGTTGATTTTAATAGACTAGGTTAATAAGATTCAAATTACATGTGGTATTTACCAGGTTGATTCCTTTTTCAATGAGTGTTTAGGGCTTTGCAAAAAGCAGATCATTTTCTTTTTTGAACGGCAAAAAGCAGATCAATTGATAGATAAAACAACGTGGGTTGCTACTGCTACAATTACTTTTTGTTCGAATTCATATGCTGGTTATTTTCTTGCATATTAAATAAGCTATGATAGTTGCATTCAGATTAGTTGTTGAATTTAGATGTATTAGGCTGCATTTAACCTACTCGACTAAATGCCAAAGTGAAACTCAATGTTGATGAGGTATTGAAAAGAATTTATGAATGCCATTTAACAATGACAATGATAGGTCTGATATATCACTTGCTAAAGCCCAATTGGTTTTAACGACTACCATTTTTCAAATCTGATTAAGGTCAAGTGGTCAATAGATCCTATATATGTGTGTGTTTTTGTCAACTAAAAGTTGCTTCTTGTTAGATATTTATTCAATTGGTGTGTGTTTGAGGTTGTCTACTGTTAGTGAGCTTATGATTCAAATTTACCGTCATTTTTTTTACTCACAGTGTGAAGGTTTTGAGAACTGACTAAAGGATTTAAGAAGACAATTGATGTACTTCTTTATTAATTGGGCACTTTGTCATTTTTAGCTTTACATAAACATTTGTTAACGCCACTTGCTTTATGTAGTTGTGTATTTTTCAACGATATATATTTCGAGTTACTTTACATTTTGACGTAAATTTAGTTTGGAATAAAATCGATCGATTGTCGACTATACTTGATCGCATCACGTCCGATGCCGCCGTAACGCGCGACGGGTAAAAGAGTAGTTTCTATGAAAGGTGAAAAGTACTTGCATCATTTCTTTTGCATACTCTGGGTCATCGCATATCAAAAAAGTTGTGAAAACAAATCCAACTTTTACCTGCATTTTACTCAAATTATAGTTCAAGCAATTTTTTTACACCTTCTACACTCAAGAAAGATGAATCCTCGATTGGCTACCATAGGAGACCATACTTGCCAAACCTAAACTCCCATATACTTAAAAGGCTTGAGCACATACAAATCACAATCATCTATAAGTTTTGACCATACCTGCAAACCCTCGGTATCAAATATAACTTCAGTAGTAAAGAAAATCCTTCGGTAAAAAAATGGTATATCTGGACTTTGGTAATAACCTTTGGCTGTCAGTAGCAAATCTAAAGAATTAGCAGAAAACTGTTTTTCTTTTCAGTATTGCAAAACATTAACTTCAATGGTAAGAACAGTTGTTGCTTGTTATTTTGTTAAACATAAGTCTTCTAGATCTAGTTCGACCGAAGAAGTTTATGATTCGACTAAGTATTACGCATGGATACTTAGTACGACTAAAGTTTAATCTTGATACAACTGAAGATATTCATGGTTAATTTCAACTGTCCACTCATTTATTAGGTGACTTGTGCTTATAAGTTTGTTTCTAATACAATTAGAAGTAAATTGTCATTTTTGTTCCTGTGGTTTGATAACAATTGTCACTTTGATCACGTAGCTGGTTTTTCCACGTCTGGGTACTTGTTGTTTACAAATCTTGTCATTTTTATTAATTCCATTAACCCCATCCAAAATTCTCCGTTAAATGAGGGGTGTATTGAACATTTTACATATATATATATTATTTTTCTTTTTTTAACCTGAATTAATCTATCCTGTCACACCCTGTAGACCGGGTTTGGCCGTGACCGACTGATATCATCATAATACAGCAGAAATAAATAAATTCAAACTTAATCGTTACATAATTTCAAATAATCATACATTAAATTGTCTAAAGGTTCCGAATAACATATTAATTATTTGTTCACAAATAGAAAGGTGGATAAGGCAGTGGCTAAGTCTCCAAGGGTTCATCTAAGGCAGCACTTATCAGTTTGACACCTGTCAATTACACATCATCTGATATATACACCCAAAATACGTCAACATAATGTTAGTGAGCCTATGAGTTTAAGACATGTTACTCTCCATGATAATATAATATTCAATAAGTTTGATAATGACAACAATCATATTAATAATACAATGATGCACTATAGAATGTATCACAATCAAGCCTGACCCGGACTTTCCCGCCTGCGTGCTAAAATATCCCCTAACCCGTTACAACTAGATTGTTGGGTTTAAGTGTGCCCTGCTAAGCACGATTAAAAGGCACTAATTTGTGACACAACGATTATTGAACCTCAATGGGAGGTTTCCCTGCATAAAGGGCCCATTGTGTATGGGGGATTCCCCAAATAGTGTTATCCACAAATCACGCGCCTCCTAATGGAGTTAATGATTGTGCTCCGTTCAGGGACAAGAGCAGGTAGTACTGCATCATAATAACATAATCATAATATGTAACGAGTATGTATTACCCCAAAAAGTTGTAAAGTAAAAAATGGATTCATGAGACTCACCTGTGGTTGATCACGTGGTTGTTTGTAAAGTTTGGATGCTACCGACCGTGAGGGTTCCTATGTTTATTTAAAATGAGTTAGTTTTTCAACTATTAGGTTAATTAAACCCATCCCTTATGGTTTGTGTTTGTATATCTTAGATTGGTAGGTGTTATATTACGTATGTGTAATCTTATTTCAGGTCCTTAGGTTTTGGTTAGTACATTTAGTTTGTTTAACGTTAAAATGTTATCTCCTATATTCTGCTATTTTTTGTTATTATAGGTGTGGTATAATCCCAAAATAGCAAGGTTTCAACGTTTGGCAAGATTGGTCCCTTAACCTTGCTAAATTTAAATTTTTGACCCTAAAGTTTGGGATTTTTGTATTATAATCGTTTATAATGGTTTTTGTAATTTTTAGTTTATTAGTCTACTATAATATGTACTTTTTATGTTATTTGCTTTTTCTTAACGGGTTCAAGGGCTTGTTTTCGGTTTAAGCGTTTTATGAAGTTATGTTAGTTACTTTCTTATATGAGGTTGTTGGATGGACCAATTGAAGGTTTAATCTTAAATATGAATTATTTAGATGGTAATTGTATAATGGAGGGCTGATGGTATGGTTTCAGGATTGATGAGTTACTTATCGTGTTTTTAAACGTGTACCGTATCGCGATTTGGGTGTGTTGGTGATGTGGGATTAGTCCTTGGTTTTATATTTATTTTAAATTTTGATTAAGTGGAAATTTATATTCTTCTGAAAATTTATAAATTTCAAAAGATTAGGAGTTATTTATATATTTTTATGATTTTTCCTATTTCTTCAACCGGTAGTTATTTTATATAAAATGCTAATTTTTGTAACACGTTTTATCGTATTCTAAAACTTGTAAATATTTAGATTTCAATTTGTCTTGGTCTTTCTTAGTTATTAGTTTCTGAAATTTTGGGTCTTTAAGTTGTTGGGTCGGTTTTGCGATTTAAATGTCATCGATTCGGGTTTTTAACGGTTTTCGGGTTTTGGTTGTCTTTGGTCAAATTTTTGTCATATAACAAAGATTTAATATACTTATAATAAGTTTTTAAGTTCTGGAGTTTCCACTAATGTTTTTCTTAAACCCGTTTTTAATAATTTTCTTAAATTTATGGTGAATATCTTTTGTATTTTTGTTTACTAATTAAATAAATTCTGAAAATTATGAAATTAAATTTTTAGGCCTTTATAAGTATGAAAAGTATACTGGAATTTTTATACAACCAAAATATCTCATAATTACCATTTTCGTTAACTAGCCCGGTTAGTTTCGTTAGATGTCCGTTAAGTCCCAGTTATGTCTCGTTTTTGGATTTACTACTTGCAGCAGCGAGACGTCCTCGAATATGATGTATTTTGTCAGTCGTCTCTTGAACTATCTCCGGTCCAGTTAGTTGACTCTCTCCAACCTCTGCCTAGCAAATTGGAGATCAACATTTGCGTCCATAGAGTGCTTCGAACGGTGCGGCTTTAATGCTTGTGTGGTAACTGTTGTTGTATGAAAATTCGGCTAGTGGCAAATGAGTGTCCCAACTTCCACCAAAGTCGTTCACATAGGCCCTTAACATGTCTTCAAGTGTTTAAATCGTTCTCTCGCTTTGACCGTCTGTCTGGGGTGGTAAGAGGTGCTTAAGTCTAACCGTGTGCCTTGTGCTTGTTGAAATGATTGCCACAATCTGGATGTGAAATGACTGTTGCGATCGGAAATTATTAACAACGGTACCCCGTGCCTGGATACGATCTCATCGACGTATAATTTGGCTAGTTTTTCCATCTTATGATCCTCCCTTATCGCTAAGAAGTGTACTGATTTAGTGGGTGTTTGGAATTCTTTTTTAAAACAACTTCTAACTTTTTAGAGGGGTAAAAAGACAAAAATGCCCCTCCAAAAGTCACCAGAAGTTAAAAATTTTAACTTCTGGTGAGTTTTGGAGGGGCATTTTTCTCTTTTTATCCCTCCAAAAAGTTAAAAGGAGTTTTAAAAAGCAATCCCAAACACCCTCTTAGTCAGCTGATCTACAGCTACCCATATAGGATTATGCCCTTTAGTGTTTGAGGGAGTTTGGTGATAAAATCCATAGTAATGTGTTCCCATTTCCATTCAGGTATCTCGGGTTGTTGAAGCAACCCTGAAGGTCTTTTATATTACGCCTTAACCTTAGAGCAGGTTAAGCATTTTCATACGTAGGTGGGCTATCTCTTTCTTCATCCCTGGCCACCAGTAGTTTACCTTTCAGGTCTGTGTACATATTGTCACTCCCGAGGTGGATGGAGTACTTGGTTTTATGAGCTTCATGCAACACCACCTCTCTCAATTCACCTTGCCTTCGAATCCACACCCTTTCATTCATTCTTATTATCCCGTCATCTTGGGTAAAATAATTTCTTCATTGCATTTAATCCTTCCCTGTTGTCATCCTCTATCTTTAAGGCATCCGTCTGAGCCCTGTGTACTTGATCCATTAGATTGATTCGGGCCTCTATTCGTAGTGCGCGGACCCTCAATGGTTTTGCTTTCTTCTTCCTACTTAATGCATCAGCCACCACGTTTGCTTTCCTGGGGTGGTATTTGATTTTATAATCATAGTCATTGAGTAGTTCTACCCATCTCCTTTGCCTCATGTTTAACATTTTCTGGTCAAAGATGTGTTGTAAACTTTTATGACCTGTAAAGATCACATATTTTGTGTCGTACAGGTAATGTCACCAGATTTTAAGGGCGAAAACCACGGCTCTAAGTTCTAGATCATGGGTGGTGTAATTTTGTTCGTGCACCTTCAATTGCCGAGAGGCATACGCTATTATCTTATCTTTCTGCATTAGCACACATCCAAGTCCTTGTCTTGATGCATCACAGTAGACAGTGAAATCCTCTGTTCATTCTGGTAGGGACAAAATTTGTGCACTACATAGCTTCTGTTTTAAGGTTTCAAAAGCTTCTTGTTGTTGGGTTCCCCAGTTGAACTTAGTGTTCTTTTGAGTTAGGTACATTAAAGGTCTGGAACCCTTGAGAAATTCCCAATGAACCGTCTATAGTAGCCAACCAAACCCAGGAATTACCTCACTTCGGTGGGGGTCTTAGGGGCTTCCCATTTCTTAATCGCCTTAATCTTAACAGGATCCACTTGGATTCCTTTTTCGGTGACTATATGGCCAAGGAATTGAACCTCTCGCATCCAACGGGGGCGTTGGTTAACCCAAATGCCATCACAAGAAACTCGTAATGTCCATACCTTGTTCTGAACGCAGTTTTTGGTACATCTTCCTCCTTAATTCTCAATTGGTGATATCCTGATCTCAAGTCTATTTTGGAAAAGCCCTTGAAGTTGGTCAAACAAATCATAAATCCTTGGAAGCGGGTATTGGTTTTTGATCGTGACTTTGGTCAGTTTTCTATAGTCGATACACATCCTTAGGGTTCCATCCTTCTTTTTAACAAACAAGACCGGTGCTCCCCATAGCGAGAAGCTTGGCCTAATGAACCCTTTGTCCATGAGCTCTTGTAATTGGATCATTAGCTCTTTTATTTCCAAAGGGGCTAACCCATACAGTGCTTTGGCTACGGTTGCGGCTCCAGGTACCAAATCAATTCGAAACTCAACCTACCATTATGGTGGCAATCCTGGTAGTTCATAGGAAATACGTCTATGAACTCTGACACAACTGGGACATCTTCAAGCTGTTTCTCCTCCTCGGTAGTCATTACATAAGCTAAGTACGCGACACATCCCTTACGTAGACACTTATTAGCTTTCATACATGATATAATATTCATGCCTTGTCTTGGCCTTTCCCCATAAACTATAAGGGTTTCTCCTTCTGGTAATGGTATTTTTAATAACTTCTTATCACACACAATTTCTGCTTTATTCTTTACCAGACAATCCATTCCTACTACTATATCAAACCCTCCTAACTCTGCGAGTATTAGATCTATAGGGAATTCATGCTTATCCAGGTCTAATGTACACCCGACCACAGCTTCGTCGGCCTCGACTAGGGTTCCATTTGATAACTCTATGGTATACATACCGGATAGCTTAGAGGAATCTAGGTTAATTCTTAGTCTAAATGTTGTAGAGACAAAGCTCTTATTTGCCCCGGTATCAAACAGTATGTATGCATAATGGTTGTTAACAAGGAACATACCCGTCACAACTTTGGGTTCCTCCCTAGCAGCTTCCGCGTTCATGACAAAGGCTCTTGCTTTGGGGCTGCCAACAACAGGCTTTTTAGCCTTAAGTTAGGGACAATCAGGGCGGATATGTCGAACTTCTCTACATTCATGACACCTCGCAGGCCCTATGGTAGTGGATTTGCATTCCTTCACGAAATGCCCCGGCAGGTTGCACTTGAAGCACACATTTGCTTTGACTTCCTTTCCTAGGGGCCTCACCCCTGGTTTGACTCGACACATCCTCATATAGTGTAACCCACACTTACCACAGAATGGTTGCCTTCCCATATATGGTTTCTTCTCCCTAATTGGCTTACTTCCGCTTGCTCTCCCACTCAGACTCCCTTTCATAACCCTAAAATTTTCCCACTTCCACTTAGCTCCCACGTTCTTCGATCCTCTAATTCCTTCACATCTGACCACCTCATCGTTTTATGTTGCAGAAATTTCCACGATTTCTTGAAAGGTCCTTGGTTTTGTATCCTTTATCATTCCCCTGATCTTACAGGTCAAACCCCACACATACCTACATATCTTCTTTGATTCGGGGGTCACCAAATGTGGCACCCATAAGGACAACTCATTAAACCTGTTAGTGTACTCCAAATGTGATGTCCCCTTCATATCCAAGCTTTGAAATTCAGCTTCCATCTTTTCTATCTCATTTATCAGACAATAACGCTCAGTCATTAACTTCTTGAATGCCTCCCATCTCATTCGGGTTACAGCATTCCTTCCTCGGGTTCACAGTAGTGTATTCCACCAGTTTAGGGCTCCATTTTTAAGTGAGTGTGTAGAAAATCCCACTTTCTTCCTTTGCACAGTCGTTAATATCAAGCAAGAGTTCCATCTCCTCTAGCCAGCAGATGGATCCTGTAGCACCTTCGGTTCCAAAGTAATTGGTTGGTTTGCACGCCATAAAGGCCTTATATGCACACCTAGTTCTCACTTGTGCCATTTCACGGTCTTCTTCATTTGTATTGGTATTCTCATCATCATCATTGTTGCCTCCTACAGGCGTTTCTTGATAGCGTTCAGCATTTACATGGGCGTCAATAGTGGGTAAGGCATTGGCAATGGCCTCGACAATTAATTGTTGGAGTCTAGCTTCTTGGTTGGTCTCATTATGGGTGTTGGTAGGGTTATCGGTGTTATGGTTGTTGTTTAGGTTATTGGTGTTGTGAATGTTTCCACTTAGGGTTTCATCGGTTTGGTTGGTGTGTGCCCTAGCTCGGGTGGTTGCACCTGTCCTTGTGTTGGGAGCGCGTCCTTGACCTCTTCCCCTTGGCATGGCTATAACATACATTTTACATTTTAATTTTCACTAATAGTCAAAATTTTAGGCATTAAATACTCCATTCATCATCACATGAAAGATATAGATAATAAATAAGATTAACCCAAACAAGCATGAAAGTCCAAATCATAGCGAAACCGCTATGTATACAACGCAAATTAAGTCCAAATACAATTCGGTATGACATGAGTGGATACTCACTCATGTCCTACAAATACATAGTTTTTGAATCAAATAGCATAAATTAAAAAAAGTAAAACAACATCAATGACGACGGCGATGACGATAACGGGACCATGGGTCAATCACACACTTCTGGGTCGCACTGTCGAGCTTCCTCCTCATTCGTTTCACTACGGACACCTCCTCATCCCTTTCTTGCTTCATCACGTCATAGTGATGGTGATGACGCCAAACCTCCATTATGAAAGAATCTTCTACAAGTGGCCCTAAATGATACAAGGGCGGATCAGCAAAAACCTGGTGTAACAGGCGAATAGTGTGCTGACTCAGCATAGGGGTCGGTGTAGTACACCGATGGACCCATATAGAAGCTATGATGTGCTACTGCATCACGCCCATAGGGGCCTACTAGGTATGATGGGACAGACTGTGGTGGTGGTGGAAATGATGGCACAACAGGATGTGGTAGTGCCCCGGTCAGTCCTGTAACTAGGTTACCTCATTCCTGTTAGAATGTGGGGACGGGTCGGATGGATATTCATGCGGTTTGCCTTGCAATAGTGCCTCGCCCTCATTCCTGCCAACTCGTAGGGAACTGGCCTGGGTAGTCACCGATGAACTTGATGAATCCTCTGTAGGCTCCGACTCCTCCATCTCCCAATCCTCGTTAGGGTCAGGCATCATGTGCTCATAAGGGGCGAAGGGTACGAGTTTGGGTCCCCGTACTCGGGCCCAAGGGGGGCATACTCCCTAATCTCATAGGACTGGAGGCGTCTCGAGGGTCCTACACCCATGTCCGGTACAAAGGTGGGTAGTGGAGTGGTGGTCTGGTGATAAGGCGGGGGAGCTGTATCGGGTGAGTCACTAATGTATATGGTCTTTCCTTTGTTCTTGTTTCCTGCCATCTAATGAACAAACGGGTAAATTGCAACATGATATATACATATATATATATATAAGAAATCAGAAATTAAGAGAGATATGTAAAATATACAAAATACAATGAGCGTGATTAAGTGGTGGTATCTTTCCTTGGGTCATAGCCTAGGGGGCTTCCACTTATTTCCTTAAGTCCCTAGTATGTGGTTAAAGCCTATGTTTCTAATGGTAAGAACCTAATTCGCTGAAACCATTGGCTCTTATACCAATCTGTCACACCCCGTAGACTGGGTCTAGCAGTGACCGACTGATATCATCACAATGCAGCGGAATAAATAAATCCAAACTTAATCGTTACATAATTCCAAATATTCACATATTAAATTGTCTAAAGTTTCCAAATAACATATATTTATTTAATTGTCCAAAAATAAAAAGATGGATAGGGCAGTGGCTCAGTCTCCAAGGTGGCACCTATCCTTCTAACACCTGTCAATTACACATCACCTGAAATATACACCCAAAATACGTCAACATAATATTGATGAGCCCATGAGTTTAAGATACGTTACTCTCCATGACAATATAATATTCAATAAGTTTGATAATGATAACAATCATGTTAATAATACCATGATGCACTATAGAATGCATCACAATCACGTTTGACCCGGACTTTCCCGCCCGAGTGCTAAACTATCCCCTAACCCGTTACCGTTAGATTGTTGGGTTTAGTATGCCCTACTAAGCACGATTAAATGGCACTAATTTATGACACAATGATTATTGAATCTCAATGGGGGGTTTCCCTGCATAAAGGGCCCATTGTGTGCGGGGGATTTCCCAAATAGTACTATCCACAAATCACGCGGCTCCTATGTGCTTTATTCGTGGAAAAGAGAAGGTAGTATTGCACCATAATAACGTAATCATAATATTTAACGAGTATGTATTTCACCTCAAAAAGCTATAAAGTAAAAAATGGCTCATGAGACTCACCTGTGGCTGATCACGTGGTTGTTTGTAAGGTTTGGATGCTACCGACCGTGAGGGCTCCTATGTCTATTTAAAATGAGTTAGTTCTTCAACTATTAGGTTAATTAAACTCACTCCTTATGGTTTGTGTTTGTATATCTTAGCTTGGTAGGTGTTATATTACGTATGTGTAATCATATTTCAGGACCTTAGGTTTTGGTTAGTACATTTAGTTTGTTTAACGTTAAACTGTTGTCACTTATGTTCTGATCATTTTTGGTTCTTATAGGTGTGGTATAATCCCAAAACAGTAAGGTTTCAATGTTTTGCAAGATTGGTGCCTTAACCTTGCTAAATTTACGTTTTTGACCCTAAAGTTTGGGATTTTTGTATTATAATCGTTTATAATGATTTGTGTAATTTTTAGTGGATTAGGCTACTGTATTATGTTTCTTTTATATTTTTTGATTTTTCTTAACGGTTTCAAGGGCTTGTTTTCGGTTTAAGCGTTTTATGAAGTTATATTTAGTTACTTTCTTATTTAAGGTTGTTGGATGACCCAATTGAAGGTTTTGCCTTGAATATGACTTATTTAGATGGTAATTGGATATTGGATGGCTGATGGTATGGTTTCAGGATTGATGAGTTACTTATCGTGTTTTTAAACGTGTACCGTATCGCGATTCGTGTGTGTTGGTGATGTGAGATTAATCCTTGGTTTTATATTTATTTTAATTTGTGATTAAGTGGAAAATTATATTCTTCTTAAAAATTATCAATTTCAAAATATTAGAAGCTATTTATACATGTTTATGATTTTTCCTATTTATTCAACCGGTAGTTATTTTATGTAAAATGCTAATTTTTGTAAAACCTTTTATAGTATTATAAAACTTGTAAATATTTACCTTTAAATTTGTCTTGGTCTTTCTAAGCTATTAGTTTCTAAAATTTCTGTTCTTTAACTTATTGTGTCGGTTTTGGGATTTAAATGTCATCGATTCGGGTTTTTAACGGTTTTTGGGTTTTGGTTGCCTTTGGTCAAATTTTTATCATATAAAGCTTTAATATACTTATAATAAGTTTTTAAGTTCTGAAGTTTCCACTAATGTTGTTCTTAAACCCATTTTTAATATTTTTCTTAAATTTTATGGTGAATGTCTTTTGTATTTTTGTTCACTAATGAAATAAATTATAAAATTATAAAATTAAATTTTTAGGCCTTTACAAGTATGAAAGTATACTGAAATTTTATACAACCAAAATATCTCATAATTACCATTTTCGTTAACTAGCGCGCTTCGTTTCGTTAGATGTCCATTGTCCCGGTTTATCTTGTTTTTGTATTTACTACTTTTTTTATGTAACATCTCAAAAAAAAAAAAAAAATTTATTTATCTATTTATTTATTTATTTATTTATTTATTTATTTAAAAGCTAATTTTTAAGATAATTCAAATAATTATAATAATAATTATAATAACAATAATAATAATAATAATAATAATAATAATGATGATAATAATAACAATAATAATAAAAATAATAAGAATATTAAAAGTCCAGGGGGTATATTTGCAATTTTTGAAAGTTTAAAAGAAGTTAAAAACATAAATCAATAAAATTAAAACCGCAGGGACCATTTGTGTAAATTATAAATTTACACAACTGGCCCCTCCCCGCCCCCGTAATTCCGGCCACCGTCTCCGGCTCTCCGGCGAGCCTCCGGCGAGGCCAAAACACCCCAAATCTACACGGTTTTAACCAAATTAGAACCCCCGACACCGTTACATGCAAGATTCGAACCCAAACCCCACAATAATTCGAAAAACAAATCGATGAGTGCGATCTAACCACCTCGTGTTCATGTCGGCTACTTTACAGATTCAAATCGCACTAAAAACCTTATGATAATCAAATTAATTCAACCTAAACGATGTTATAAATAGTCATAATCGGTCTACACTTACAATTGCATCTGAAACACATTCAAACACCCAATTCGATTTCATCTCTGTTTCGAACCTGCAACTTAGTCGAACACAACCTTCTGGCCTTTCTAAACTGAAATTAAGAGAGGGCTTTCAACCATTATAATCAATTGAAGCTATCTGGAAAATTAATTCGAGTTTCATCAGTGTTTGATCATCATTCGGATTCAAAATAACCCGCGACTTGTTCTTGGCTGTTCTTGTCATCAAATCGAACCAAATCAGGTAATTAAATGCAACATCACACTCGTTTTTACCTAAGGATTAAAACCCCTAACATTAATTTCATTATTAACATCGATTTCATGCTCAATTTGAATCAAATCAAACTAGGGTTCTTCGGGTTTGGGGGAAATTCTAAAAACAGTGGGTAAATACAATTAAAACCGTGTTCTGTCGCGGATTAGGGCTTTGGCTCACTGGTTATTCACGTGTGTTTGTGTGCTTGGGGTCCCGGGTTCGACACGGGGCAACCCCTTTTTATTGTTTTATTTTTTTAAGGCTTTACAATTAATTTAAAAATATTTAAAAATTTCTAAAAATTATAAAAATAAATTTTATTAATTTCCCTTATTTTAAATATCATAAAATAATTTTCTGTAAATTTATTTCATTTAATAACTTTAATAGATTTTTATAGAATATTATTTAAAAATATTAAAAATACTTATTTTTATAAAATAAATTCTAAATCAAGTTTAATTATGAAATAATCACAAAAATCATGAAAATTATATAAATATTATTTATAAATATTATAAATAATTATTTCTATAAAATAAACGCTATATTATCTTTAAATATTATTTAAATTCACAAATTATTTACAAATAAAATTGTGGGGTATTTCTTGTAAAATATATTTTAACTAAAGGTCTAGATTAATACCTTATTATTAATCAAAATACTATAATTATGATTATCCTTATTTGTAATTATCTTTGGATAATTATAAATTATATAATTAAACCACATCATTTTATATTTAATTCCAAAAATATATAAATACACTTATGAAACCCTTCTAATGAAATCAAAATGTAAATAATTATTTGGTAAAACTTAATACTTATTGATAGTTACTTATTAATACATATATAAATCTATAAAAACATTGTAACATATACATATCTAATTGCGTGTGTGACATGTGTTAAACCAAATCAACTCAAACCTTACCAAATATATTCATTCATATTAAAGACTCAGTTACAATCAATAATAGGTGGTGAACGTGTTTGATCGTGCTTTGCCAAATTCTTTGAAGTTCTTATTCATATACATTACATCAATTCAAGGTGAGTTTCCGTGGCCCCTTTTTATGCTTTTGTAATTGTTTCAATGTTTTTCAAACTTGGGGGAAAAGTATGCTCACCCGTTTTCGATGCTGTACAATCTTACATACAATTTTCATACTTGGAATCAATGTGATACTAATCTTATATTCTAATACATACATGGTGTTATTCTACGATTCTTACAACCATTAATTCCCGGGTTTGGGAACCAACGGATAGGTATTGGTAGTACTACTGGGTTGACACCCCCACCCTTCGACGATTGGTTAACTTGTGAGTTACCAACACAGCTGCCAGCAATCAGGCCAAGGGTGAATATATTCCGACAAACTTATATGCATAACGTCATTAGGTTTGGTTGTCTTAAACACATGTTATGTGGTTTTTGCTTACAGTATGATTCCATATCAAATTCTATACAGCATCAACTACATGTTTTCAATTTAAACCTGCGGAACTCACCAACAATTATGTTGACCATTTTTGAGCATATCTTTTCAGGTAATCATAAACAAAGAGGATAGCTAGAGCTGATGCCTTAGCAGAGACCCCCAGGATTTCAATAGACTGCATTTGTATTGTATATCATTTACTGTTATATCTGAACACTGTGTATATGGATTTTTAGAATTATTAAGACTATGATAGTCGTGGAACTGACTAACCACGACACAAGTCACCATTGTGTCGGGCGACGTCATGACACGAGGATTTTGCATGTAATATGTCTCTGTAATTATACCAAGTGTTATGACGATCCCGTCCGTCGCATCCTCGTGTTTCCGCTACAAGCGGGGGTGTGACAGATTGGTATCAGAGCCTTGGTTATAGAGATTTAGGTGGAGAATTCGACCTAGACTATAACCTAAGAACCTTCATATAGAATGCATGCTAGGGATTGTGTGCATTTGATTTTACCTAAATGTCTTTCATGATTTGTGTGACACATAGACACCTGTATTCTGGATTTCCTGGCAAAAGGCCCTCGGGCTAAGGCAAGCATATCGCATATATCTCATTGCGAGACCTGGTATGCTTACCTGGGGATTTCTGGGATGAGTGATAAACTATGGTCAATACACAAAACTACAAGGCAAATGGGTCAAATATATTTCTATGAACTTAATATACAGGTATATTCCTATATACCTAATAATCTACAAGTATGTTCCTACATACCTGATTTTATACATGTACAAGTGTTATCTGAACATCCCGGGGAAGAAATTATTACTTTTAGTCTTTCTCCATGGGATACTTTTATACTAAGAACTTTACGCTTGTATGCGCACAACATCATATTATTAGGGAACTTCGGTGATCACGCGTAGCGTCGATCTCGGAAATTGAATCCGACCCTATCATAGTTATGACTGAAATCCTGAAAGTATGACGGATATGCAGTTATCATTAGACTTAATGTGCTTATATGCTTATTTGCTATTACATGCTATTATTGGAATACTGGCTCATGGACATAAGGACATTACATTATTTGTGCTTGATGAATCTAAATAATACTATGATGTTAACTTGGGGTAAGTGGAGCTAGGGTGACCATGCAAGGTAAATTACCATTACGGGTGCACACGTAATAGCAATTCACCATGCATGAGAAGTCTGGTTAATCTTACCATGAGGTAACGATCATGAGTATCACACGTTTCTATTCTATACCCTAGGGTGCTAGGGTCATAATTCTAGTAAGTCCTTGTTGAAGGCAATCAAACATTGTAAGTCCTTGTTGAAGGCAAACAAACATTATAAGTCCTTGTTGAAGGCAATCAAACATTGTCAACATCTACTCAAGTCCTATCCTACTTAGAGCCTTCATGGTATTTTCAATCATATTGACCTTATGAGACATTCCTCCACTTAGCATTTCAGTAACTACTGATTAATGCTTAGAATGAAAGTGGATTACATGAATGTAGAGGAGTAATGATACTCTCTACACATACAATACGTTATTTTTAGGATTATGCTAAGGATAATCGGATGTCACGTAACTGGTTTAGGCATCGTTCAAGGTATACCACGGATGTGGTGGGAACGCTGCGGGGAACCCTATATATACGCATCCTTGGTATACCAAGAATGTGTTTAAACTGGACTACGTGATAATCCCGATTGACTGAGGCATGGATTGGTTTGGTTGTAAACTATACGTATACGCCTTGTGGATCTTGCTACGTCACATTAAACTATTTACACTTTGGAAATGTTTTCTCTACAGTCATCAATTCCGTGTGGAACCGATGTATAGGTTTGTCTGTAGCCATTTATATACTAGTAAAACCGCCTATACATAAGTTGCGGTAGTTCACATCAAACTTATATTACGTTATCCTTTAGAATGATGCTAAGGAAAATTAAGATGTTATGTAACTAGTTTAAGTATATTTCAAAGTATATCGTGGATGTGGTGGGAACGCTGCGGGGAACCCTATATATAAACATCACCGGTATACTAAGAATGTGCTTAAACTAGGTTACATAATGATCTTGATGAACCGAAGCATGGGTTATTGGAACTTGATAAGTAGAACCATATGTGATTCTTTTTATACTTTGATTCCTATCAAAGCACACACAAATCTTAAATCATAGTCAAGGCATTGCGTGCCTAAATCAAATAATTTTCAAAATGAGCTTTGACTCGTTATTTGTGGTTTTCAAAATCTCGACGAAGTCTATGCCTCACCACCCAATACATGCAAGGTTGGAAGAGTGGGATGAGTATCTGCTTATCGGAACACATGTCTTCAACAGAGTTGTGGCTGACTTAATGTTGTGATTAGTCGACATACTCGCTTTGATTTACGAATCAAACGATTACACTCGGAACATCTCATTGTTATTATGCCAAATCCTTGATTGTCATTTTCATGCGGAATAGCTCATATTACCCCAAATCTCATAAAGTATCTTAATGACATTTCAGGATGTCTTCTATCAGCCCTTCCATTACTTCTTCTGAAAACGAATCGAAGCCTGAAAAGATTCTTTTAGCATATCTAGTGCAAACATCTTCTAATAGAAAATCTAACCCTGAGGAGGTGATGCTTGATGCACCAGACTCGTTTGAAGAGGAAGAACCCATAGACCCTGTTGTGCACACTCTATCTGCTGTCGCCACTGCACCGATTAATCCTGTGGAACCTAACCCTGCTACACCTGTAGTTCCCATAGCATCTACGGTTGCAAGGAATGCCCCCGAGGCAAGACCCCAACAAGTGAACAACGGAGGAGCCGTGAGACGGACGGCTCGAATTAGAGGGTTCCCGGCAAACCGGATTAAGATCTGGCCTCCTGCCGACCAACCAATAAGGGACAACTATCCCGACCTACCCCCGAGTCTCTCTAGTTCCTCCAGCAGTGATGACGACCAGGACTGACGTCACACGGGCACTAATGGAGAAATAACGACTGGAAAAAGTCATCTCTAGTTACTTCGTGCTTTATGTTTAGACCCATCTAGACTATGAGTATTTGCTTATTTGGGGTGTTACTTACGCGCTTGAAACCTTGGTATTTATAATGATGAAATGAATATTATTACTTTTGCTTTGTCATTGAGGTACTATCCTGAGAAGTCCATATATTCCCTTCGATTTTGAATCGAATGTTCACATCTCATTGTGATATCGAATCAATTCTTGTCTTTGATTTCGTCTTTCTGATTTAAATTATTCAAAATTTAAACACCATCATAACGAATTCTGCTATCTCGAACTTCGATCTTAAGCTTGTAATCATGATTTTTCCTTTGATACACTGATGTAACTTGAAATTTTCCGAATTCCTAATCGACACTAATTTTCCTTTCGTCGTTAAGTCAAACTTCATATTGCTTGCACCGTGAGAAATGCAAGAGTTTTCAAGACAACCTATGACTAAGAACACTCGTATCTCCTTATTGATTTTTATCTCATCAAAGCAGGGGAGATTCCCTTACTTTGATGAATCACTATTGCGATAAATGGTTTTCCATTCGTTTGTTTTGTGAAATTTCATCCTCTGGACTAGGGTGATTTCCTTATCTTGAGAATTGACTTCAATTATTCTCATTGAAATTTACATTTCACAAATGACATGATCTCACCAAAATAGGATCGAAACCCGTATTTTGGTGACAAATGTCAACCCTCGATTGTTTTCTTGATATTATCAAGATAAGCATAAATTCCATACCTTGATGACTAAATCTCAACTCTTGATCTTCAACTTACCATGGTTATAATCAAGTAACGAGAAGGATGAAGTAACTTGAAGGATGAACAGATGTTGGTAATTCGACCTACCAAGCCAAAGCACGATCTCTGAACCTGAAAGGAGACCCGATCGTATTAAGTTGATTTTGATTCCAAGCTTGGAGCACTTAAAATTCTTAAATCGATTTCTCTCCTTTTATCCTCATATTTTGACCTAGCTATATGGAAACATTTATTCCTTACTTATCAACTTTCATTTGAGTTATCATCAAAACATGATTGTGCGACGGTAGCCTTCCTAAACAATCCCTCTGCTGAAGATATTATCAACTTATAAACATGACTTTCTAGTCACGTAAATGTTCTCAGCTGAACTAATGGTTTGTCGAACTGCGTATGTAAACAGAAATTGCTACCTTGCAAAACATGTTTACAAATACCTTTCCTATTATTTGCGTCACTCCTTGAACCGCTTTTGAATCCTTAACCTTGAAGATCATTAAAATTCTATCTTGAATTTGAACAACAAAACTTTAAAAGAGAAGTTCTGAAGAGAGTTACCAGCAAAGAGAGGAAATACTTTTGAGACTAAGTTATTTGGAGCCAAAACATTCTTAATATATGTTGAACCCGTGTTCAGCAAAGATGGGGAGAAAATTTGTGTTAATTACATGGACATGGAAATCACTGATCAGGTGAAATGGAGAGAAAAGATGGCAAAACTAAGGGAAGAAATAGCTGTACAGAAGGCCAAAGAGACGGAACTTAATACAACTGTTCTTATTACAGAGGAAACGATGAGAACAAAAAAAAATGCTAGCAACCATGTCACACGAGATAAGATCTCCATTATCAGGGGTCGTTAGCATAGCAGAAATGCTATCAACAACAAAACTTGATAAAAATCAGAAACAACTTTTGAGTGTCATGTTGTCTTCTGGCGATCTAGTCCTTCAACTTATTAGTGACATCCTCGACTTTTCCAAAGTTGAGTCAGGAGTTATGAGGTTGGAGGCCACAAAATTTAGGTCAAGAAGAGGTGATGTCCCAGTGGAGGTCATTGGTGACGCTTTACGGATTAGACTAATTCTCACCCACTTGATCAGCAATGCTATCAAGTTTACCCACCAAGGAAAGGTTTAGAGTAATCTTCACGTAATAGCAAACCCATTATCTCACAACGTAAAGAAATTAACCCACATCTTTTCTTTTCAGTCTCCTCGTGAATAAATTTCGGGACGAAATTTCCTGAAGTAGGGGAGACTGTAACATCTCAAAAAAAAAAAATTTATTTATCTATTTATTTATTTATTTATTTATTTATTTATTTAAAAGCTAATTTTTAAGATAATTCAAATAATTATAATAATAATTATAATAACAATAATAATAATAATAATAATAATAATAATAATAATAATAATAATAATAATGATGATAATAATAACAATAATAATAAAAATAATAAGAATATTAAAAGTCCAGGGGTATATTTGCAATTTTTGAAAGTTTAAAAGAAGTTAAAAACATAAATCAATAAAATTAAAACCGCAGGGACCATTTGTGTAAATTATAAATTTACACAACTGGCCCCTCCCCGCCCCCGTAATTCCGGCCACCGTCTCCGGCTCTCCGGCGAGCCTCCGGCGAGGCCAAAACACCCCAAATCTACACGGTTTTAACCAAATTAGAACCCCCGACACCGTTACATGCAAGATTCGAACCCAAACCCCACAATAATTCGAAAAACAAATCGATGAGTGCGATCTAACCACCTCGTGTTCATGTCGGCTACTTTACAGATTCAAATCGCACTAAAAACCTTATGATAATCAAATTAATTCAACCTAAACGATGTTATAAATAGTCATAATCGGTCTACACTTACAATTGCATCTGAAACACATTCAAACACCCAATTCGATTTCATCTCTGTTTCGAACCTGCAACTTAGTCGAACACAACCTTCTGGCCTTTCTAAACTGAAATTAAGAGAGGGCTTTCAACCATTATAATCAATTGAAGCTATCTGGAAAATTAATTCGAGTTTCATCAGTGTTTGATCATCATTCGGATTCAAAATAACCCGCGACTTGTTCTTGGCTGTTCTTGTCATCAAATCGAACCAAATCAGGTAATTAAATGCAACATCACACTCGTTTTTACCTAAGGATTAAAACCCCTAACATTAATTTCATTATTAACATCGATTTCATGCTCAATTTGAATCAAATCAAACTAGGGTTCTTCGGGTTTGGGGGAAATTCTAAAAACAGTGGGTAAATACAATTAAAACCGTGTTCTGTCGCGGATTAGGGCTTTGGCTCACTGGTTATTCACGTGTGTTTGTGTGCTTGGGGTCCCGGGTTCGACCCGGGGCAACCCCTTTTTATTGTTTTATTTTTTTAAGGCTTTACAATTAATTTAAAAATATTGAAAAATTTCTAAAAATTATAAAAATAAATTTTATTAATTTCCCTTATTTTAAATATCATAAAATAATTTTCTGTAAATTTATTTCATTTAATAACTTTAATAGATTTTTATAGAATATTATTTAAAAATATTAAAAATACTTATTTTTATAAAATAAATTCTAAATCAAGTTTAATTATGAAATAATCACAAAAATCATGAAAATTATATAAATATTATTTATAAATATTATAAATAATTATTTCTATAAAATAAACGCTATATTATCTTTAAATATTATTTAAATTCACAAATTATTTACAAATAAAATTGTGGGGTATTTCTTGTAAAATATATTTTAACTAAAGGTCTAGATTAATACCTTATTATTAATCAAAATACTATAATTATGATTATCCTTATTTGTAATTATCTTTGGATAATTATAAATTATATAATTAAACCACATCATTTTATATTTAATTCCAAAAATATATAAATACACTTATGAAACCCTTCTAATGAAATCAAAATGTAAATAATTATTTGGTAAAACTTAATACTTATTGATAGTTACTTATTAATACATATATAAATCTATAAAAACATTGTAACATATACATATCTAATTGCGTGTGTGACACGTGTTAAACCAAATCAACTCAAACCTTACCAAATATATTCATTCATATTAAAGACTCAGTTACAATCAATAATAGGTGGTGAACGTGTTTGATCGTGCTTTGCCAAATTCTTTGAAGTTCTTATTCATATACATTACATCAATTCAAGGTGAGTTTCCGTGGCCCCTTTTTATGCTTTTGTAATTGTTTCAATGTTTTTCAAACTTGGGGGAAAAGTATGCTCACCCGTTTTCGATGCTGTACAATCTTACATACAATTTTCATACTTGGAATCAATGTGATACTAATCTTATATTCTAAAACATACATGGTGTTATTCTACGATTCTTACAACCATTAATTCCCAGGTTTGGGAACCAACGGATAGGTATTGGTAGTACTACTGGGTTGACACCCCCACCCTTCGACGATTGGTTAACTTGTGAGTTACCAACACAGCTGCCAGCAATCAGGCCAAGGGTGAATATATTCCGACAAACTTATATGCATAACGTCATTAGGTTTGGTTGTCTTAAACACATGTTATGTGGTTTTTGCTTACAGTATGATTCCATATCAAATTCTATACAGCATCAACTACATGTTTTCAATTTAAACCTATGGAACTCACCAACAATTATGTTGACCATTTTTGAGCATATCTTTTCAGGTAATCATAAACAAATAGGATAGCTAGAGCTGATGCCTTAGCAGAGACCCCCAGGATTTCAATAGACTGCATTTGTATTGTATATCATTTACTGTTATATCTGAACACTGTGTATATGGATTTTTAGAATTATTAAGACTATGATAGTCGTGGAACTGACTAACCACGACACAAGTCACCATTGTTTCGGGCGACGTCATGACACGAGGATTTTGCATGTAATATGTATCTGTAATTATACCAAGTGTTATGACGATCCCGTCCGTCGCATCCTCGTGTTTCCGCTACAAGCGGGGGTGTGACATTTTAACCTGATTTCTCCCTTCCCATATGTTCTATAATATAAATATATCCGAAATAACCCCTTCATTTCAGTACTTAAGCCCCCTTTCTATTTTTTTATTTTTATAAAATACTGTTTGCAACTTTGTATTATTCATAAAATGTAAAATACATAAGTTTAATTTATGAAACTTTCCTTGTGACCTGAAATGATCCTTTTAAATATCCATAAATATTTAAGTTAGAACTTTTGGACTCGTATAATATATTTTCGTGTTTTTTGTGAAAACCGGGTTTTTGGGTAGGTTAAACTTAACAAATACATGTTTGTGATTAAATAGAGTTTTGAGACGGTTTGAGTATCCTTTTATTACTGAAAAATGATATTATTTATGGTGTCACAAATATTTGGGGTGTTGTGGGGTTATTAGTTCACTAACGTGACGAAACGCGATAGTTTATGCGTTTTCGGTTTGTAACTCGTTACCTTAGTGCTTGGGTGACCAGGGGGTTCAAGCAGCTAGAATGAGACCTTGAGATGTCAAGAAAAATCTATGAAAAAGAGAAGTTTAGGTCAAGTATACAAATTAGATGAAATGGAAGAAAGAACTTGAAGGTGTTCATGTGTGTTTGTGTGTTGAATGTTTACCTTGCCTTTATAAGGCTGATGGTGCTTGAGCTTAGGAGGTTCCTTGGCTTCAAAAGGCTGAAGTCTTGATGTCTAATGTGTACAAGAGAATAGAAGGAAATCAAGAGAGAGTAGAGAGTGTTTTGTTAGAGATATGATGTGAATTGAAAGTAAGAATGGTGGTGTTATGGTGGGGTTCGGTCGAGGGGTTTAGGGAGGGGGTTTTGGGATTCTCAAATTCTTGGTTTTGGAAAGATTATGGCTAGGATTATGGGTATTTTGGTGACTAATGCAAGTCACTAGGTTCCTAGATGGTCCCTCCATGCATTGGGTGGTTTGGGTGGTGATTTGACTATGCATAAGGGTTTAATTATTTTATAAAATCATATTAATCTTTTACAAAATAATAATATGTGGCTAGGAATGTAGGGTATGTCGATGTATATATGTGTATATATACATATATATTGGTGTGTGTGTGTATCGGGTGTGTGTGTACATAGGGTGTAGGCACTCGCATGTATGTACGTACGTGTATGTGTGTGTGTCATGAATATATGTATGTGTGCAGGTGTACATGTGCATGCATATATGTATGTACATATTCCATATATGTGGGTTGTAGGTATATGTATATATGTAATGTGTGTGTTCCATGTAATCATATATATATATATATGTGTGTATATATATATGTATATATAGAGAGAGAGGGAGAGAGAGGAACATTCAATTGAAAACTAAAAAAATATAAAGAACTAAAAGAACTATTTTTAACCATAGATTAATATGATCAAGGGTTGTAATTGAAAGTGGCAAACTAGTAATTTCTTCAACTTTAAAGATTGATTACGGTTAAACCAGAGGGGTAAAACTGGTATTACAAAATAAAATTTTAAATCATATCAGATCGTGGGGTTTCTATGCAAACATTAAATGAGAAAAATCATATATTTTATTAGCTTTAATTATAACTAATTTTCTTTTGGTTCTCGAGACTACATTTGGATAAAACTACTTACAATTGTTGTTTTTTAATGTTTTTCTTTAACAGAAGCATATCCCCATCTATAGTAGATTCTTTTCTTTAAGAAACCTTTATATTTTCTAATATCAATATTAACTTTAAATGTCTTGTATGAATTTTCATTTTCTATTTTACTAGTTAAGTTATCATATATATCATTTACTTTATCAATCACTCTTCATTTAGAGTTTATTACTTCATTTAGAGTTTATTATTTTATATGACTGTTTTTATTATACTTTGTTCTCTTTTAAAATACTACAATTTAAGAAGATTTTTCAAATATAAAAATAGCACTACCTTAAGCCGCCGATATTAACGTTTCATCTTTGTATATATTTGTATGAAAAAAAATGTTTGTGTACTGAAAATAGAATAATTATTTAATGATGGTTTAAACAATATCAGATGGAATAATTTACAACTATAGTTCTACCTATGACAAAACTCAAAAGATCATTAAAGGTAAAATTACAAACGTTGATTAGAGTCACCTCAAAACTTAAATAAAAAAGCACAAAAAGGATTTTGTGAATATAATATGGCTTTGTCAAAATACCAAACAATAGATGTTATTTTTAAATGCATCTGATCATTTTTAACTTTTAGATCATTTAAATTATTTACTTAGTCAATGTTAAACATAAGTTATAAAGAATATTAGAATACACTAGATACAAGATAAACTGCATATGTATAAATTAATGCATATAATGTGCATATATGCATAATTGCAAATGTGAGTATATACATAATTGCATATTTGCATATATGCATAATCACATATGTCCTTGTACACACATATATGTTATCGCATATATACATTACTACATATAGTGTTACATACATATATTAGTACAATGCTTACACATCTTCAAATATAGATTATTTCATAATGACTAGCATCTGTTTTTAGTTTTTATTTGCATACGAGGCAACTATTACCAAAAGGTAAAAAACTATTGAGAGAGCAAAACCATGAGATGCAGTTGCAAGCAAGAAGATTTTAAAAGCAGATGCATATCATGATGAACCAATTTTTACTTTAAACTTAAAGTCTTTTATGTTGTGATTTATATAAAGAGCATACACTAACAAACACCAAATAAACACAACCATATATTTTTTTTCCTCTTCCCAACCTCCATTTGAATCTGATTGAGAAAAGAAGGTTTGAGCTCCAACACAAGATTTTCTTTTGGCAAGTTTCTTACTCCTCTTACTAGTATCGTTCCACTTTCTGCTAGCATCTCTCACTTCCTGCCGCAACTTGCCATTTCATTTCGCCCTCATTCGTTGCAAGTCACCTTCATCACCTGTCCACATGCATATATGCCCGATTTATTGTCTATCTACAGTCCATCAGTTTAACCGAACCCCACCATGATCGGCTGGTCAATTTAAAGATGCTTAAAAAATGACGAACCGAACTGGCTATAGCTACCATTCCGGTCTTGATTTTAAACATAAGATGAATAGAAATGAAATTATTTAGAAGAATAAAGATCACACTAAATATGGTCAACAACTACAATATATATCAGATACTCAAAATTTCTTCAAAAGTGCAAATCAAAATTTCAAACAAGAAAAAAAAGAAAATCCAAGACTGCGTACCAAAACAATTAATAAGAAAAAGATCCTATGTCTATAGTCGTCCTGCTTAACGAAGGATATTAAGAGATGAACATGGTTTTTGTGTTTGTTTTAGTGTGTGTTTTTCAAATCTTCATCATCATTAGAATAATGCATGTACGATAATTTGGAAAGCGGTTATTTGAAAAGTGGTTATTAGAAAAGTTTTAGAAAGTACCATAATGCCCTTTTTAATTTTTATAGAATAAAAAAATACAAGAAAAAATGAATGGCTGAAAATAGTTCTTTTAGTTCTTTACATTTTTTTGGTTTTCAATTGAATGCATCCCTACATATATACATATATATATATGTATGTATATATATAGGGATAGGTTCAGTTGATAACCTATTAAAATTGCGATAACCCGTTAACTTTTTTTGGGCCTTTGATTGAATCTTTAGTTGTTGATCCAATGGTCCTAATTTAAATACACTTTTTTTAATTTTTTAAGCTTATTTAATCTACGCTAAGGTTAGAATGGTAATTTCCATCCCCACTTACCACCTGCAAACCATCCCCTCCATTTCGTACACACAGCCTCCTACGGTAAACCGTCGACCACCATTGCAGCTTTAATTTGAACTTGCAACCTCCAAAATCGTTCGATGATTTCCCTCTCCCTTTCACCTGAACTCCACATCGAAGCCCATTCCCAGTAAGGAACTTGATTTCTACTGCGAGCTGCAACGTAATTTCCACACGGGGTAGTGAATTAGGATCTCAGTGTGAAATCCCTGAAGATGCGTCCGAAAAGGTAATGCCAACAACTACTTTATTGATTTACATGTAGTAGATAACCGGTAGATGATGTAATCTGTAAGTTATGCTAGTTTCCCCAATTTCTGTTAGAAGTACTGAAATTGGGGGAAACTTGAAATTAAGTGAACCCTAGTTTTGTAGTGTTCTTTTTTTGTAGTAAGTTTATACTAGTTTTGCAAATTTTCATTTACGTAAGTCCAGAAATAATTAAATGGATGAAACCTAGTTTACAAGGCTAACCTGGTGTTTTTGGTTTTGGGATTTTTGTTTACAGTTCATCTTATTGTCCTTTTTATCTATTTTTTTGGTCTTAGTTGTTTATGTTAGACAATTGTATTTCGTACAATTTACCTTTCCTGATTGTGTTGCAGGGGAACCACTATGGAAGTATCTAACCCTTCAAGAAGGGGTATGTGTTTTTTAAAAATAGATGTAGCATGATACTACATGTAAAGATTTTAAAAAAATTCTTCTACATCTTTTTTTATATTTGCAGTTAGATCAAGCGAACGACTAGCAAAGAAATCATTGAATCGATTCAAGAACACAATTGAAACTGCAATTGATGTTTCTCAGGATGACGGTAGCGCTACGGGTTCGTCTATTTATTTTCTGATTATCTGATTACTGAGTTGATTCTATGATTACTGAGTTAATGTAGTTAATGTTATTTGTAATTAGTGAATAATAATTTCAATTTGTTAACTACACAGATTATGAATCAGAAATGGACATTCCTATTATTGAACTTAGCTCCTCAAAAAGCCGTAGTGTTAACGTTAAACGTAAAGGTATTCATACTTTCCTTCTGGATATTTGGTTTTTTAATTAAGCGTTACATTTTAGGAGATATATAATATGCTTAAATCTTTACTTAAAATGTGAAATTAGGTCATGTGATCTCTTTAAGTTCATCCACTTTTGAAGGCCGAAAATGTAAACTAAATGTGAGTCGAAGAGGTAAGTTGGAATAGATAATTTCAGTTTTTTGACACCATGTTTAATTAGGTTAATAATTGATAAATTTGCTTACATTTTATGGTATTTGTTTGAAAACAAAATAGATTTTGTCACTTGTAAAATAGGATATCCGGTGAACAAGGTTATTTCATCAATAGAGGATTTGGAGGGAAAAAGGAAAAGCATAACTACAAAAGAGAAGGGGAAAAAGAGAGAGTTAGGTAATTTATTTACATTTATAATGTAAAATAGACTTTTACAATGCTCATGTAAGACATATATTGTTGGTATTACAATTTATATTTTTAATATAAGGCATATTTTTTTAAAAAACAGGAACAATGGCCATTAGTTTTGAATCTAACCCAAGGAAGAATATAGAGAAGACCGTGCAGTTGAAAAAAAGGCGTCTTGTGAAACTGAACACGGAATGTATTGGAGTTTCTGAAAGAGAACCAACTGAATGGTTATCGATATTTAACAGATGCTCTCCAAAACAACTGTTTAAAGCAATTGTTAAACTATCCCCAAAGCAAAAAATTGCAGTAACAGAGATGGGGTTTGGGAAGTTATTGAAATTGCGTGTAGAAGGGATACCACAAAAGCTTGGTCATTATGTGGTGGTGTAAGGCCCTGTCCCCGGGACGCTTACAGTTGGTCATTCATTGCACATCACACACATAATTTACATTTACTAAGCCAAATAATGCAGCGGAAATGATAAAAAGTACATTCTCATTTCATCATAAAAGCTTTTACAATATATTACATCGTTGATTCGAACACAAAATATACATCGTTGATTCGAACACAAAATACATACTTTCTTTACATTACATAACTTTACTATGATTGTTGCGGAAGCATATGAAACCGAGGATTTCTTAAGTAATCCTGTTTATTTGAATCCTCAACAATCAAAAAGGTCATAAACAGTGACCTCTAGTACAAAAACATTAAAAACTATATTTAAAGAAGATTCCTTAAGTAATCCCGTTTATCGGGATCCTCAAGGAACACTTGCACTTGCATGCAACATAATGTGTTGCATGCGTTATGAGCAAAAGAATGCCATCCCAAAAGAACTGAGTAGTCGCCTCGTGCCATCCCCAGCAACACTACCTGACAACTGAAAACACATAAAAAGTCAGCGTTGCTGAGTGAATTCTAGTTTTATAATGAACATACTTTATTAAAACCATTCTTTTCTTTCACGTGATCATACATTATACGTACACATAGATATTATCTTTATTATCTCTTTCGTTCATTCATTCATTCGTTCTTTATACATCATTATCATTCAGTTCTTATCTGGATCCCGTCAGGCTTTACCCACTTCATGGCACATAGCCATGATTACTGTGGTCGAATGACAAGGACCCCGTTTTGTTCGTTCTTTACATCTCATCTTGCACATTGGATATCTTTTGTACCAATACCGTATGCTATACCCCAATCAGTCTTAGCTACTGGGCCGAAGTCATTAAATGAACAGCAAGCGTATGCCACAGTACTAGAGGTAAGCGGTAGTGGTACCATGCGTATGGTCAATCACAAAGAAGGACCCGTTTTCCTTATCTAATGCTTGCAAGATGTCTTTCGTTCGTTCATTAATGCATGTATTCGTCATCATATTTCTTTTTCATTCATTCATTAATACATGCATTCGTCATCATGTTCCTCTTTCGTTATCTTTCACTTTACGTTACATAATACTTTGTTCATTCATTATCATAATACGTAAAGTTTCAGAAAGATAAATACACAATATCATAGGGAACACACACGTATCATTCATTCATCATCATGCAAGGCATCATACATATATGGCATACATCAGGTACAATCATGCAACACCATCATCATCATCATGCCTATGTTACTCATTTTCCTCAATTTAATCAGATCTTTTTCTAAGCTTTTATCCGCATTCCCCATTTTTGGGTCATCCGCATTACCTTGACCATCCGCATTAGTCAATGCGGCTGAGGAATGCCTTAGCCGCATACTTGACTCATTCACATTAGTCAATGCGGTTGACCAATGCCTTAACCGCATTTCCCTGGTCATCCGCATTTCTTAGTAGTCCGCATTAGTCAATGCGGATGAGGAATTACCTTAGCTGCATTTCATGACTGTCCGCATTAGTCCATGCGGCTGAGTAATGCCTTGGCCATTTTTCCTGACTTGTCCGCATTAGGTCAATGCGGCTGAGCAAAGTACCTCGGCCGCATTTCCTTAGTCACCCGCATTTATTAATGTGGTTGAAGCCTGCCTTAGCCGTATTTCATTTGGTTATCCGTATTAGCCTATGCGGCTGAGTAAGGTGACCTGCAACTTAACCTGTGCCATTTCCATAACTCATTCATCATCTTAACATATCCTTAGCACAGATTTATCACATTATCCACTTAGAACAAACTAAACATCATGCATATCATAAGAAAGACTTCTAAAACATACATCAGCAGTGCGCATACAAACTACACGCTGGAATTCATCTATCTGTCCTAGAAATCTTACTTACCGTAGGCATAGCAGTCTAAACGGACCATACACACACACATACTCGTACATACATACACAGATTAAGCACTCACGGCTCAGAAAAACAGTTTCACTATGTGTTCCAGCCCCCGAAATCGTTCAAAAGTGTGTGAAAGAGGGGTCCTAGAACTCACCTTGTGTTGCTGAGTATGGCTTCTGCAATACCGGTTGCCGTGAGGTCTTGTTCCTCGAATCAGCCCTTTTCTTCTTCTTGTTCTTCCTTCAAAATCTCGTAGTCTGCTCTTTCTCTCTCTAAAACTTTCGCTGATTTGGGTTGTGAGAAAAGAGTGGGCAGCCATCCCTATGTATATCAGATATTTATCTTTTCTTTATACTTTTTACACAATACCCCCTCCACTTTTGTTTCCATCTCCTTTCCTTCCAAGATACTTTCTTTTCTTTTTCTTATTATTATTTTTCTTCGTCTAATCAAAGTTTCGGGTGTTACAGGTGGACATGTTCAATCCTGAGCGGATGGAGATAGTATGTCCTAGTGGTAACATTAAAGTAGACGATGAAGCAATTCATACTTTGTTAGGCATTCCATGCAAAGGTGTGCTTATTGATTCTTTAACTTCTACAAAAGAAACTAGATCAAGTGATTGCTAATTGGTGCAACCTGTATGAAGAAGCATATATTGCACCTGCGGATATAGTGAACAGAATAATCGCATCCAGAGACGTTGTCGATTTCAATTTTAAGATGGACTTCTTGGTGTTATTCCTTGGCACAATGGTTGAATGTCATGCATATGGGAAGTGCAAACTTGATATACTACACTTTTTCAAGAAGAACATTGACATCAAGGATATAAATTGGTGTGCTCACGTGATGACATGTTTAAGGAGATGCAAAAACAACTGGTGTAGGGATACACACAATCCTTTTAAGGGTCCTCTTACAATACTAGCGGTATGATGTTGTATTTGGCTATTTAAGTACATTTATATTTATGTGTTTTAAATTTTAATTCTGTTATACTTTAATGTTATTACACAGATGTTGTATGTAAGGAACATAGAATGCAGTGAATTATATGATGATATCACAGTACCTGCGATACAGTACTGGACGTTGGAACGGCTACAATTCAGAGAGAAGGTGGAGATTAGAAATGGCGAATTCGGGGTAGGCAAATTTGTAAACATCGTAGAGGGTGTTGCAAAAAGCCATAAAAATGCAATTCTTGAACCCCCACAAACAAGCAATGATGGAAAAACAAATAAGGTACGTAGCGAACAAATTATATGTGCCTTAATATTAAATGAGTTTTAGTGAAAGATTAATTAAATCTTCTACATGTTATTGTCAACAGGAAAGTATAAGAAAACTAGAAAAGCTGATGGTTATTGCAGTGCAAAACAAGACCGAATTAGAGCATGGGATTATAGAACTGTTGCAAAAAAAATTGGAAGACGTTGAGCTGGATAATCTTCAATCAAAGTTCGAGAGTGTCTTTAATCATAAACCACTGTAAGGTACCACGCCTGCTGCAGCGACAGTGCCGTCTGACAAAGAGAAGGAAACAAACAATGATGGGATATTTAATTGGCCATGGGATGGTTTGGTGAATGAACAGATAATGGATGTTTGTCTTGACATTAATGCTAGACGTCAACATTTAATTGAAAGTGAAGAAGAGGAAGATGAAACAGAGAAGGAATCAGAATCTGGACGAGGTAAAAAATATGATAATGGTTTAGTTGATTTAAAATGCAAAAACTAAAATCTGACCCTTCTGTTAAACCACATAGATGATGATGTTGATGTAGGAGAAGAAAGAGAAACAGTTGATGTCACACCCCCGCTGATAGCGGAAACACGGGGAATGTGAGCTAGACGGGATCGTCATAACACATGGTATATGATAGAGTAGCAATAAAATATGATGACAAGCGTGTCATGATGACACCCGAACACAATGGAGACTTGTGTCGTGTATAATCAAGTTCACGACAGCATAGTCATAAGCACAACATAACGATCACATAAGCATTAAAGACAACTTGTAATGTAATTTCCCACAACTCGGGAACAAGTGTACAAAAGTCATGTTCAATCTTTACAAGGGTAATAATTACAAAATGCATCCTAGGGTCTCCTCTAAAAGGCAGCACTCCTAGATCTTCAATTACCCTGATCACCTGAAAAGAAGTGCTCAAAAAGGTCAACATAATTGTTGGTGAGCTTCGCAGGTTTTAAGCAATAAAAGGTGTCAAGATGAAAACAGTGAGTAAGTTTAATAAAAGTTACCGCGACTACATTTATGTATAGGCGGTTTTACTGGTTATAAATCACTACAGCCAAACCTAATCTTCGGTTCCACACGGGAATTGATGGCTGTAAATAAAGTATTCTCAAAGCATAAATAGTTTAATAAGACGTAGCAAGATCCACACAGCGCATACGTATAGTGTATAACCAAACCAGTCCTTAGGTCCCATAACCAGGATTAATGGTTATATATAAAAAAAAGGTTTTCCATAGCATAATAAGTCTAACTTGACGTAGCAAGATCCACACAGCGCATACGTGTCAAGTTAAACATGACGTAGCAAGATCCACACAGCGCATACGTATAGGTTACAACCAAACCAATCTTTAGGTCCCAATTACCAGGATTAATGGTTGTAATGGATGATCGGCTTAGAAGAACCACACAGAAGATCCACACAGAAGAACCACACAACCGAGAGCATCCAAGGTCAATGGCATCCACAAGTAGCATAAATCAACACGTAACATCAATAGTAGTGCATGGTAGCGTAAAACCCCTAAGTAATATACATAGGGTAACATAGCACATAGTTCAAGTTCATATAGCAGCAAACAGTCAGGATCATCATGTAACCCGGTTTGAGCACATTCTTAGTATATCGAGGATGCTTATGTATAGGGTCCTCCGCAGCATTCCCACCACATCCACGATATACATAGAATGATACCTAAACCAGTTACATGACATCCATTTACCCTTAGTATCAATCAACAAGTTTAGCAAGGTAAGTTACTCATATAAGTAGCAGCCAACTTCCACTAAGGAAGGTGCCTGAAATTAAGTAAATAGGTGAACATTCTTTTCCCCCAAGTAGAAAATGTTTAAAAAGGTTTTATAAACGTAAAAAGGGGCCACGAAACTCACAGAACAGATGATATGCACAATTGATGAAAGATTCCCATGGTAGGATGCTATGAACAGTTAAACACCTATTGACAGTTACTGACAAGCATTAATAACGAGCTTAAAACATAAGATGATATCAATAGGCTCTGGCAGTTTCGGTTCGGTCGTGGGTAGTACACACACAAGCAGACATACACATATCAGTCTAGATTATTTTAAATAGTATGTGCCTGTTAATAGCGTTGACTTTAATCTTTGTGGTCAAGCTATGACACTTTATTAATGTTACTTCATCGTCGTGAGATCTCCGAAGGGGGGATCCATACGTACACACACATCATTAGTCATACAATAGGACCGAACGCACGACTCAATCCTTCCTTCGTACGAATGGACCTTCAGTCGTACGAATCAGCTTCATTCGTACGATTGAACCTTCATTCATATGACTAAGCATTCAGTCGTACCATGCAAGACCCAGTCATACGACTCAACCTCCATACGCCCGATTGGACCTCCAGTCGTACGAATCAGCTTCATTCGTACAATTGAACATTCATTCGTGCGATTGGCCTTTCAGTCGTACGACTCACACACAATCGCACTCCATTTCATTTGCATAGACTCAATCGCATAGACTCAATCGCATACAACACTCAGTCGCATGACTCAGTCGTACGACTCACCCAGTCGTACAGCTTAATCGTACGATAGACTCAGACGCATGGACTCAGTCGTACGACTCACCCAGTCGCACGGCTCAGTCGCATGACAAACCCAGTCGCCCTGTACAGCAGGTCGCGACTGCTGAAGTGCAGAGCAGCGTCCAGCTGCTCCGAGCACGAGTTTTATGCACCAAGAACCTCCAGAAATGTTTGCCTAACATGTCTAAGCAAGAAACACACTCGGAAATGCAACACACAAGCCCACACGACCTCATGTGCTCAGATGAACCCGAGCACCCGAAACCCTAGAAAACGCAGCACCCGAAACCCTAGAAAACGCAGCAGCTAAATCGGTCAAACGAGGTTATCTACCTGCTAGGAGTGAGTATTCACGATGATAATATAACCAAGATTTGGCGACGAAAACGCAACAAACGGTTTGATTTTTGGTGTAGGATCGGTGTAGAAATGGGGAAGAAGAAGAAGATCGATGAAGATGAAGATGATGTGGAGAAAATGGCTGGGAAATAGGTATTTATACCCAGCCTAGTTTCTCAAAATGTCAAGTTTAGTCCTCGCACTTTGCCCCGAGTTTCCTAAATTTTGTTTCGGTTTAAAAACGTTATTTTGTTAGTCTTGTTTTCATTAATGATAAAACGTCGTTAATGTTACTTACAAGTTAAAAATGATTTTGTTCGTGACAATTATTTTAATATAAAAGTGACGCGTTTAGTGTTAACGGGGCAAATCTCAGAAAAACGCCTTAAGGTAACGACAAGGCAAGCAACGATAACACGCATATAAGGACAACTAAGTAAAACAAATATGGTATCCACGTAGATGGTTGATAAAATTGAGGAATGACTGATAACGAAGGTTAATCGATCACGTTAAATGACGGACCTTTGGTGACGGATGTCACAGTTGAAGGTATTTGCCCCAGCCTTAACAGTTGGTTGGGTGGAGAACTTGATACTGGTGAGCACGCGTCTGATAAATCTGTTATGATGTTTATTGTTTATATACGTTAAAGTATAATAAGTCATTTAAAAACTGTAGTTTACGGTTAAATTGTATTTTTAAGGTAAATGAAACAGAAAATGTAGTTTTATGTTAGACGGGAGCGTGTGTAAAAATAGTTGCATATTAGTTTATATAGAAAGTATATGATTTACCTTACTCTGTTAATAATAGGGGAACTACCTCGTGAGGTTGATATAACATTCAGAACTGACAGCCAGAAAGATAAGGTGAAGGGTATCGCAGAAGAAGGTGTACCCAGATTCTAGGAAAGAATAAAAAAAGACAAACACACAGGAAGTGTATCGAATTATGAAAATACTAAGAATACAGGTAAGCATTATTTAGTAACTAGATATACTGAAAATTACATTTACGTCGTCAATGTAACAAGAAATTACATTGTATGGTAAAGTAATAGATGTAGTCGATGTAGTAATTGTTTACAGTTAATACGTAATGATTGTAATATTATTATTATTTAATTTAATAGGAGATGTGGATGTATCTTTTGGAGCTGTGAAGGAGATGGATAAGGAAGACTTTATAGTGTACATGGGAGATGAAAGTTTTAATGAAGACGTATCATTAGAAAAATTGTCACGAACAAAGGAAGCGGAAGCAGTAGAACAGCCTAGTAAAGGTACGATATTTATTTTTTGGTCATTACGTATGTAAGTGGTATAATATTTAATAAGGAACATATTTTGGGTTTTCTGAATTAGGAACAGTTACTTGTTTATAAAGTATATGCACAAAGTTAAACAAAATAATTGTATATCCATGATGTACTTACAACCATTTAATACCTAATCATTGAAATGGTAATAATAGTTGAAGAAAGAGGGGATTTTGGTATTACTTTGGCACCTATAAAGGAGACAGATAAGGTGGAGATTTTAGCAGGAATGGGAGTTGAAAGATTTACCGATGACATACCATTGGAAAAAGTAAAACAAACAAAGGAAGCAGGAGTGGATGAGCATAATGTCACACCCTCAATTTCCACATACGGGGTTTTACCGTTAGGCGTGTGACATAACCAGGATCTCAGATAAGCATCAGTTACACCAAACGACTCGATAATTACAAATCATATAAGTTGCTTAATTTTAATGAAACAAACCAAATATATTTAAGTATTGCGGAAGCGAAAACGGGAAAACATTTAACAACGGTTTTGGAACACGCAAACACGCGTCCAATCCAATTTATGTAAAGTACATGAAATTAAATCTTGAAAACAGTTTGGGATGAACGCGGAATGACATGCAGTGGATGTTGTGCTCCTAAACGTGCCACATCAATGTCCTGAGAGAAAACATACAAAAGTCAGTACAAGACTGGTGAGTTCACAGGTTTATCAGAAAACAGTAAGTATCAGTATTGAAATTCCTGGATTTTGTAATCAACGCATATAATGAGTAGCTAGTCCATAATGATCACTATGTGTACGAAGTCGCAACCGAGCTGACATGCAATCAAATAATAAAGTAGGCCCCGGCTGTGGATTCCCCACCACAACACAGTAAAACAGGATAACCGTTCACCCGTTTGACCAGCTAGCGCGACTAGCCCGGGCGGGGTATGTCAATCCTAGTAGATCTACTAACAATCACCTCGCTACTTGCGTATTAACGGTCTGAAGGGCAAAGTATACAAACATAGTATCATGTATATGCAGTATCACAAAAACCCAATGTAATGTAACGCTTATGAAAACAGCATGTTTCTCTCCCCCGAAAATAGTATAAAGTAAAAGTGGGACTGTAAACTCACTTGGCGTATAAGTATGTATATAAGATGATTAAATAGGATGATAATCGTTGTTCCAACGAATGCCTTCACGAGGTACCTAAACATGTATATATATATTTTAAGATTTAGGTTATTAATAAGGTTTAACGATTATACGCGAACTAGGGTTTCGATAAGAATTTGGGGTTTTTATAAGTAATATGTTTTTAACGTAATCATTTATGTTTGGATTCAATTAAAAAGGCTATTCATTTAAATATTCTAGAAATGACTTTAATTAATAATGCCTATTAATATTATAAAGATTTTATTGTTTCAAGTTCGATTTTACATAAAGAACTTATTTGTATCAACATATAAGGTTTAAATATAAGTTTTAAATAAACATTTTAAGATAACTATGATTTTAAAAGAATAACATTTGAACCGAAATAAATTTGTTAGTTGAAACCCATTTTTAATAGGATTTAACCAAGAATAATATTTCTAAAATGTTTTTATAACAATTATTTAATTAATAGAAAAATCCAGAAAATTATTTGGTGGTTTTAAAAATAAGCAAAGTTTATAAAATAATTTTTAGAATTTTTAGAATTTTCTTAGTAATTTTTAGAAGCTTAAAAAGGCTTCAAAAAAATAAAAGAGGGTGCCCGGGGTCGAACCCAGGACCTCCTGTGTAAGATGGGAACAATGAACCGGTGAACCAAAGGCATCCAGCCGCAAGAGATCTCGGTTCCAATTGTTTTTAAACACCAACCGATTGAATCACCCCAACCAGAAGAACCCTAGATCTGAAATCGACCAAAATGAAGGTCGATTCGATCTTGATAGCATCTGCAACCATGGGGCTTTTGTTCCCCATGAAAAATCGAGCAAGTATATGTATTTAATTACCAGATTCGATGAGGTATTGGTGATGAACATAAGAAGAAACAATCGCGGGTGATGGTGGTGATCGAACGTGATGTTTGTGTGTTTTTAGTTGAAAGTAAATGTTGCAATCGATCAGAGACAGATGGGGGTTCATTTATACTCAATTAATTTAGCGATTATTGGTGTTAGTGGTGATCATGGCCCGGTTGTTTGGCCGAAATTGGGGATGGTCGGTTTTAGTGGTAATCGCACTAGTATTTTAAATTGAAAGGTGACCCATGTTCGATTCCACCACGAGATTATGTCGGGAACTTTAATTTGGTCAAAACCGTGTTGGTTTTAGGTGTTGGGGGGTCGCCGGAGTTGGCCGGAGAGGTGACCGGCGGTGATGAAGGGGCGACGGGCGGGGGGTGGGTTTTTAAAAGAAATTTACACTTTTGGCCCCTGTAGTTTCTAACCTTTATTATTTCATGTATAAACTTTGACTTTTAAGTTTCATTAATTACCTAAACACCCCCTGCACTTTTAATTCTAAGTTATTATTATTGTTATTATTATTATTATTATTATTATTATTATTATTATTATTATTATTATTATTATTATTATTATTATTATTATTATTGTTATTATTCGTACAAAATAGTATAATGGATTAATTCGCGATAAACGGGGAAAGTTTGTTTTAATAGTATTAACCGAAAATTCGGGTTGTCACATTATCCCCTTGTTGCAGGAATTTTCGTCCCGAAAATTAAAACACTAGGGTTAACAAACTAGTGATGAGCAACAGGTCAGTTATCCAGGACATAGACGCGCTCGGTTTTCTGTAACATCTAAAAGTTCAATATTAATTTATTTAATTAGGATTAGTGTTCAGTCGCACGCCATACGTGCGAACGGGGCTCAGCCGCACGAATGAGGGGCGAATGGGCTCAGTTACACGATTGAATCGTGCGAATGAGTATGGCGGCTAAAAATAGGCATGTAGGATAAGTAGGGTGGTTAAGAGTGTTCAAAAGCAGATTTTATCTGCAGTAATCTCATTCCCTTGTTCCTTTCGAACCCAAACACCCTGTTCTTGCCAAATCGACTAAGCTAACTCCGTTTCGGTAAGTTTCGCTTGGTACGGATCGATTCATGAATATGTTAAGCTGTGTATGTGGTTGCAATTGATCCAAAAACATGTTTTAAATTGGGCTTTTGTTCAATCTTTCTGTTAAACTGAAAAGTGAAGGTTCGGATCCTAGGTTTTGGGAAGTTTGATGAAATAAGGACCCGAAACGGTTGTAAATGAAGTGTATATGTTTTGTTGTGAATATGGTGTAATCCAAATAGTTAAAACTCGAGTTTTTGAATCAAATATGTCAAGAACACACCTGCTGATCCGTTTCAGGCGAATGAGCCCAGTCGCATGACCCATTCGTGCGACTGAGTCAATCGCATTGTTCAATCATGCGACTGAAGTTCAGTCGCATGAACCAATTGCACGAATGGAGGTCATTTGCACAAACCCTGTTATAGCTCATTCGCACCTCTGTCGTATGGTCCATTCGTACGACTAAGCTCAGTCGCAGGTTCAGTCGTACGAATGAGTCCAGTTGTATAACCTTAGTCGTGGGAAGTGATCAGCTAGGGGTGATTTGACTAAGTTAGGGTTGTTGTTTTAGATTTGCTTTGAGAAGGAAAAATTCTATCTACCCTAGTGTATTTGGATTGATAACCACTTGCTGAAAACATTAAGGTGAGTTCTAATTGCCCTTTTTATGTGTTAATGCCGTTTGTAATGTTGTTTGACAAAATTGGGCACTGGCATGCATATAAATAAATAGAAAATGTGAATAAGAGTTGAAAGTGGTAAAATGTGGTCAATGGCGAGGTGGAGGTTTGACCCACCAACTATAGACGGAGGTTTGACCCGTCAACGCCAACTATAGACGGAGGTTTGACCCGTCAACGCGCGAAGTGGAGGTTTGACCCACCAAACTATAGACGGAGGTTTGACCCGTCAACGCGCGAGGTGGAGGTTTGACCCACCAAATTAAAATCGATAAAAAGATGTCTATAAATACCTTGTGGGTATTCGATATGCATATCAATACTGAGATGAATAAATGGACTGATGAATGTTTATGAATCATTCGGTGTTGTAACAGTTGATGAGTTGTTATTATTGAAATGTGGTGTACGTTAGAACTCACCAGTTTATCTGATTTTGTGTTTGTTTTCTTATGCATGTCAGGTATTAATAGAAGTGTTCGTGGAGGCGCCCCACCGAGTTAAATTCCGGTTATGGTGTATGATACTGGCTAAATGTTGGGTTTTGGGAAAGATGTATATGAAGTTTGACAAAGTTTTGAGATGTCAGTTGAAGTGTTGTAATGATTGTTAATGATGTAAAAAGTTTTTAACATATAAAAATTTCCGCTGCGTTTGTAGTCTCTGAATTATTATTATAACCCAACTAGTAGCACCCTCCTTATTATATTATGATAGAAAAAAAATTAAGGGTGTTACAAGTTGGTAGCAGAGCCTTAGTTAAAGAGACTTGAACAATTGATTGTTTCAAACTTTAACTGAATATATGGGAAGTGCCAGTATCTACAACCGGAAGTGGGGTGAAGTATTGTGTGGATGAGTATTTAATTATTAGTGATAATTCAGTCAATTGTTGAATAAAAGTAATTGTTTAAATTGAAGATTAGTATTATGTGTATACATGATTTTGTGGTTTAGATAGGGTCAGAAATAAACAGTGAAAGGATAATGACAAGAGGCAGGATGGTGTGAATAAGTAAATAATTGATAACATCTGGCCAATGTTATGAGCAATTTACATTATATGCAGCATCCTGGTATCATTCATTATTTGATAATGGTTTATTTCTTATCATAGATGGAGGAAACTGGTAATACAAACCCTAGACTTGAAGCTAGGATCTCAGGTGATGAACTTAAGGCGGTTATAGGTGATGAAGTCGCCCGAGTGTTGCGTACTACTTTACCTGAAATGTTAAGTGACCTTAGGAAAGGTGGTGAATCGTTGTCCCAACCAACTCCTCCACCTGTTGTTGTTGAGCCGGTATTGGAGAAACCAGTGTCATATAAACATTTTAAAGAATGTGACCCGCCTAAGTTTGAAGGCCAGAAGGATGTAGTAGTAACTTATAAGTGGTTACGAGAGATGGAAGCAGTGTTTAAACTTAGTAGATGCAAGGAAGACCAGAAAGTGGGCTTTGCAGTGCATTCTTTTCAAGCAGAAGCTTTGTATTGGTGGGATACAGTAGAGCAGGCCATGGGTGAGGCCGTCGTGAGCCAGATGACGTGGGAACTTTTAAAGCATTAGTGATAGAAAAGTTCTGTCCGAAAGGCGAGATGGACAGAATTGAGATCAAGTTTTTGCAGCTTCAGGCAGGCAGTTTAAGTCATAAAGAGTATACTTCCAGGTTTGAAGAAATGGCTCGTTTGGTACCTCATTTAGTAACTCCTGAGGCGAAGAGGATTACTAGGTATATTCAGGGATTACCCCCTAAGGTGAGAATGCTAGTAAAGTCTAATTCTCCTTCTACATACCAAGCCACGGTAAATTTGGCTGCGGACATGTATGAGGAAGTCGCTGAGTCCGAGAAACCTGTGGTGAAAGAAGAAGTGGTTAGTCGTCAGGAAACTTCACTGAGTTCTAGGCCTATGTATGGACAGAGTGGGCCACAGAAGAGAAAGTTTAATGCTAGGGGCTTTGTAGGTCCCCCTCCTCAATGTAATAGATGTGGGAAGTTTCATAGAGGAAAATGTAGATTGAATCACTCGGCATGTCGTAAATGCGGGAAGCCTGGACATTTCGTTTCCAGATGTCCAGAACTTCGGTGTTATGAATGCGGGGAGATGGGACATATGAAATCTGAATGTCCAAAGTTTAGACCTGGACCGATCCCTATTCGTGCAGTGGGAGGACCGAGTAAAGTCAGTGCGAGTGGTAGTAGCGGTACTGCGGGGAGAGCATTTACAATAACTACGGCGGAGGATAAGGCATTACCAGATGTCGTGTCGGGTACGTTTCTTGTTGATGATGTACCAGCTAGAATTTTATTTGATTCGGGGGCTAATAGAAGTTTTATATCAATAAAATTCCATGCCTTAATAAAAGTTAAACCATCAAAGCTAGATGTTGCCTTTTCAGTAGAAACTGCCTCTAATGAATTTATAGTTGTTAGTGAGGTAATAGATGATTGTTTTGTCGAACTAGAAGGTGTAAAATTTCCTGCTAGGTTACATATGATGAAATTAGGAGGTTTTGATGTAGTATTGGGAATGGACTGGTTATCTACGTTTAAGGCTCAGATAATATGTAAAAGAAAGATGATTGTGTTGCGAGCACCAAATGGTTATTTGGTAATGGTTTTTGGTGATGAACATGATAGTGTGGTGAAAGTCATATCTATGATTAAGGCTGAGAAATTATTGAGTAGGGGTTGCGAGTCATTTTTGGCATGTGTAGTTGATACTGCTAAGAAGACGAATAAATTAGAAGATGTTCCAGTGGTTTGTGATTTCCCCGATGTATTTCCTGAGGATCTACCGGGTATACCTCCTGATAGAGAAATTAAGTTTAGAATTGACTTAGTACCTGAAGCAAAACCTGTCACTAAAACCCTTTACAGACTTGCACCGGCTGAGCTGAAGGAACTTCTGAAGCAATTACAGGAATTATTAGACAAAGGTTTTATTCGACCAAGCACTTCGCAGTGGGGTGCTCCAGTTCTGTTTGTAAAGAAGAAGGACAATAGTTTGAGGATGTGCATAGATTATAGAGAACTAAACAAGCTAACTATTAAGAATAAATACCCATTACCTCGTATAGACGATTTGTTTGATCAACTCCAAGGTGCTAATTGGTTCTCAAAGATAGATCTTAGATCCGGGTATCATCAGTTAAAGGTAAAAGGAGAAGACATACCAAAAACAGCTTTTCGTACGCGATATGGGCATTATGAATTTTTGGTGATGTCATTCGGATTAACGAATGCTCCTGCTGCATTCATGGATTTGATGAACCGGGTATGTAGACCGATGCTGGATAAATCGGTAATTGTGTTTATAGATGATATTTTGATCTATTCTAAGAACGAAGGAGATCATGCTTGTCACATTCGAGAAGTATTGGAAACCTTGAGAAAGAATAAGTTGTATGCAAAATTCTCGAAATGTGAATTTTGGTTAAGAGAAGTGCAATTTTTGGGCCATGTGGTGAATGCGGATGGAATATTGGTGGATCCTGCGAAGATTGAGACCGTGATGAATTGGGAGATTCCTAAAAGTCCTTCAGAAATTCGTAGTTTCTTAGGACTGGCAGGATACTATAGGAGATTCATTCAGGATTTTGCTAAAATTGCTTCTCCATTGACGAAATTAACTCGAAAAGACGTTAAGTATGAATGGAATAAAGAACAGGAAGTTGCTTTTCAGGAACTGAAGAACCGATTAACACAAGCTCCAGTATTGGCCATACCAGAAGGTGTAGATGATTTAGTAATATATTCTGATGCATCATATTAGGGATTGGGGTGTGTTTTGATGCAACATGGGAGAGTTATTGCTTATGCTTCTAGACAGTTGAAGACCCATGAAGTTAATTACCCAACCCACGATTTAGAACTAGCAGCTGTAGTTTTTGCTCTTAAGATATGGCGACATTACTTATATGGAGTGAGGAGTACCATCGTTACTGATCATAAGAGCCTGAAGTACTTCTTTGAGCAAAAAGATTTGAATATGAGACAAAGACGATGGTTGGAATTAATCAAAGATTATGATTGTGAAATTTTGTATCACCCCGGGAAAGCAAATGTGGTTGCTGATGCATTGAGCAGAAAGGAGAAGTACGAACCGATTAAGGTTAAGGCGTATAAACTTGTAATTACTCCTGATTTTATGCAACAGCTGAAAGAAGCCCAATTGGAAGCATTAAAAGAAGAAAACATTAAGAGAGAAAGAATGGTTGGTCAAGAAAGATATTTAGAAGAAAATAGTCATGGTGTTAAAATCAGGTTTGGTCGAATGTGGGTTCCGTTGGCTTTACGCGATAGGGTACTAGATGAAGCTCACAAATCTAGGTATTCCATTCACCCAAGCATGACTAAGATGTATCAAGATTTAAAGCATGATTATTGGTGGCCAGGGATGAAATTTAATATGATGCAGTATGTAAATAGATGTTTGACTTGTGCCCAAGTAAAAGCTGAACATCAGAAACCTTATGGATTATTGCAGCCATTAGCCATTCCAGTTTGGAAGTGGGACGATCTGACTATGGATTTTATCACGAAGTTGCCCCGTACACCAAAAGGTTATGATACTATTTGGGTTGTGGTAGATCAGCTAACCAAGAGTGCTTTATTTCTACCAATACGGGAAACTTATTCGGTGGAAAAGTTAGCTGATATCTTTACTAAAGAAATAGTTAGATTGCATGGAGTTCCGAAAAGTATCACGTCTGATAGAGATGCCAGATTTACCTCCAGGTATTGGAGAAAATTTCACAAAGCAATGGGAACTAAACTTTACTTTAGTACAGCCTATCATCCTCAGACAGATGGTCAAAGTGAAAGAACTATTCAGACATTGGAGGATATGCTACGGGCATGTAGTATAGATTTTGGAGGTAGCTGGGATAGTCATCTTCCTTTAGCTGAATTTGCATACAACAACAGTTATCAAGCTACCCTTCAGATGTCTCCGTTTGAGATGTTATATGGAAGAAAATGCAGAACTCCACTTTATTGGGGAGATATGGGACAACGTGAATTGGGGAATAGTAAAATAGTTGAAGAAACATTGTCAAAGTTTGAAGTAGTTAAAAATCATATTAGAGAAGCGAAAAGCAGGCAGAAATCGTATGCAGATCGTAGAAGAAAACCATTGGAATTTAAAGTTGGGGATTTCGTTTTGTTGAAAGTTTCTCCATGGAAAGGCATCATTCGATTTAGAAAGAGGGGCAAACTAAGTCCACGTTTTATTGGACCTTTCCGAATAATGGAGAAAGTAGGATACGTGGCGTATAGGTTGGACTTGCCAGAAGAATTAAGTGCTATTCATCCAACCTTCCACGTCTCTCAGTTACGAAAGTGCTTAGCTAATGAAACTCAATATGTACCATTAGATGATATTGAGGTTGATGAGAAACTCAATTACACTGAACAACCTGTGGCCATTATAGATCGTAAGGAGAAGAAACTTAGAAATAAGAGCATTAACTTAGTCCGGGTGCAGTGGGCATATCGCCAGGGATCTGAATCAACCTAGGAACCAGAAGAAGAGATGAGATGGAACTACCCTCAGTTGTTTTAGCCAGGTTTCAAGGACGAAACCCTAAATAAGGTGGGTAGACTTGTAATATCTAAAAGTTCAATATTAATTTATTTAATTAGGATTAGTGTTCAGTCGCACGCCATACGTGCGAATGGGGCTCAGCCGCACGAATGAGGGGCGAATGGGCTCAGTCGCACGATTGAATCGTGCGAATGAGTCCAGTCGTGCGACTGAGTATAGCGGCTAAAAATAGGCATGTAGGATAAGTAGGGCGGTTAAGAGTGTTCAAAAGCAGATTTTATCTGCAGTAATCTCATTCCCTTGTTCCTTTCAAACCCAAACACCCTGTTCTTGCCAAATCGACTAAGCTAACTCCGTTTCGGTAAGTTTCGCTTGGTACGGATCGATTCTTGAATATGTTAAGCTGTGTATGTGGTTGTAATTGATCCAAAAACATATTTTAAATCAGGGCATTTGTTCAATCTTTTTGTTAAACTGAAAAGTGAAGGTTTGGATCCTAGTTTTTTGGAAGATTGATGAAATAAGGACCCGAAATGGTTGTAAATGAAGTGTATATGTTCTGTTGTGAATATGGTGTAATCCAAATAGTTAAAACTCGAGTTTTTGGATCAAATATGTCAAGAACACAGCTGCTGATCCGTTTCAGGTGAATGAGCCCAGTCGCATGACCCATTCGTGCGACTGAGTCAATCGCATTGTTCAATCATGCGACTGAAGTTCAGTCGCATGAACCAATCACACGAATGGAGGTCATTCGCACAAACCCTATTATAGCTCATTCGCACCTCTGTCGTATGGTCCATTCGTACGACTAAGCTCAGTCGCAGGTTCAGTCGTACGAATGAGTCCAGTTGTATAACCTTAGTCGTGGAAAGTGATCAGCTCGGGGTGATTTGACTAAGTTAGGGTTGTTGTTTTAGATTTGCTTTGAGAAGGAAAAGTTTTAGCTACCCTAGTGTATTTGGATTGATAACCACTTGCTGAAAACATTAAGGTGAGTTCTAATTGCCTTTTTTATGTGTTAATGCCGTTTGATAATGTTGTTTAACAAAATCAGGCACTGGCATGCATATAAATAAATAGAAAATGTGAATAAGAGTTGAAAGTGGTAAAATGTGGTGAATGGCGAGGTGGAGGTTTGACCCACCAACTATAGACGGAGGTTTGACCCGTCAACGCCAACTATAGACGGAGGTTTGACCCGTCAACGCGCGAGGTGGAGGTTTGACCCACCAAACTATAGACGGAGGTTTGACCCGTCAACGCGCGAGGTGGAGGTTTGACCCACCAAATTAAAATCGATAAAAAGATGTCCATAAATACCTTGTGGGTATTCGATATGCATATCAATACTGAGACGAATAAATGGACTGATGAATGTTTATGAATCATTCGGTGTTGTAACAGTTGATGAGTTGTTATTATTGAAATGTGGTGTACGTTAGAACTCACCAGTTTATCTGATTTTGTGTTTGTTTTCTTATGCATGTCAGGTATTAATAGAAGTGTTCATGGAGGCGCCCCACCGAGTTAAATTCTGGTTATGGTGTATGATACTGGCTAAATGTTGGGTTTTGGGAAAGATGTATATGAAGTTTGACAAAGTTTTGAGATGTCAGTTGAAGTGTTGTAATGATTGTTAATGATGTAAAAAGTTTTTAACATATAAAAATTTCCGCTGCGTTTGTAGTCTCTGAATTATTATTATAACCCAACTAGTAGCACCCTCCTTATTAGATTATGATAGAAAAAAAATTGTGGGTGTTACAATTTCTGACGGTTTCTTAAGAATTAGAGGTCTGATCTTTGAACAGTTGTGGGTACTTCTTCTTCATCTGATCTTCGCGTTCCCGGGTAAATTCTGGTCCACGCTTAGAGTTCCATCTAACACGCACAATGGGAATTTTGCTACGCTTTAGTGTTTTTACTTCTCGATCCATAATCTCTACTGGTTCTTCAACGAAACGAAGCTGTTCATCGATCTCCAGTTCTTCTAATGGAACAACCAGTGATTCATCAGCAAGACACTTCCTTAGGTTTAACACGTGAAACACATTGTGTATTCCACTGAGTTCGTCAGGTAAGTTCAGTTGATAAGCCACCGGGCCAATCCGTTTGACAATCTCAAACGGCCCCACGTACCTAGGGTTTAGTTTTCCCCACTTTCCAAAGCGTATTACACCCTTCCAGGGTGAGACTTTCAACAGTACTTTATCACCAATCTGAAACTCCAATGGCTTACGACGCTTGTCGGCATAACTCTTTTGTCGATCACGTGCTGCTGCCATACGGTTACGAATTTGCATGATCTTCTCAGTCATTTCGTGCACAAGTTCAGGTCCTGTAAGTTGGCTTTCTCCTACTTCTGCCCAACAGATAGGAGATCGGCACTTACGTCCATACAGTGCCTCAAATGGAGCTGCCTTGATCGAGGTGTGATAACTGTTATTATAGGAGAACTCAACCAATGGTAAATGAGTTTCCCAGCTGCTGCCAAAATCGATCACACAGGCTCGTAACATATCTTCCAATGTCTGGATCATACGCTCGCTTTGACCATCAGTCTGCGGGTGATACGCAGTACTCATATCCAACCGCGTTCCCAATGATCGTTGTAATGATTGCCAGAAGTGAGAAGTGAACCGAGCGTCACGATCAAAAATGATAGATATCGGCACGCCATGCCGAGAGACTATTTCCCTTAAATAGATACGTGTCAGCTTCTCCATTCGATCAATCTCTCGAATTGCCAGAAAGTGTGCAGATTTCGTTAAGCGATCTACTATAACCCAAATGGTATCGCATCCGCTGGGAGTCCTAGGTAACTTCATGATGAAGTCCATTGAGATCTGCTCCCATTTCCACACTAGAATTTCCGGTTGTTGGAGTAAACCGGATGGTCTCTGGTATTCCACCTTAACCTTGGAACAAGTTAGGCATCTGCTTACGTCTGTGGCTATCTCCGCCTTCATTTTCGGCCACCAGTAAAATTCTTTCAGGTCCTGATACATCTTGTCTGAACCTGGATGGATCGAGTAACGTGACTTATGAGCTTCATCCATTATCAGCTCTCGCAAATTCCCGTACTGTGGTACCCAGATCCGTTTCATAAAATAACGGATTCCGTCAGTTTTAATCTCCAACAGTTTCTCCATGCCTCGCATAGATTCTGCTTTGAGATTCTCCGTCTTCAAAGCCTCAGATTGAGCAGCTTTGATTTGCACTGGTAGGTTGGAGTGGATAGTCATTTGCAATACGCGCACCCGACGAGGCTTTAGGGTTTCCTTACGACTAAGAGCATCGGTTACCACATTAGCCTTACCCGGATGGTACTTGATCACACAGTCATAATTATTGAGTAATTCTAACCACCGTCGTTGCCGCATATTCAGTTCCTTCTGGTCATATATGTGCTGGAGGCTCTTATGATCTGTATAAATCGTGCACTTGGTTCCATATAAGTAGTGCCTCCAAATCTTCAAGGCAAACACTACATCTCCCAGTTCCAGATCATGCGTTGTGTAGTTCTTCTCATGCACCTTGAGCTGTCTAGATGCATAAGCTATGACTTTGTCACGTTGCATCAATACACATCCCAAACCCTGGATGGATGCATCACAGTACACAACAAAGTCATCAGTTCCTTCTGGTAAGGCTAGGATTGGTGCGCTACAGAGTTTGTCTTTAAGCGCCTGAAACGTTGTTTCCTCTTTGCTGCCCCACTTATAAATTATTCCCTTATGAGTTAGGGTAGTCAAAGATTGTGCCAATTTCTAAATCCTTCGATGAAGCTCTGGTAATAGCCTACCAAACCAAGGAATTGACGCACCTCAGTAGGCGTCTTTGGTGCCGGCCAATCCTTGATTGCTTTAATCTTTGAAGGATCAACATGTATACCCTTATCATTCACCACATGCCCAAGAAATTGCACTTCACGCAGGTAGAAGTCGTATTTTGAGAACTTCGCGAAAAGCTGTTCATTCCTTAGTAGTTCCAGTATGGTCTTCAAATGTTTCTCATGATCTTCCTTATTACGGGAGTAGATCAGTATGTCATTAATGAAGACAATGACAAACTTATCCAAATAAGGTTTGCAGACACGGTTCATGAGGTCCATGAAAACTACTGGGGCATTGGTCAGCCCAAAAGGCATTACAGTGAACTCGTAGTGCCCATAGCGAGTCCAGAATGCAGCCTTGGAGATGTCTTCCTCTCGAACCCTCAACTAATGATAACCTGATCTCAAGTCAATCTTATAATAGTAGCTAGATCCTTGCAATTGGTCGAACAAGTCATCAATGCGTGGAAGTGGATGCCTATTCTTGATTGTCGCCTTGTTCAGTTCGCGGTAGTCAATACACATCCCGAAGGTTCCATCTTTCTTTTTATTGAAAAGCACTGGAGCTCCCGAATGTGAAGAGCTGGGACGTATGAATCCCTTGTCTAACAATTCTTGCAATTGCTTAGACAGCTCTTGTAGTTCGTTCGGTGCCAGACGGTACGGCGCCCGAGCGATCGGAGCTGCTCCAGGTGCTAATTCAATCTGGAATTCCACCTGTCTGTGTGGAGGAAGGCCAGGTAGGTCTTCGAGAAATACTTCAGGAAAGTCTCTCACAACGGGTATATCTTCGATCCGCCTTTCATCCGTCTTCGTTTCAGTAACAAGTGCCAACAAGGCAAGGTGTCCTTTCCTGAGACATTTCTGAGCCTTTAAATATGATATGATGCCGACCACCGCGCTCACCTTATCACCTTCCACTGTAAGAATTTCATCGTCCGAAATGGGTAACTTGATCAGCTTCTCCTTGCAAATGATCTCAGCATTGTTCTTGGATAACCAATCCATCCCGACTACTACATCGAAGCTTCCTAGTGTGACAGGAAGAAGGTCTATGCAGAAAGTGTGTCCAGATAAGCCTAGCTTACAGTTTTTAAACACTTGGGTTGTTGTTATCGTCCTACCATCGGCTATTTCTATGGTGTACTCAGAAGTCAGGTTAGTAGGTACCATTCCTAGTACTTTGCTAAATTCTATGGATACATAACTTTTATCAGCACTGGAGTCAAATAAAACAGAGGCAAAACACCCATTAATAGAGAATCTACCAGATACTACAGTAGGGTCATTTCGAGCCTCACCTGAGCCCATGATGAAGACTCTGCCTCTGCCACTGCCACCACTATTGTTGTTGTCTTTAGGCTTTTCAGTAACACCACTATTTCCATTCCCTTTTAGCTTTGGACATTCCCTTTTAAAGTGTCCGGGTTGACCGCATTCATAACACCCGGTACGGTTATAGTGTTGCTGCTGCTGTTGAGGTGCTTTTCCCAAGAGGTTTACCCTGCAATCCTTGGCAGCATGCCTAAACTTTCCACACCTCTCACAAGTGTTCCTTGTGCATTGCCCAGTATGATGTTGCACTTCGAAAGATTTCCGTGATAGCCACCCGATTTCCCCATGTCAGGAGAAGATTGGGACGGGTTGAACTTCTTGTGTTGGGGTTGATGAGTAGAGGATAAAGATTGCTTTCCACTTGCAGATGTTTCCCATTTCCTCTTGTTAGATGCAGCACCACGCGGGGGCAGTTTACCCTACGCGACAGCCTGGTCAGTCAACTTGTGGGCCAGTTGGACAGCTTCCTGAATGGTAGCTGGTCTAGCAGTGGTGACCATGCTCTGGATTTCAGGTACTAGTCCATCGATGTACCTTTCAACCCGTTTGTAAGCCGGGTTGACCATAGTGGGACATAAGGTACCCAACTCGTGGGAACGAGTCGTGTAGGCTTCAACCTTGGAACCCACCATTTTTAAATTCTTGAATTCAGTTTCCAATTTCTGCACTTCATCTCTGGAACAGTATTCCCCTTTCAGCAACCTCTTGAATTCTTCCCAAGTCATGGCATTTGCAGCTTCAACACCCAACATCTGGACTTGCGTATTCCACCAGCTCAGTGCGGCACCATCCATGGTACCAGCAGCATATTTCACCCTACTCTCGGTAGGGCAGTCACAGATTTCAAACACCGACTCCAGCTTTTCGAACCAACAGAGCAGTCCCACTGCTCCCTCAGTTCCCCTGAATGGATTAGGTTTGCAGTCCATAAAAGACTTGTAGGTGCAAGCTGGTTGTCCAATGGGATTCCGTTATGGAGGTTGTTGGCTTGCCAACGCAGCGGTAACACTCTGATTGATTATATCGCCACCAATTCTGCAGGCGTCATGGAGATGCTACCTCTCCCGCGTCCACGTCCTCTTCCAGACATTCTTTAAATTACCACATACATAAATAAGTAAATATCCAACCAGATATCAGAATTCAAAGTTATCAGTCGCGTGAATATAACCCCTTTGTCTGGGAATGACAAGGAAAAGAAGTCCAAGAATTTAAAGTAACGGACAAACTAGAGGATCAGTTCGAATCCGAGGGATTAAGACACACGTCATGGTTTGAATTTCATCCGAATCCGATGTGGGAGTGAGCGTTCATACAAGTAGAATTTGAAAGATAGTTTTCACATCAATAGTCATGTTCCATGAAAATTGAAAGTTTCTTGCTCACGGTATAGAAACGATGACTTATACCGACTACAATGTTACCACCTGACCAAATTCACCGGACTTAGCATGCACGTCAAATTACAATTACGTGTGCACCCGTAATGGTAATTTGCTTTGCATGATCATCCCCGGTTCCTCCTATCAGGCTAACATATCTTGTCAAGTACAGTGGTCATCAATGATAGATGTATCAAATATGTATGTATTATATCGGGGTCGATCAATCAATGTATATGAAAGGATCAGTAAAGTTTAGGAATCGTTGACACGCCAAGGTAATTTGACCCATTTGCCTTAGAGACCTGTGTATTGACCATAGTTTATCGCTCATCCCAGAAATCCCCAGGTAAGCATAACTGGTCTCATAATGAGATTTATACGATATGTTTGCCTTAGCCCGAAGGCCTTTTGCTAGGAAATCCAGAATACAGGTGTCTATGTGTCACAGGGATATGTTAAAGCAAAAGTTTTCAGGTAACCAAAAGTTCAGGAAATTCGCCGTGACTCACAGCAACTCGGAGTCACCATCCCTGTAGTCGTAAGCTCACAGGGATATGTTAAAGAAAAGTTTTCAGGCAAGCAAATTAAGTAAGCACAGTTTAATAATCTATGTATGTGTAACTAATGCAAATCCAGCTATAGTCTAAAATGCAATGCAAATGAGATGCAAAATTCATTTTAGTTCGCTATAACTAATGCTCTGATACCAATCTGTCACACCCTCAATTTCCACGTACAGGGTTTTACCGTTAGGCGTGTGACATAACCAGGATCTCAGATAAGCATCAGTTACACCAAACAACTCGATAATTACAAATCATATAAGTTGCTTAATTCTAATGAAACAAACCAAATATATTTAAGTATTGCGGAAGCAAAAACAGGAAAACATTTAACAACGGTTTTGGAACATGCAAACACGCGTCCAATCCAATTTATGTAAAGTACATGAAATTAAATCTTGAAAACAATTTGGGATGAATGCGAAATGACATGCAGTGGATGCTGTGCTCCTAAACGTGCCACATCAATGTCCTGAGAGAAAACATGCAAAAGTCAGTACAAGACTGGTGAGTTCACAGGTTTATCAGAAAACAGTAAGTATCAGTATTGAAATTCCCGGATTTTGTAATCAAAGCATATAATGTGTAGCTAGTCCATAATGATCACTATGTGTACGAAGTCGTAACCGAGCTGACATGCAATCAAATAATAAAGTAGGCCCCGGCTATGGATTCCCCACCACAACACAGTAAAATAGGATAACCGTTCACCCGTTTGACCAGCTAGCGCGACTAGCCCGGGCGGGGTATGTCAATCCCAGTAGATCTACTAACAATCACCTCGCTACTTGCTCATTAATGGTCCGAAGGGCAAAGTATACAAACATAGTATCATGTATATGCAGTATCACAAAAACCCAATGTAATGTAACGTTTATGAAAACAGCATGTTTCTCTCTCCCAAAAATAGTATAAAGTAAAAGTGGGACTGTAAACTCACTTGGCGTGTAAGTATGTATATAAGATGATTAAATAGGATGATAATCGTTGTTCCAACGAACGCCTTCACGAGGTACCTAAACATGTATATATATTTTAAGATTTAGGTTATTAATAAGGTTTAACGATTATACGCGAACTAGGGTTTCGATAAGAATTTGGGGTTTTTATAAGTAATATGTTTTTAACGTAATCATTTATGTTTGGATTCAATTAAAAGGACTATTCATTTAAATATTTTAGAAATGACTTTAATTAATAATGCATATTAATATTATAAAGATTTTATTGTTTCAAGTTAGATTTTACATAAAGAACTTATTTGTATCAACATATAAGGTTTAAATATAAGTTTTAAATAAACATTTTAAGATAACTATGATTTTAAAAGAATAACATTTGAACCGAAATAAATTTGTTAGTTGAAACCCATTTTTAATAGGAGTTAACCAAGAATAATATTTCTAAAATGTTTTTATAACAATTATTTAATTAATAGAAAAATCCAGAAAATTATTTGGTGGTTTTAAAAATAAACAAAGTTTATAAAATAATTTTTATAATTTTTAGAATTTTTTTAGTAATTTTTAGAAGCTTAAAAAGGCTTAAAAAAATAAAAGAGGGTGCCCGGGGTCGAACCCGGGACCTCCTGTGTAAGATGGGAACAATGAACCGGTGAACCAAAGGCATCCAGCCGCAAGAGATCTCGGTTCCAATTGTTTTTAAACACCAACCGATTGAATCACCCCAACCCGAAGAACCCTAGATCTGAAATCGACCAAATTGAAGGTCGATTCGATCTTGATAGCATCTGCAACCATGGGGCTTTTGTTCCCCATGAAAAATCGAGCAAGTATATGTATTTAATTACCAGATTCGATGAGGTATTGGTGATGAACATAAGAAGAAACAGTCGCGGGTGGTGGTGATCGAACGTGATGTCTGTGTGTTTTTAGTTGAAAGTAAATGTTGCAATCGATCAGAGACAGATGGGGGTTCATTTATACTCAATTAATTTAGCGATTATTGGTGTTAGTGGTGATCGTGGCCCGGTTGTTTGGCCGAAATTGGGGATGGTCGGTTTTAGTGGTAATCGCACTAGTATTTTAAATTGGAAGGTGACCCATGTTCGATTCCACCACGAGATTGTGTCGGGAACTTTAATTTGGTCAAAACTGCGTTGGTTTTAGGTGCTGGGGGGTCGCCGGAGTTGGCCAGAGAGGTGACCGGCGGTGATGAAGGGGCGACGGGCGGGGGGGGGTTTTTAAAAGAAATTTACACTTTTGGCCCCTGTAGTTTCTAACCTTTATTATTTCATGTATAAACTTTGATTTTTAAGTTTCATTAATTACCTAAACACCCCCTGCACTTTTAATTCTAAGTTATTATTATTGTTATTATTATTATTATTATTATTATTATTATTATTATTATTATTATTATTATTATTATTATTATTATTGTTGTTGTTGTTGTTGTTATTATTATTATTATTGTTATTATTCTTGCAAAATAGTATAATGGATTAATTCGCGATAAATGGGGAAAGTTTGTTTTAATAGTATTAACCGAAAAATACGGGTTGTCACACATAATAACGGTATGCTATACATATTTTGTACAAAAGCCCGTATGTAAGTGGTGTAATAATTTTTATAACGCACATTTTGCTTTTTTTGAAAACAAAAGAAGAATGTCGTAGTTTAGAGGTTTCGGCACTAGGTTACCCAATATGGTTGGATGAAGGAATTATTAGTATTTAGTGGTGGTCTAATATATGTTTTTAAAATAATTAAATCTAAAGATTAACACTTTGTTTCTAATAATTGTACGTTGTAATTATACTTTCCATTGACTGGTAAAGTAATTTTGGTGGTAATAGTAGTACTAAGTTAATGTGTTTTTGTTGGATTTGGATGAATAATTGATGTTAACAGAGTGTAATTAATCATTTTTTGGCTTATGATAGAAAATGTTACTGGAAAGGTTGAAGTATGTTTCGAAGACGATGAGAAGACAAATACGGGTGAAGTTGTAGGGGACATAGGAGGACCCATTTTAACAAGAACAATAACTATTGACAAGGATAGACGCGCAAAGGTAGAAAAGGTGGAAAGTGAACAAAATGAAGGTATGAGTTATATATTTTTTTATATAATTGTTTTTAAAAAGTAATAATTGGTGTCAAATTACTTTAAAGATACGTTTGAGAATGTTTAGAAATTAATAATTGGTTTTCATTGTCGTTTAACAAATTACATTTCAGATGTAGGAGTTGATGTAGTTAGGAGTTGACGTACTGTAAGTTGGTGCTACACCTACGATTAAGATGTAAGTATATCAATAAATGTAAATGAGATCTTTAATTAAATATTATTTTTAGTTGCAGATAAAAAAAACTCAGAACAGTTTAACAGAGTAAAAGAAGTACATGATGAAGAAAAGAATAAAAATTGTATGAAGGAGATGGAAGTGAAACTAAAGAAGGAAAATTTGACTCTAACACCCTTTCAACAAAGTCTAGGTATATTGTAAATATGTATATTCGTGGATGGGAGTCCATAGTTTTGGTCATATTAAATTATGTTAATATAAAGAACATGACATTATGTAAAAATATTACATGCAGCTCTAAAAGTGCCACACCGCTTTTTGGCTGAATACTTACCACAACCCAAAATTATTGAAGAAGGTGCAGGTTGTTTATTGTTTTTTAAATTTGAAAACGAAAAATAGATGGTAAAGTGTATATGCTTGTAAAATTTCAGCCAAAGTAAAGGAAAAGAAGGTCTCGTTTAAGGAATTCAGCTCCGAAGATTATGCTTAGTCGAGTTTTAGTTTGGGATTATCACAAGATGAAATGGAGGCAAAATCTATGGAAAGTTTGTTTCCATATTCTACTTGTTACAGGAATTACATTTATATGATAAAAGAATATACGGTTGCAGAGTTGAAATTAAAATTCAGTTTGTAATTATAATATGTTCAGGAGAAGAAAAAGAAAAAGAGAAAGAAAAATCAGTGTCTTTAGATAAAAGCAATTCAAAGGATTATTCGAAGCCAAGTTTTAGTGTGGGGTTATCGCAAGATGAAGTAGAGGCTACTGAGATGGAAGGTATTTTAAAATAAATATATTCACATATATTATTACATAAATTCATACATTACGTATACTCTCTGTTGACGTAAATGTATACTACGTCACGTCCGAACATTATAACAAGTTAATAAGCTGATATCACATATGTTTATTAATATAGTTTTATTATTGGCACAGGGTCATATGAATTGAAAAAGGATAAAACGGAAAATAAGGATAAACCATGTGTGACTTTGATTAGTACAGTAGACTTAAAATGACCTTCTTACACCTTGGATTTATCGCATGATGGGACACAGATGGTTGATGAGAATGAAAAAGGCAAGTCATTTATTTCCAGTATGTAAGCTGTTATATTTAATATATTATTGAATTACATAAGTTAACTACTCTTTTTAAACAGATAATTCTTACATTACGTATTTCTCTGATGATGTATTTTGATACTACGTCACAACCGTACATTATAAGAGGTTAATAAAGTTATATCACGTTTGTTTATTAAATATAGTTTGATTTTTGGTGCAGGGGCCTGTGAATTTGTAAAAGATAAATCAGAAAATAAGAATAGACCTTGCAGGAGTTTGGTTTGTACACAAGAGTTAAAAGGACCAAGCTACAGCTTGGGTTTATCACAAGAGGGGACAGAAAGTGTTGATGATAGTTTAAAAGACAAGTAATAATTTTTTATATATAACAAGTTATATGTAATATTGTATTGAATTAAAAAATACATTCTTCAAAAAGATACTGAGGAGGTAGGTGATATGGATGAAGATATGGATGGAAGTAACGATACAGATTGTCAAACTGAAAGCGTTGAGTTAGCGAAAAATGATATTGAATCTGAAAAATGTGAAGGTATTAACTGTTATGTTCATGTAATAGGGTTATAATAGGATAAAAAAGACATTTTTGGTATAACGTAATTATTATTAACGATGCAGGTGATTATGGAAATACGAAAAGATGTTCTAGGATAAAGACAATTTCATCAAAGTGTAAATCGCCATTCAGGAGCAGGGTAACAATCATATCAAATAGTTTTACCAAATAAGAAGAGTCGATCTGGAAATTTCTATTTCAAGGAGTTGAATCGTAAGTTATGTTAGATAATAACCTCTTAATTTATTACGATTTTAAAAAAATGTAATAAAAAATGTATCAAATACAAATCTTATTTCCTTCTTACAGTGGAGATGCAGGAATACTAAAAAGGGAGGGGACGGTAAGGAGTGCAAGGTTAAAAACCAACTAGAACAGTGAACAGGCTTTGATACGAAGTCTGGAACTTGTAAGGCCCCATTCCCGGTCACCTCACAGTTGGTCATTCATCGCACATAAAAACATTTCAAACGTATATTTACTTTGTAGCGGAATTTAAAAATTTCATTAATAACTAAAACATGTCATTTCATAACTTTACAACATTTGTTTTCTTCTCAAAATACAATGACATGTCAAAATATGGATGCCAGCCTCAACAACTGAGTAGTCGCCCTGTGCCATCCTCAGCAACATACCTACCAACTGGAAACACATCAAAGTCAGCGTTACTGAGTGAGTTCTAGTTTTATATTAAAACATACTTTTCTATCCTTTAAAACCGTTTCTTTACTTTTACGCTATCACACATCGTACGTACACATAGATAATATCATTATTATCTTCTTTTCTCGTTCATTCTTTATCTTTAACTTTTATTCGTTCTCTGTCTGTCATTCGTTCATTATCTCTTTTTAACTTTCATTCATTCTCTATCTTTTGCTTCTATCGAGATCCGGTCACACCTTACCCTCTTCATGGCACACAGCCATGATTACTGAGGTCGAGTGACAGGGATCCCATTTCATACATACTCATTATATTCCTTCCGTTCATTACTTTTATTCGTTCGTTCCTCAGCTTTCATTACGTTCATTAACTTTCGTTCGTTTCATACTTTCTTTTCTTCATAATACTCTTTCCTATTTCTCATCTCATGCAATTCGTACCAATGGAGTTGTCACTAAGACCAACTCTCCCGGTGGGTGAGAACTCTTGGGGTTTAGCCAACATCGCATGCCATCTCATGGGTTAGCCCAACATCGCACGCTAAATAATCCACATGAGTAGGCCAAATCGCACGCTACATAGCACACAGTAAATACCACATCACACGTATCGGAGCAGCTACCAAAACTGAACTCCCACTGTGTCTATGTCCCATTATGAGTTACACCGTACATATCGCACTAATCGCACCAACGGAGAGGTCACCTAGACCGACTCCCTCTGTGTGTGTGAGGGCTCTCGGGGTTTAGCCAACATCGCACGCCATCTCATGGGTTAGCTCCAAAATCGCACGCTACATAATCCACAAGAGGTAGGCCAAAATCGCACGCTATAATACACACACCGTTGAGCTAACAACTCTCAATGAGCCGTAAACCTTCTTTCCTTCTGCTTGCAAGCCAATCTTACTCTAGTTCATCTGGATCCTGTCTCCTGCAATACCAGAGTACGCGACAAGGACCTCTTTCGAGTCTATTGCGACGCAGAGTCGCTCACCTCATACACTTACTTGCAAGTCGCTCACCTTATAACTATGTTTGGCTTTATGCCACACCCCCGAAGTTAAACATAACTCGAGTAACAACACCCCCACCGAACTGGGTTACATCACGCCCATCGAAGTGGGTAACTACACCCCCACCGAAGTGGGTAACATCATACCTACCGAAGTGGGTAACTACACCCCCACCAAAGTGGGTACCATCACCCCCACCGAAGTGGGTAACTACACCCCCACCGAAGTGGGTAACTACACCCCCACCGAAGTGGGACCCTGTGACATACTACACCCCCACTATGTGGGTACCTGTGACATACTACACCCCCACTATGTGGGTAACTACTATACACCATGTAGCACACCGAAGGTCAGTCACAAGACTGGAACCTCTACGTGCACCCTTAAAGATTAGCTGAACCTCACGCGGTTGAGCTTGAGGCATTTAGAGCCGTGCACTTTGGTACACTTCGCTTGCAAGTCTCTCATGTTTTCATTCGTTCATTAATGATTCTTTCAATCATCGTACTCCTCTTTTATTATCTTTCACTTTACGTTATTAATACTTTCTATTCGTTCATAAACAATACACGTAAAGATACGGAAAGATAAACATACATCGAAGCAAGGAACATCAGCATTTACAAATCATCAGTATTCACCATCTATTATGGCAACATCATGCTTAACATACATACCTCAAGCATATACATGCAACACTATCGTCATCGTGCCCAACGTAACTTCTAAGCCTCGACAGTCCTCTCACATGTACCAACGGGAGCTATCACATCATTACTTACCCTTACTCTTTTCCGAAGGCCAGTAATCAAACTATGTCTCTCCTCGTGCACAATAACTTTACTTGGGCGTTTGGGCACCCTTCAGTCACCTGGCCTGCATGCGACTGAACACTAAGAGAATGGGCTTCTATGCGACTGAACCCTCAGTCGTATGATTGAACAGCTATGCGAATGAACCTATGCGACTAAGCCATGCGGATAAACATCTATGCGACTGGACCTCAGTCGCTTGATTCCCGTGCGACTGGATCCCCATGCGACTGGATCCCTATGCGACTGGACCTCAGTCGCTTGACTCTCATGCGACTGGATCCCCAGTCGTACAACTAGACCTCAGTCGTGCGGTTGAGCCTCAGTCGTCCCTCAGTCGACCGATTGGCCCTTCAGTCGCCTAGCCCTAGCTGGGCAGCGACTGGAGTTCATCACAAACAGCAGCCGCGACATTCGGCTTTCAAACCCTTCCAGACCTTGTTTGAGCTCAATTTAGCCCCTCTAATCCATAGGGAAACATACCTCGACCTCATACAAGCCTATCCTAGTCCGGAATCAAGCCCTAAACGTACCATACACATACACATACGTACATACACGGGTTAAACACCTAAAACCCGAAAAATAATATTCAGATGTGTTCCAGCCCCAAAATCATTCAAAAACTTGTAAAAGAGGGGTCTTGGAACTCACCTAAACGATCCCCTCGAGTAGAGCTTCGATTTAACCCGCTACACGTCAATTTTGCACTCTCGAACCCGCTTGAACCAAGCTTTCTTCTCCTCTTCTCCCTTTTTCTCTATTCTTTCTCTCTATGGCTGATGTTTGTGAGTGTGGGGAGAGGGTAAGGGCTGCCCTCTCCCTTAAATCCTACAGTCCAGTCGCCCGAGCTCCAGGCGTATGGGCACTCCAGTCGCCTGAGCTCCATGCGATTGAACACTCCAGTCGTATGACTTCCATGTGTATGGAACTCTAGTCGCATGACTTCCATGCGTATGGGACTCCAGTCGTGCGACTACCATGCGATTGGATGCTCCAGTCGCATGACACCTCATACCGAAATTTCCGGGTGTTACAGAACAAGATCTGAGATGTTTATTCTACGATCATTACGACCGGACAGCCAAGTGTATGGGAACGTCATTGATTGTTGGGCTTGTGTACTTAACCATGATTAAAAACTTAGGAGCACAGATTCTCCACATAGACTGTTTTGTGGACACCAAACATTTGTAAGTCTGAAAATCTTAATGATGAGTTATATGAAAGGTTAATATACATGAAACACCAAAGATTTTTTACTGTTTTGTTGAAATAATAAATATACGCGGTGTAATTGTCTTGTACATGACTATATAATTAGGATACGGTTTCAATGTACTTTACGTGTTGTAAGTGTCGGCTAGATCAATATATATTTTGGTTAGGTTATTGACGTATTTGTATTCTTTTCAAACAGATGGAATGGATGTTCAACAACAAGGAGAAGACAGAGGACCAACGTTTAAAGTCGTTATCAAAAAATATTTTCGAAACAATCGGAAGGATAGAAAAGGGGAGGGATCTAAAAGAATATGACCTTGTTTTTTTCCCAATTCTGGAAAACAAACATTTTTATTTAATGGTTTTTGAGCTTAAGAATCCAGCGATCTACATGATAGATAACATGGATCCAATTGAGACAGTGGTTAGCGTGGAAGACCATGAAGATTACTTTAAAAAAGACACTCCGTATAAAGTGTTAAGTTAATAAAAAGGTAGCAGATTATATGTATTATTGTTGAATTAATTGTTAGTTTATTAAAAAAAATTACTACGTTGTAAATTGTCAATTTGTACAGAAACATATGTTTGTTCAGTACTTGAAGAGCTGGTGGAATCCAAAAGGAGAGAAACTTCAGAGTGAAGAGGTGGAAAGACTGGAGTTGGACTGGGCAACAATTGGAAATGTTAATGACTGTGTTGTCTTTACGATGCGGCATATGGAGGTATTCATGGGAAGCTACAGTGCATCATTTAATTGTGGTTTTAAAAAGACTGAAAGCCAAAAGAAAACACAAATTAACATCCTAAGAAAAAAATATGCAGCAAAGATCATACTATCTGACATCAACATCGTAAAGGAGGAGGTTCGTAATGCAGCCTTAGGAAAGTCCAAGAAATGAAAAATTAGATGAAAGGGAAATATGTGTTGAAACAGGACTTTTGTTTGTTTGATTTGTGCAACCATTTTGTACTAGACAAATATGTTGATGTTAGTGGTTGGATGGTAGATTTTAAGAGACTAGTAATGTATGCAATTCTGTTGAATTATCTTTTGTATAATATTATACTAAACAAATAGTAAGTCGGTACAAATGTATTTTATTGACGTTTATGCTTATTCCTTTTGTGGAAGTTAAAAAAATATAATTACGTATTACAATATTAAAGGATTATTAATATACTTTGAAAGATAAAGGATATATAGAGTACACATGTATAGTATAAACGATACAACGTGAATGTAGCAAAAAACAAAAAAAAAGTAAATGAGAGGTAGTTACGTTTAGAATACTAGTAATGTTGTATTCTGTAATTATTATATTTATAATAATGTTTTTATGGACCTTCGTATATAATGCATCGCTATATTGGACTTTGAGTTTATTGTTACACCATATAAATGTATAATATAGATGGTCCACTGTAGTGTACTGTTTCGATGCTATGTGACAATTTTTGATCTTAAAATAAGAAAACAAAACCTAATTTATGTTGGATGTAAGTGTGTTTGTTTAAAGTAATCGGCTACAAAATATTAAAAAACATAAAAACGAACGTAGCAAAAAAAATCAATTTTACATTATAAGTGTAGTCCTATGTTGAATGTTACAGCAACAACGTAACAAACAACATATCTACAACTGCAACTTGTATATTATATGCGATCCACTACACTGAGGTGTTATGCTGGTAGGTAACACGTGTGGTTTTAATGCAAAAAAAAAACAAATGACATGCGATGTCTTTGCGTTTAAGGCAACAAAGATGTTACACCGTCAATGTAAAAAATTAACATAATGCAATATATAAGGTATACTACATATGGTGAACTACAATGTGGTGTTATGCTGCTATGATAACCATTTGGGAAAATAATATGAAAAGAAAGTGTAGTCCTATGTGGAATGTTACAGCAACAACATAGCTAACAACATATCTACAACTGCGAAATGTATATTATAGGCGATCCACTACACCGCGGTGTTACGCTGGTATGTAACACATGTGGTTTTAACGTAAAATCAAAATAAATGACATGCGATATCATTGCGTTTAAGGTGCATTGAGATAGAAAATTGTTAAAAAAAATTACATTCTGTTGTTCCAACACCAGCGTAACAAAAATCAGACTCACAACTAAAAATAGATAAATACTTAAGCCTAAGATGTTACATCATCAATGTAAAAAAATAACATAGTGCAATACGAAATTATACTAAATATGGTGAACGGCAATTTCGTGTTATACTACTATGTAAACCATTTTGGACAATAAAATGAAAATAAACAAACAAAAAGTACAGAGGATGCAGGTGCGATGAAACTACAATTGGAAAGAAACGTGATGAACAATATCATATTTAGATTTAAGTAATGTTCATCCATAAACGTTACTCTACATCAAAATAGAGTAACCAAAAGGGATGAACAACATTTTAGATACACGAATGTCCATAAACACTGAAATAGATACAGGTTTGGCCATAACAAAATAACATATATCGTAAAGAAAAGTAGCCACTAAGAAAGTTGTTATCCAGGGAAACAATTGAAGTCACCCACAAAAAATATGGCAAACCTGAACACCAAAGCATCTACTACCCATCACTGGAGGTGTCACATGGTGAGGTAACATCAGTCTCCTTCATCTTACAATTACGAGAGTCGTGATCTGTATACAGATTACAGGTACGACACTTCCTGAGTTTCTTCAAACTACGCTCAATTGCACGCTCGCCAGGACCCACCAGTCTACGATTAGTACCACAACCCTTGTTTCTTATACCTTGAGGGGGGCCAATTCCTCCACCTCATCGTCTGCACTGCCAAGCAAATGCCGCATTACATTGTTCCTTTTCAGAGAGGACGATTCTGCAGGATACTTTTAAATGATGATTTGATTAAGCTCCTTGATCTGACTAAAAAAGGCTCCAAGACCATCAATGTCGTCTCTTAAGCACTCAACACATGCACTAACACAATCCAACAGGTCGTTCTTTAAAACAGAATGGTCACTAGTGTCAGCCTGTAGTCGATTACTAATGCTATAAACAGGTGACGGAAGAGCCAACCTTCTCCAATGTTTATAAACATAACGATCTGGTATTTGAGTAACCTTGTTTACCCTAAAAACACAAAAGATATGACGACAAAGGTAGCCAATCCTTGTAAATCCCATACAAGAATAGTCGTAGGATCTTTCGTGTAGATGGTAATGAACCTGTTGAAGGTTAAAATAAATTTATCAATATATTTAGTATATGGTTAGATTAATGACAAAATAAGCTTATTCTTAAATAGTTACCTTGAATTCATTGACAAAATCAGTACGCTTGTCCATGTGCGAGATGGTATATACCTTGAACTGCTCCTCAGCATTAACATTGATTATGAAGCAATTCATCATTCCTTTAGCAATTTCCTTCTGAACCTCCTTAAACAGTGTATGTGTGTATAATGTTGCAGCATGGGCTTCAATTTCCAAACCAGTTCTGAGATCTGGATGCGTCTGATTAGTTTGGAATTCTAACGTCCTCTGGTTATAACGCTGATTGTCAATGGCGGTATCATAACACATGAAAAACTGAACAAGCGTGTTTGCAGAACTGGAGTTAACTTTAACAATGCATTGGAACTCTCGCAGCGAGAAGTTGTTTTCATAAGGCAACAAAGTGGAATCTCTCGAAAATAAGCAGGTACCCATGAATGACGAATGGCATACACATCCCGCAACCACACATGGTCATTAAGTTTAAATTTTGAAATGAGATCCATCCATCTTCCTTGAAGACTGCAGCAGTAATGTAGACATTCCAGACAAGCTTGTGGATTGAGGATCGCAAATTGGAGTTGAGGAAGAGGTCAGACGAAATCTAACAAAAAAACAATGGAGTTACGGAAAAATGGCATATATATGTTTATCCAGTAACTTTGTAGTAAAAAGACATCAAATTTATCATTTATATTTTAAAATTATTTCCACCTGTCTATTATGTGTTCAGTACTGACTATGTTACAGTGCTGTAATAATATACAACAGTAGGGCCACCTGTCTATTATATGTTATGTATGCCTATGTTACAGTGTTGTAATAATATGATGCAACGATGTGTTAATTTTAAGTTGTGTGTGTTGTTAGGCATTGTTACAATGGGTAAAGACAACAATTCAAGTATAAATTATTAAATGTTGAAAGAAATACCTTAGAAGGTAGTTTCTTCATTATATGCCACATACATAAGCGGTGGACGGATTTGGTAAATACTTCTGCAACTGCAACCCGCATCGCAGGGTCCTGATCAGTTAATACTAAGTTGGGTTGTCTTTCATGAATTTTGAGAAAGGAGGAGAGCAACCATTTGTAAGATTCAGCAGTCTCGTTATAGATCAAACCAGCACCAAATGTAACACAACGTTTGTGGTGGTCCACACCAGTAAAAGGGACAAAAATCATATTGTACCTAAAAAAATATATTTAGTGAAGTAATTTTAGTGAAGTAGTAGACCAAAAAAATATACGGAGTTAAAAGGATTACTTGTTCGTAGAATATGTGGCATCGAATGCTAAGACATCTCCAAACAAATCATAATTGGTTTTCGAAACACCATCACCTCAAAATATAGCCTTTACTTCACCACGATTGTGATACATTTCATAAGAAAAATTGGATTGATATGTAGCCCTCTCTTTCAATTTCGTTACAACCATGTTTATATCGCGATCACCAATAAACATCCTGATGTCACGACCAACATTCTTGTAGACATTCCTCGTCCCAAGCATGTTATAATGTCCACCCTTTAATGCAGTATGTAAACGATGCGCAACAGTGGGGCCGACTCTATTTAAGCTCATAGTATGAATGAAATTGATGTCATCGAAATTCAAGTGCTTACCCCTACGCAGTAAATCCATGTCATCTGAAGAAACCAAGTCATGATTGTGCTTCTTTAAAAATTCATAGAGGACGTAATTCTCTGAGCGTTTAACAAGCTTTAAACGGATAAGGGCTTTACAATCAGTAACTTTGAATGCGCTGCCACGTGTGGGAGCATGTGTCATAGGATCTAATGAGTCAACTTTCTTCCCCTTCGGTTTCCCAGCCTTGTTATAGACTAACATCCTATGAGTAATGGATCCCTTCCATTTCTTATAAGCACCAACGCGAACACCAAAACCAGACTTCTCCGCATATGTTTCATACATCTTAAGAACATCATGCCAGCTGTTAAAAACAGACCCGACAACAGGTTTGAACTCAACATCGACATCAGGAACCCAATACTTGGTACCATTGGGGGTCTGGTATAATAGACTGGAATGAGAACCTAAGAACTCCAAAATTAATAATAACATCAGTGACAGGAAAAATGTCGGTGTGTGTTGGTAAAAGTAAAATTATTAAATAAGAGCACACAAAGTGGTTTTAAGTAAAAATTCATAAAATCCACCAAAACATTAGATAATCGTGCACAAATTAAAAGAAAAAGAACTACTCCTACTATATATGCAAAAAGTATATCTGTGTACTAAATTGGTGTTAAAAACCATCAGATTACTTCATCAAAGCATTATAATGAAAAATGAACCAATTAAAAAATAAATACACACTACAGCAGTTCTATAAGCAACAATACTTCAATACTGTAAGCAAAAACTACATCGGTGTACGGATTTTACAACTATACTGACATGAATGTGAGATGACAAATACATACTACAGAAGTTATCTAAAGGAGTACTTGTGGACATATAAAAACACTACATCAGTACTGTAAAAACAAACTACATCACTGTACGCTATTACAACTACACTTACATGAATGTGTGGTGAGATGTAGATACAATATACTATGCGTTGATGACTCCACCCTCATTACTCTATTTTCTTAAGATGTAGATACAATACAAAAGTACTTACAGGAATACAATGTATTATGTCAAATTGTGAATGTAGTATATTTAACTGACGTATTGGGGAACGTAGTAAAAACGTTAGACAATCATGCACAAATTAAAAGCCAAAAAAACTACAACTGTTATGTATGCAAATACTACTTCTGTGTACTAAATTGGTGTTAAAAAACCATCTGTATACTACATCAAAGAATTAAAATAACAATGAACCAATTACAAAATATATACATACTACAGCAGTTCTGTAAGGGAGTACTTGTGGACATATAACAACACTACATCAGTACTGTAAGCAAAAACTACATCATTGTAAGATATTAAACTTATGTGACATGAATGTGTGGTGAGAAAGTAAGGGTGTAGCCATCAAAACATTGGGTCAATATGGTACAAATTTTTAAATAACATTATGTTTCATAAATCTTAAGAAAGTGATGCAAGCTGTTAAAAAAAGACCATACCACAGGTTTGAACTTCAAAAAAACCAAATGTGTCAATGTACTATGTTTCACTGATGAATTTGGGAAACGTACTATAAAAAATTAGATAATCAAGCACAAATTAACAAAACAAAAAACTACCACAGTTATGTAAGCAAAATTTACATCAGTGTAGTAAATGGTTGTTAAAAAATCATCTGTATAACTATAAAATGGAGGATGGAGCAATCAAAGAATTAAAATAACACTGAACCAGTTAAAACATAAATACATACTACAACAGTTTTGCAGGGGAGTACTTGTGGACATAAAACAACGCTATAATAATACTGTAAGAAAAACTACATCACTGCACGATATTACACTTCTGGTGACATGAATATGTGGTGACAAAACAAGGGTGTAGCCATCAAAAAATTGGGTAAATGCAAAAAGTTAGTATGAATGTGTACTGCGAAACTGAGGGTAGAGTCATCAAAACATTGGGTTTTTTCCAAAAAAAAAATAAAATAAAAGTGCACAAATCGAAAAATAATTAAGTACTACAACAATTCAAAACATTGAACTTAGTTCATCCAAAAACAAGAGTAAATCTGGACATAAAAAACATACACAGAAAACAACATATACGAAAAATACTGACGTGTACCTTTACGATCAAAACCAACGTAACGGATCGGAGAGTTCCCGGTAAGTATATCAAATGTATCATCGTACTGGCCACCATGGTTGTCGTATTCAGACATGGGGTCGAGAATGTCTTCTTCAGTAGATGAATCAGGTAACTGAATATCACCACCACCTATTGTCTGCGAATAAAATCAAAATAAGGGTTGTATACAGAGTTTTAAAAGATCATCAACAAAGGTAAAAGTGGAGGAAGATAGTAAACAGATAGACATATTATAGAAAAAACAAGGGAGAAAATACCAAGTTGCTTGTGGATGGTGGCTTCGATGGTCTGCAAAAGGTAAAAGTGAAAGTGAATTGAACGAATGAAGGGAGTTTGGTGGAGGGTGGGGATGAAAATTTACTAAATAAAAGAACAAAAGGGATGGTGGGTGGTGGCTTCGATGGTCTGCAAAAGTAATTGTACCAAACAAAAAGAGGTTGTCATTTCAGCATGGGGAAAATAAAAGGTGGGTGTAGAATCAAAAGTGTGATTTACCGATTTTACCCCCAAAAGGGATTCTGAGCAGATGAAACGTGGCAATATTATAGCCACATATTTGGGTTAACGGGTTATCGTAATTTTGAAGGGTTATCATATGATCCGTTCCCTATATATATATATATATATATATATATATATATATATATATATATATATATATATATATATATATATATATATATATATATATAGATAGATAGATGCATACATACATACATACACACACACACACACTAGTGGGAATACCCGCGCGTTGCTGCGATTGAGTTGCCTTTCATGTTAGGGCGGCTTGTGTGGCATCCTTAATATGCAACTCCTCTTCAAACTATGATATATTGAAAAAAAACTTAAAGCTAAATAGCTAATAGGTAATACCTAAAAGCAGTTTTAAGCAAACTCAATCACGAGGAGTACATAATTATAAAGGGTACCCCCAACAACTATATAAATTTTACATATTTAATGCATGAAAATTTATATTTTACCCACCTAATACCCTTATCTTTAAATAATATAACAAAATATCAATTTATCATTCTATTTTCGAGAAGTAACCCCACACGAACAAATGGCTAAATGAGCATGTGATGCAACCACAATAAGCAATACAAACATGATTTAAGGTATAAAACAAAAATATTATGTTATATTACTGACCATATTGCACAATTCAACTTCTTGATCAAGTAGCCTAATGGAATAACAATAGCATCATGATCGTCTATAGCCACATCAAATGTTTGCCGTCAGCATTTAGCGAGGACATACAACTATGACCTCATACAGGACATGAAAAACATTACTATTCTAGGCTTTCTTGGCATCAGTTGTAAATTCTTATACCATTAGCCGAGGAGTCGGTGTTGGTATGTTCAAATGTTTTATTTTCTCGTAGGGTCCACGTTAAGTTATCTTTCTCAACTGAAATTGACTTTCCCAGAAGCGTTGAAAACCTGAAAATATATACAAATAACATAAGTAGATATTGTAAGATCAAGAATTTTGTTGGCAACATAATTTAATTGGATAATCAATAAACATCTAAAGGTTTAATATGTTCAAATTTATTCTTTAAGGTACCAGCATATAGAAAATATATTTATTCACTTAGATAAGCACTCTCTCCATGCTATGAAAATAATAACGTTTGCGCAAACAATTAACTTTGGAAAAAATAAATGCTTGAAATCTTGAATGCTCCTTTAATAAACATAAAACAAGTGACCTTTTTATTATAAAAAGCATACCAACAAAGTACCAGTTTTCAAGATTCTATTTTAAAATTTTCTTATGGTTTAGAAGTTGATGAATTAATGTTTGCTTAGCTGCTCTTGATAGCATCAACAAAGTTGAAAAATTATGGATGAAGGAAACCTCATTTTTTAAATATAAGCTTGCAACACATTTTTGATACACCCACATGAAGTCAGCTTTAGGTTTCACCTAACTAATAAAAGCAAAAGAAAATCTCACGGGTGCATTTTAGAGTGGGAATTTGAATTAATTCAAATATGAAACAACAGATATGCACTCTATCTAGTATTCCAGTTCAGTGTTTACAAACTGTAATTGAGGAAAACTATAAGTTCATGTCTGATATGTTGAATAAACATGTAAAAGGTTCTATCTTTTCAATATTCATTATTTAAGGCGGCAACATGTAGAAAAAGAATATCTATTTATTTTGATAAGCACTCTACTCATGGTAGGAAAATAACAACCTGACGATTAGCTTTGGAAAAAAAATAAATTCTTGAATATTTAAATGCCCTTTAATGATCATAAAACAAGTGATCATTTTATTATAAAAAGTATACCAACAAAAGAAATAACATAAATTAATAAAGAAACAATATCAAAAGTTTGATCCATACCTCTTCACATTTCAAACTAAATAACCAATTGGGCGCACGATAACTATTCAGCTTTAAGAAATCTTTGCTTCTTTTTAAGCACCCTCTATGATCTATCACATCAAATTTGAGAATTAACTTGTTAACAAAAATACATATACATGAGACTAATTAACAAGAAATGAGAACATACCTTACAAAGAATACATGAGCTTAATTAACAACAAAGGAGAAGAAAACTTGCATACATTGTTTCCACATGTTCTTCATGATATTCATTAAAAAAATTATTACAAATTCTGCAGCAGCATGATGGACAAAACCATTCATGAGCTAGCACTGCCTAATCAATCCAACCAAAAATATCCATCATAGGGTTACATGTGAAAAAACATGTATATCACATGAGATGAATTAAAAAGAAATGAGAACATACCTTACAAAGAATGCGTATACATGAGCTTAATTAACAACAAAGGAGAAGAAAACTTGCATACATTGTTTCCACATGTTCTTCATGATATTCATTAAAAAATTATTACAAATTTTGCAGCAGCATGATGGACAAAACCATTCATGAGCTAGCACTGCCTAATCAATCCAACCAAAAATATCCATCATAAGGTTACAGGTGAAAAAACATGTATATCATGTAACAGGATAAACCGAGCCAAGGTTGAAGCAATTCATTTTTCATATGGGTCGAAACGGTTTAGGATTAGCCTACATATGGTTGATAAAACTATATATCCAAAAAAGATCACACATTAAAACGAGTTTTGACCAAGGTAATGAGATGATTTGAATTGATAAATATGACTCCATCTAACCGAGCGTTTAACAGTTTGTGGCCCGATCGTAAGTGTATCTGCACAATGCAAATATTAATATTTCCTTTTTGGTAACTTCATTGTGCAATTTAGTTGCTTCCCTGTTACCAAAACAAAAAAAGTTATTAAACCGACAATCTAAATCCTTGAACAAAAAGATTTAGAAGATTATATGCATTAGAAATATAGTGAAGAAGACTATTGCATGCGACCCGTTTTCTTTTTAGCTAAATTTCTTGTGAACATTCAGGGTGAGTATGTGAACATTAGATCCAAAGTGAGTAACACCCCCTAACCCCATATATATGGGGGCCTTGTGCATCAGTTTTTGTTGAAAACGACCATTCAGAAGTAAAATTGGTTAGAACAATCACCTCTAGTTAAAAACTTGTTATGCTACATACATAATACATGGATATACATAAGGAAAACAAGATAAAAAACATAATACACAAAAGTATATCAGCGCTCAAAAACATTAAGCGTTTAGTTTACCTGGAGCCACTATCACCAACACCATGCAACCAAACTACTGTTACGTGAAAAGTTTAAATATTACTGCTAGCATAACTAAGGTTCATATAGCATTTGGTAGAAAATCTCGTTACAAACTGGAAAAAAACAAATCAAAACACTTAGGCTAGTAGTAATATTAACAATGAAAGGCATGCAGAGGAAATAAACTAATATAATAGATACAAGAAGAAGCAAAGGGACCTTATGTTATCTGGTTACCGAGCAAGGCAGCAAAGTAACTCTATCATAAACTGAAATCTCAGTTACCAAACACAACTCAAAACAAAGTTTTAGCAGCCCTGCACAATAATAAACCAATTTAATGAAAACCCTATAAATTAAAATATAAAAAACATTTAATCAAAACAACAGGCAAACATAATCACCATCAAAAAGTAAATTTCATATCAAGAACATAATTTGATTTTAACTTGCATTTAGTCATAAGGGAAGATATGGAGGTTTAATTGATCTTACCTCGCAAGACTATTTAAGTTCCTACATACATGTATTTTTAGTTAGAATAATATTGTTTTTACTAATTTAGTCTATTTAGTTAGTTAGTTGTTATATTTTATTTCTTTTATAGCATAAAATTATGTCTTTAGAACTTGCTAGCTTGATGTGTCCATGATTCGCCATAAGGTAACATGTTTAAGAGACATATATCCACATTGTAATTTAGTAGGACAATTCACCATGATAAAAAATCCAAAAATTACATAGCTATTGTTAGAGAATTTGATGCATACTATCAATGAGGGAATTTGAAGCTAAACGCATGTGGAAGCGAAATTAGAGACCTCCTTGATTCATTATCATCTAAAACCCTCTGAACCCTCTTCTTTGCTCAGTATTGCCTATCAAAATGCTTCACCTAAACATCAATTCAAATCCATCAATCAACAATCGTAATTAGGTTTCAATATTAGTTTACAACATGATACAAGAAAACAACAATAATACTAAATAACTAACTTCCACTCTTACAATTAGGATTGAATGTATGATTGCCGTTGAAGAAAACGAATTTAACATTATAACCTATTACACACCAAATTGAAACGGATGTAGCAATCAATGAATTTAACATTGCATCTTTATCTTCCTGGTGTCAGCTATGGCGACGATTCCTCTACGAGGTCGATCAGAATAGAAGACAAACGAGTTGTAGAGATTGAAGCAGGTTCGAGTTTTGAACTAGGAAAACAGGGCGTAGAAGCAGGTGTATCAATTGCTGCCATGATTGAATGGAAGCTTTACTTAGCCGCTTGACTTACTCAGCCTCCGACTACAGGCGAATTGGAGAAGGCGGCTATATGTACATGCGCGCATGGGATGGGAAATGAACAGGGGTTTGAATGGGGGTGTGGAACCGTTGTGTGAAGGAAGGCCGGGCTCATAGCCTCATAGGGTGCTGTGCCCGGGAAGGGATAAGGGGATTGAATGGGCGTTTTTACAAGGGATGTGAAATTCCAATTCTGCCCATATATATAAATTTGGATCCATTCAAATGAAAACTAGTTTTTTATAAAAAACCAAAAGAACCAACAACCACTAATCAGAATTTTTTTAATTACATAATTTTTATTTATTTCAATAATTACACAAAAGGGCAAAAGGGTAATTTAATTATTAGTTACTACTTAGTGGGCTCCAAATTTATAACTGTTCCCTCCTTTTCTTCATTAAACCCTTCGATTAATGAATCTGAAGACTTATTATTCAAGAACAAGTTTTTTAAAATCAAAAGCTAAAATTCATTCCATCTAATTAATAATGAGATTCATCCTCACAATCAAACGAAACTCAGTCTTTTGTTCATTGTTTGATTCATGTGAATATTAGTTAATCTATATTGGGTAAGTAATGTTGTTTTATATGGTTTTCAGATTATTTAAATTTTTTTAATTTTATTTTTTTAATTTCCTTCACATAATAGTTGTTACTCTTATTTGCTATTTCGTAAATTCATTCGACCAACATACAACATACATGACAACTCATCCAATTTATAAATCTCGGTGACCAGAAATTAACAAGATCTAATAATTTTTATTTTTTTTCTTTCAATTCATCATTTTACATGCATCTATATTTAAACCTCAGTATATATAAATACTAGCCTAACGTCCCGTGTGTTACACGGATTGAATAAACTAAAATAACGAATATTTACAATTAGAAATTAAGAACTAATATTAATAATCTTCTAACATATAAGAATAATATATAAGAATGATATATACGGTTGCGAAATTTAAGGGATGCAAAATTTTTATTAAAACAACTTTTCGCTATATAAATGACACGTGACAATAACTTTTTGAGAGTGTGTCATGTGACAACATATAACTTAAAAGCCAATAATTTATTAAAACATAAAATTGATAAAATGTTATAACAAACTTAGCTGCAAATGTGAAGAAACATGCCAACTTAAGTTGTATTATGATTGTATATAAAATTAAATTATAAAAAACTAATCTCTTAACATTATGTTTGAAAATTTAGATGTTGTTTACCATAATTTTGGTTTAAAATCATTGTACATATATTACAAAATGTCTTTTTATTTTCTCAAAATAAATTATGAGGAATACAAATAATGGTTTCCATTTTAACATTTATTTGAATATAAAATAAAAATGATATTTATTCAAACTTTAGAAACTTTTTATTTTAGGAAAACAAATTAAGAGAAATTTTAGGAGCTTAAATGAGTGTTTAATATGATGACAAGTGACAATATTTGTTTAAGAATTTGACATGTGTCAAATGGTGTTTAATATGATGACAAGTGGCAAAACCCTTTTCTTTTATTATATATAAAGATTAACATAAAAAATAACATTTCCATTCCTTAGAAAATCTTTTGAAATTAGTACGTAAAGTAGATATGTACATGTATTTAATTTCATTCTCTTTATAATTAAAATCACTATAACACATTGCTTTATAATGTTGTCTATTCCAATATAAATTTCATCATAAAATCATCCAAAAAGATTAAAGACTCCAACTATGCATGTCACACCCTCAAATTCCGGGTCTAGAATCTATCACGGAGGGGTGAGCAAACAGGATCGAACACAGTAGTTACACATGAGATGCAATTATCTATATGATAAGTTTTAGATAATCAATCCATTATTATTATTCAGAGCATTAGATATTATACGCAGCGGAAATAAATATATATATTGCTTCTTAACAATACGTCTAATCATGTCTTATCAATAACCAATATGTATCTGGAGCTCTTATATGATGCTACGTGCATGTCCATAAGCTCCTAGTAGATACCTGAGAATACATGTAAATCAAGTGTCAATATAGGGTTGGTGAGTTCATAGGTAAGTAAAACATATTTGATAAAACATCAATTATCATTCAAAGAAGGGTTTATTGTAAAAGTGTGAGTTTAAATTACTCACCGGTATATGAATAGCCTGTCGGAACCCTTTTTAATAAGGTGAACCCGCTATCCCACATACCCACTATGTACAAGCCCAACAAATCCTTCACATAGGATTTGCCCATGTATCATAGCATATTATTTCTATGTACAAGCCCAACAAATCCTTCACATAGGATTTACCCATGTATCATAGTTTAATATCCTTTTCATGTGTATATTATGTTATTTATAATAATTCAAATCAGAGGGCGCGAATCCTCTCTTTACATTTATCCTCATATGGGTTGTAAGTGGAACTATAATGGCAAAACTTATATAGCGCACATCTGCCTTCTCACACCAGAACAGTCATCCCGAATGACAGCGAGATCTTTGTGCATCTGATAAGGACCACATGTCCAAACCTTTGTGGGGGTCAGTCACTCCCCGATAGTACTATCCAAAAGATAATATAAATAGACACAAATCATCTAAACATTATATTTATATGGTAATGTTATTATAATTGAACATAGATTATGTATAAATAATAAATAATAACATATTATTAAATTATAACATATTTACACCATAAAACATAATATAAATTATCTAATTATTAATTATGTTATCCATAATTACAGATAATATAATATTCAATAATAAATTAATAATTTGAATTATTATTTAGAATCTATTTGTATAAAAATAATTATTCATAACCTTTGTATATAATATTTTATAAAAATTATTAAGGGGTTTTTAAACAAATAAATTTATAGAAAATTAATTAGACACTTTTAAAATAAAGGAAGTTTTTAAAACTTATTTTTATAATTTTTGAAAATTTTTGTATATTTTTAAAAGGCCAATAAGGGCATTAAAAAAATAATGGGAAGTGCACGGTTCGAACCCGTGACCTCCTTCCCACAATCCCACTCCCGAACCAGTGAACCAAAGGCATACAGCCGCACAAAGACTCAGCCTTTAAATCTTTTAAACACAAACTCCAATAATCCCAATTCACCAAGAACCCTAGGTTCGATCCGGATCAAATCGATCCTCAATTCGATACTGTAATCGATTGGAACCATAGGGCTTTTATTCCCTATGAAAAAATCAAGCATGTAGGTAGTTTTAATTACCTGTTTTAAAGCTCGAAACGTGGTATCCGATTAGTTGCAGGTCGCGGCTAGAGGGTTAGATTGAATGTGTACTTTGTGTGATTTTCAGCTGGAATTGCAATCGATGATAGGTTTTAAATGATGAAAAGTTTGTTCGTGCGCAATCAATTCGAGTATTTTTATTGTTCAGTGTGTGATTGTGGTGAGTGTCGGCCGAAAGTTTGGTCGAAGTGGGAATTCCATTTAACCGACTCAATTATTCAAATTCCAGTGGCCCACGAGTTCGAGATATTCACGCGAAAGTGTCGGTAGCATTTGATTGAATTAAAATCGGCTTAATTTGGCGTTTGGGAGTCGCCGGAGGCCACCGGAGAGGTGGCCGGAGAGGGGATCGGGCGGTGGGGGTGATGGGTTTGATAATTACACTTTAGCCCCCTGAGGTTTATAAGTTTTATCATTTTATGTAAACAATTTCTTTTAAAGTTTCTGAAATGGCAGTTAACCCCCCTGGACTTATTATTTCTAAATTTAATAAACTTTTTATAAATTACTTTTATCATTATCATTGTTATTATTGTTAGTATTATTGTTGTTATTATTATTATTATTGTTATTAATAATATTATTATTATCATTATTGTTATTATCATTATTATTATTATCATTATTTTTATTAAATTAATAAATAATAAAAATAAAAAATAAAATAAAAAAAATAGAAATCACATAAATATTATATGAATTAAATCACAAATTTTTCGGGTTGTCACATCATCCCCCTGTTAGAGAAATTTTCGTCCCGGAAATTAAGATGTACCGGTAATATTCTTGAACACGTTCCACGTTCAAGTGCCTTTGCCAATCATGAAGACTCTGCCCTTGGCTGTATCATTCTTTTCCCCAGTGCAATCCCTGGCAACATGGCCCTTTTCTCCACATCTGAAACACGTAACTCCTCTCTTACCATCATTCTGCTGATGTCCTTGGTCTTGAGTCTGTGTCCTACATTCAGGAGCAGTGTGCCCCCTCCTGTTGCATTTGTAGCAAATGACTACAGTACACTTGCCATGGTGACGCTTGCTACACCTCTGACATCTAGGCGGACTGCCCTGATTGTCATGTTGCTTTTCCTGGTCTTGCTTCTTGTTTGCACCTTGATTCTCACCTTCTTTAGAATCTTCAAATTTTCTCTTTCCTGAGCTTTTAGCAGCAGCACCCTTACCCTTGATCCTCGGTGGCAACTTCCCTTGAGCCACAGCCTCATTAGTCAGCTTATGAGCTATCCTAATGGCCTGTTGGATTGAAGTTGGGTTGGAGGAAGTGACCAAAGACTGAATGACGGGAGATAGTCCACGAATATAGCCTTCAATTCTTCTATGAGCAGGCTCCAACATATGTGGGCATAACGTTGCGTACTTATGGTTCTCGGTGGTATAAGTTTCAACCTCAGATCCAACCATCTTGTGGTTCCAGCACTCAGTTTCAAACCTTTGTACTTCTTCCCTCGGACAGAACTCTTCCATCATCAGTTGTTTGAATTCATCCCAAGCCATAGCATTGGCTAGTGAGAGAGTAAGTCTTGAAACTTCAGTCTTCCAGAACGAGAGTGCAGCTCCACTCAATGCTCCGGAGGCATACTTCTTCCTACTCTCATCTGGACATTCAGATATAGCAAAGATGGATTCATATTTCTCAAACCACCTTATGAGCCTAATGGCCCCTTCTGCCCCAGTGAAGATATCTGGCTTGCAGTCCAGGAACTTCTTATACAAATAGTGATGACCATTCTGAGAAGACTGAGTGGCTAGGGCTGCAGCAACACCTTGATTGACCAAGGCTTGTATTTCTTCAGGAGTCATCCCTATTGGGACAGTTCTTCTAGTGCGTCCTCTACCTCTGCCTCTGCCGGCTGGTACATCCATCTATCATGAAATTGTTTGGTGAGAATTCACACTTTGATATATTCAATAGATGCATTCTACATCAAATATTCAAAGTATGGACAATTACTGTAGGACAGATGGGAATTTAAGAAAACTGGGTTTTTTGATTAAACTCGGCAAGACACGAGTACTAAGGAAACAAATCTCGCTTTAGGTTAGGACAAGCGTAGCTTAGATTACCAAATGGAACACGTCAAGGTAATTTGATTCATATGCCTTAAAGACTTGTATATTGACCACAGTAATTTCACGTGCTACAATAGCAGCAATCTTACGGCCAGGGTTTCTAGACCGTGAACGGATTTGACGATAAGCCATTCTGAAAGATCATTAAGAATTTTCATGGAAATTGGGTAATATGAGCTATACACCATGAAAACGACAATCGAGAATTTGGCATAATAGCAATGAGATGTTCCAGGTGTAATCGTTTGATTCGTAAATCAAAGCGAGTACGTTGACTAATCAAAGTATAGGGTCAATCACAACTTTGTTGAAGACATGCGTACCTATAAGCAGATACTCATCCCGAGAGTTCCCAGGTAAGGTAAACAGGTCCATCGGTTGATTTGGATTTATACGAATACCTTGCCTAGACAGAACACCTCGAGATACAGGCATCACGCTCTTCCAGCATTACATGTTTCAAGTTGTAAGACACAGACTTTGACGAATTTGAAAACCACGAATAACGATTCAAAGCTCATTTTGAAAACCATTTGATTTAGGCACGATGATAAGTGTAAATCCCATATGTCATTGAGAATAAGTTTAAGAAGACAAGTATCTAAGTTTAAGCATATAACTTCTTAATCCTATTCGATCTCTAACTAAGGCAATTTACTTTGTGCAACTATTGTGTGTGGATATAGGCTAGATGCAATTCCTAACTTACTATAACCAATGACTCTGATACCAGTCTGTCACACCCTCAAATTCCGGGTCTGGAATCTATCACGGAGGGGTGAGCAAACAGGATCGAACACAGTAGTTACACATGAGATGCAATTATCTATATGATAAGTTTTAGATAATCAATCCATTATTATTCAGAGCATTAGATATTATACGCAGCGGAAATAAATATATATATTGTTTCTTAACAATACGTCTAATCATGTCTTATTAATAACCAATATGTATCTGGAGCTCTTATATGATCCTACGTGCATGTCCATAAGCTTCTAGTAGATACCTGAGAATACATGTAAATCAAGTGTCAACACAGGGTTGGTGAGTTCATAGGTAAGTAAAACATATTTGATAAAACATCAATTATCATTCAAAGAAGGGTTTATTGTAAAAGTATGAGTTTAAATTACTCACCGGTATATGAATAGCCTGTCGGAACCCTTTTTAATAAGGTGAACCCGCTATCCCACATACCCACTATGTACAAGCCCAACAAATCCTTCACATAGGATTTGCCCATGTATCATAGCTTATTATTTCTATGTACAAGCCCAACAAATCCTTCACATAGGATTTGCCCATGTATCATAGTTTAATATCCTTTTCATGTGTATATTATGTTATTTATAATAATTCAAATCAGAGGGCGCGAATCCTCTCTTTACATTTATCCTCATATGGGTTGTAAGTGGAACTATAATGGCAAAACTTATATAGTGCACATCTGCCTTCTCACACCAGAACAGTCATCCCGAATGACAGCGAGATCTTTGTGCATCTGATAAGGACCACATGTCCAAACCTTTGTGGGGGTCAGTCACTCCCTGATAGTACTATCCAAAAGATCCCTGCCTTGTTAATAGTCCAGTTTACAGAGAAGGATTTTCATAGTAACCATATGTAATCATAAATGTGATCAAATTATTATTTAACATAATACACAAAAATAATTTGTAATTTTAATTACAACATGTATCCATCCCCAAAATATTTAAATGATTAAAAAGGGGAACAGTTAAGTATGAACTCACCTCGGTCCTTGTGTGGTATTGACAAGCTAGTAAATTCCTGCTAAGGAATTATAATTCACATAAGCAAATAGATACAAATCCATAACCTAAATAAGTTAGATCTTGAACCTGGTGTTCAATTGATCTATGGTTTGGTTTTTCTGGGATTTGTTATAAACATATAACTAAATAATTTAATTATTTTTATTAATTCTTTAATAACTAAAGATTTGCATTTGATTAATCTTAATAATAATTTCAACATATCATTATGTTCTAAGTTTTAGATATTATTTAAATATGTAAATTTATTTAATTTTATAAGATTTTATAATTTAATTTATAAAATCTAATTTATGTTTATCATGTTTAAAACACAAATAGAATACTTTAATATTTCATAATTTAATTTATAAAATCTAATAGCAAGATTTATAAATAGACACAAATCATCTAAACATTATATTTATATGGTAATGTTATTATAATTGAACATAGATTATGTATAAATAATAAATAATAACATATTATTAAATTATAACATATTTACATGATAAAACATAATATAAATTATCTAATTATTAATTATGTTATCCATAATTACAGATAATATAATGTTCAATAATAAATTAATAATTTGAATTATTATTTAGAATCTATTTGTATAAAAATAATTATTCATAACCTTTGTATATAATATTTTATAAAAATTATTAAGGAGTTTTTAAACAAATAAATTTATAGAAAATTAATTAGACACTTTTAAAATAAAGGAAGTTTTTAAAACTTATTTTTATAATTTTTGAAAATTTTTGTATATTTTTAAAAGGCCAATAAGAGCATTAAAAAAATAATGGGAAGTGCACGGTTCGAACCCGTGACCTCCTTCCCACAATCCCACTCCCGAACCAGTGAACCAAAGACATACAGCTGCACAAAGACTCAGCATTTAAATCTTTTAAACACAAACTCCAATAATCCCAATTCACCAAGAACCCTAGGTTCGATCCGGATCAAATCGATCCTCAATTCGATACTGTAATCGATTGGAACCATAGGGCTTTTATTCCCTATGAAAAATCGAGCATGTAGGTAGTTTTAATTACCTGTTTTAAAGCTTGAAACGTGGTATCCGATTAGTTGCAGGTCGCGGCCAGAGGGTTAGATTGAGTGTGTACTTTGTGTGATTTTTAGCTGGAATTGCAATCGATGATAGGTTTTAAATGATGAAAAGTTTGTTCGTGCGCAATCAATTCGAGTATTTTTATTGTTCAGTGCGTGATTGTGGTGAGTGTCGGCCGAAAGTTTGGTCGAAGTGGGAATTCCATTTAACCGACTCAATTATTCAAATTCCAGTGGCCTACGAGTTCGAGATATTCACGCGAAAGTGTCGGTAGCATTTGATTGAATTAAAATCGGCTTAATTTGGCGTTTGGGAGTCGCCGGAGAGGTGGCCGGAGAGGTGATCGGGCGGTGGGGGTGATGGGTTTGATAATTACACTTTAGCCCCCTGAGGTTTATAAGTTTTATCATTTTATGTAAACAATTTCTTTTAAAGTTTCAGAAATGGCGGTTAACCCCCCTGGACTTATTATTTCTAAATTTAATAAACTTTTTATAAATTACTTTTATCATTATCATTGTTATTATTGTTAGTATTATTGTTATTATTATTATTATTGTTATTAACAATATTATTATTATCATTATTGTTATTATCATTATTATTATTATCATTATTTTTATTAAATTAATAAATAATAAAAATAAATAAAAAAAATAAAAAATAGAAATCACATAAATATTATATGAATTAAATCACAAATTTTTCGGGTTGTCACAGTGCAATAATATAAGTTCCATCATAAAATCATCCAAAAAGCTTGAAGACTCCAATTGTGCAAGAGTAGAAACTTGAAATGAAATGAAGCATGACAAGAAGGAAGCCTAATTGACCATTTAATGTCGTATTTCTACAATATATAAACATAAGTAGAATGAATATGAATAAACCATCGAAGCAAGTTGAACATAGTTCTAATGAAATCATATAAATTACATGCACATGGAGTTTTGTTATTTGAAACTTAAGTTTGCTTTTTCAATGATGCATCATCAAAAACAATTGAATGCATGAATCAAAGTCATTTAAATGTATTGTTTTTCGGTCTGTTTCATCACCCACTTTAGAATCATAGCCTTGAAATCGTCCCTTATGCAACTTCTTTTTCTTGTCAACTAATAATGAAATTTAAAATAAACTATGTTGTGTTGTGGTCATCAATGTAAAAGACCATGTACACAACATGTAGATCAAAATTTATGCATATATGCATATTCTAAAAATGTGCATGTATCCGGCCATGTGAAAAAATATGCATATATGCATGTGTTTACGTATGCATATATACTTTACATATAAAATGAATTATTAGCAAACAGCAACATAGTAAAAACAAGATCAATATACATTGAATAATGATGGTTTTTAGGACAATTTCAGGTCTGCATATCAACACTAGCAACACTAGATAGGACTCAATATCATGGATGTCATCATTGAAAACTAACATGATTGAAATCAATACAATAGAACTAGAAAATAAGCATCAAGATCAGAGGCTACATCCAACATAGACCATACATGTTAGGAAGCGATTAACTATTACAGCTAGCACAACATTACTACAATAGTTTGACTTATAATGAATCACAACATGCAAAGTTAAATATGACTCATTTACCTAAAAAAATGTTTATGTTTAAATCCAATGGGTCAAGCGAGTAACAATTCAAAAGCTTAATTGGCTAAGATTGAAACCTAAGAACTTAATTAAAGAGGTAGAATTCCCAATCCAACCAACTTTTTTTCTTAAACCCCTTTGCAGAATCGAATCCAAACCCAAAGCTAGTGTTAATCTCCAAACCTAGAACAAGTTTTATTATTTGTACTATCGTCTTCAAGCCCTAATTTTCTTTCTAAAAATATCTATCCAAGATCAGTATTATGTTTAATTCATATGTCAACTTTATCAGGGATTATAAGATGATGGGAAACAACATAAATTTATACATTTTTGAAGAAATATGCAACCTAATTAGTGATCATTCATATCTTCCTACACATGATAACGTATACTAAACAACATGCATAGAAACAACAAAAAAGTTCGAAACATACAGTTTAGCATTGTGAAATCCTAACCAACTACACCTCACATTTATAGATAATATCATGCTAGGATTTAAGGTTTAAAACATAGAAAGTCCTTGTTGCAGAAATAGAGTTATTTTCAGTATACATTGATAACCACAAATAGCAATAACAAATATCGACTAGGGAAAAACCTCAAAATCATGTCAATTGAAAAACTATTTCAGCCCTACCATTGACGATAAAAAAAAGCTGTATATAACGTGAAATAAAGAAACTTTGAACCCTAGCTATTCAGAAAAGCTTCAAGTCAGAAATTTATAGCAATGCAATAGAATGCCTTTTGCAATTTTATGGGGGAAACTTTACTGACTCACTAGGTTGTCCGATTTTTTACTCAGATTAACAAGTTTTAAGTATCCGATGGTCTTCTTTTCTTCAAATCAGGAGACGATATAATGGACTTTGGTCGGAGGATGAATCAATCTGATTATCTTGTATTCTTCAAATCAAGAGATGCTTTTGTAGAATTTTGTCGATGGATTGATGCTCAATAATCTTGTGTTCTTCAAATTAGGAGAGGATGTTATGTAGTATCTTCAATGATAATGATATATATTGTGGCCCTAATAATCTGGATGGTAGTTTCTAAAATTTAATTTGAATTACCAATTCTACCCTTTCTTCCATTTTATCCGCTTAATTTAAATTATATAAAATTACTAATTTGCTCCTTTTAATTACAGCCATTGATGAAAATAATCTATGGTCCTTATTAGTTCTTTTGGTTTTTTCTAAAAAAATGGTTTTCATTTGAAAGCCCCTCTATATATATATATATAGGTAGAGGTTCAACTAAGAATAATTAGTTGTCTAAGTTGCCTAAGAATGAATATCATGGTGACATGTGGCATTTTTAATTTTTAGTAATGGGGGGTATTTTTGGAAATAAGATATTATTCAAACTCTTCAAAATCTCTGTTCTTCAACAGAATTCACGATTTCAGCGTGGATCGACCTCAATTTCACAATCGAATCCACGATATTCAAATTGATTTCAATATCTAATCAGTATTGTAGCGGTCGGGACGAAATCATATTCTGATTCGAGGCGATTTTGATCGAATCAAGTTGTCATCGTCATCAATTTCACGAATCAAATCCAGAGATCGTGAGTTTTTATTATAATTTGCAATTCCAACCGATTTCAATTCCACTATTGCAGCGTTCGATCGTTGAAACAATCATAAGGATCTTCAATTTCACGAAACCAAAGCCTCATGTCGTGATTTTTATCAATTTTGGAGCGAGAATCAAGTTATTATTGTAATCTGTACTTACAATGTCTTCCAAAGTAGTCAATGAAGGTTCCAATTACAATTTTAATATACTCAGTTTTGTTTAATTATGTACGTTGTTTTTATGAAATTCTGTTGTTTTCCTCTCTGTGCTGTTTTCGTTATATGTGCTGTTTTGTGTTAAACACCTTTCGATGTGTGCTGTATCTATATATGTGTTGTTTTGTGCTGTTTTAATTATGTTGTATCTATATATGTGTTGTTCTGTGCTGTTTTGAACAATTAATTATGTTGTAGATTATTATGTGTGCTGTTTTAATTATGTGTACTGTTTTCTTATATTGTGCTGTTTTCCTCTCTGTGTTGTTTTCGTTATATGTGTTGTTTTCGTTATATGTGCTGTTTTGAGTTAAATACCTTTCGATGTGTGTTGTATCTATATATGTGTTGTTTTGTGCTGTTTTAATTATGTTGTATATATATGTGTTGTTCTGTGCTGTTTTGAACAATTAATTATGTTGTAGATTATTATGTGTGCTGTTTTAATTATGTGCACTGTTTTCCTTATAGGTTATGTTTTAAATTAAAAATACATTATGTGAATCGGTGGTTTTTTCTATTGTTCTGTATCTATATATGTGTTTGTTGTATTTGTTTCTCTGTTATTTATGTTTGTGCTGTAATTGTTTCTATGTGTTATCATTATATGTGTGTTGTTTTCATTAAGTGTGATGTTTTCTTAAAGCGTGCTGTTTTCATTAAGTGTGCTATTTTCTTAAAGCGTGCTGTTTTTATTATGTGTTGTTTTAATTATGTGTGCTGTTTTTTTCCTTATATGTGCTGTTTTAAATTAACAATACCTCCTGTAGATGTGTGTTTTAATTATGTGTGTTGTTTCATAGGTGTGCTGTATTTAATATATGTGTGTGCTGTTTTTGTTTATATGTATTATTCATTAAATCATTATTTGTAATTCAATGTTCTCTTTTTTATGTTTCAGGTGTTCGTATATCCCCTACTTCTAGAAAAAAGAATTATATTCATAATGTTCCAGATTCATCCAAACCAATAGTTTGTATGAAGTTTTTGTCAATTGATGAAGCCTTTGAGTTTTACAAAAATTATGCCAAGTTAGGAGGTTTTGAGGCACGGGAGCATACTCAATGTACATCAAACGGTGTTATTAAAATTAAATATATAGTTTGTGGAAAAGAGGGTCATAAGACATTTCATGACATTGACACGGTTAATGATAGTGATGGTTCTGATAAGAAATCAAAAGATCGAAGAAAGCGTCCATCTAAACGTACCGATTATAAGGCTCACATTCGTTTAGGGTTAAGTAAATGTAAGAAATACTATACCATTTATGGTTTTTATGAGGAGCATAACCATAGCTTTGTTGATCCTGGGGACTGCCATCTATTATGTGCAGCAAGGGATTTGTCATTCACACAACAACAACTAATTACCGATTTTTCTATAATGAATATTGGTCCAGTTAAGGCGTTTAATATTATGAGAGTAATGTGTGGTGGGTTTGAGAATGTTGGTGTGACTGCTGTTGATTGCAAGAACTTTAAAAGAGACCTTAATTTGTTTCTTGGTGAATTTGATGTTGTGTAACACCCAGAAGTTTGACCTTTTGAGTGATATGCGACTGAGTCTCAGCCGCATGGAATTCATGCGACTGGAGGCCCAATCGCATGATGCAGGGACGAATGAAGGACCAATCGCATGGAACTCATGCGACTGGAGGTCCAGTCGCATGGTGTTCGTGCGACTGAAAGTCCAGTCGCCTGGACCTCGGGCGACTGAGCTGTAACTATAAAAGAGGGGCATCCCTCTTCTTCCCCACATTTGCACATTTTCAGTCGGGAAGAAGGGGCAGAAAGAGAGAGAGCAGAGAAAGAAAGATAGAGTGGTGATTCGGGCTCAAGATTTGTCAAGCGGCCAGCCAAATCGAAGCTCTTCATCTTCTCCTTGATAATGTGAGTTCTAGAACCCCAAATTTTCATGTTTTCTTACGATTTTGGGGCTGGATCACATATAAACCCTATTTTTGTAAAGTATGTGCTTAACCCGTTTGGGTGAAATCGGGTTTAGTAAGTTTAACGTACGAATTTGGACTTGTATAAGCTTGTATGATGTTCTAGTATGAATCCCTGAGATTTAGGAGGGCTAATTTGGGCTGGAAATGAGTTTAGAAGGGTTAGATCACGGCTGCTGTTCGTGATGAACTCCAGTCGCTGCCCAGTTAGGGCTAGGCGACTGAAGGGCCAGTCGCACGACTGAGGGAAGACTGATGTTCAACTGTACGATTGAGGCTTAGTCGTACGGATGGGGCTCGATCGCCCGACAGGCCATGCGATTGAGGGATTCGGTCGCATAGGTCCATTCGCATGATAGTTCAGTCGCATGTATGAGGGTTAATCGCCTAATAGTCCATTCGTATAGTGTTCACTCGTACGATAGGAGGTCCATTCGCACGAATGTAAGCCCAGTCGCCCGATTGCCTAATCGCATGACCCAGTCGCATGGAGGCCATGCGACTGCAGTATGTTCAATCGACCAAACAGGGCTGATGTGAATGAGGAGACAGGTGTATGTAGGACGTAAATATGATAAATATGGTGTTGCCTTAATATGATGGTAATGGCTGATGATTTGCAAATATTTATGTTCCTTATGATTATGCATGTTTATCTTTCCGAAAACTTTACGAATTATGGAGATGAATGAATGAAGTATAATGTAATGTAAAGCGAAAGATAATAAAAGAGGAACATGATGATGAATGCATGTATTAACGAATGAATGAAAGAAATATGATGATGAATACATGCATTAATGAATGAACGAATTAAGTCTTGCAAACATTGAATAAGTCGATTGGTCTTTCTTGGTGATTGACCATGGTCAGGGTACCTCTACTGCTTACCTACTAGTACTGTGGCATACGCTTAGATTCACGGCCCAGTAGCTATGGCTACTGTGGCATACGCTCTATTGATTCACGACCCAGTAGCTAAGACTGATCGGGGTATAGCATATGGTATTGGTACAAAAGAATTCAATGTGCAAGTAAGGATGAAATGGGACCCTTGTCATTCGACCACAGTAATCATAGCCGAGTGCTATGAAGTGGGTAAAGCCTGACAGGATCCATATGAGAACTTAAAGATAATGATGTATAACGAATGATGAAGATAATAATGAATATTATCTCTGTGTACTTATGAATGAACGCAAAGAATGTATGCACGAACGCGAATGAGAACGATGAATGGTACACGAATGCAAGCTAATGAACGAATGATGATAAAATAACAATATTATCTAAGTGTACGTATGTTGTATGATCGCCTGTATGTAAGGACAGTTTTAACATACGATAATATGTTTTATTATAAAACTAGGACTCACTCAGCAACGCTGACTTTTTGTGTGTTTCCAGTTGGCAGGTAGTGTTGTTGGGGATGGCACGAGGCGGCTACTCAGTTCTTTTGGGATGGCATTCTCCTTTTGATAATGCTACCACACAATGGGGTGTGGACGCACAACGCATGCAACAACTTATGTTGCATGCAAGTGTCAAGTGTTCCTTGAGGATCCACATAAACGGGATTACTTAAGGAACCTTCTTTATGATAAAAATTTTAATGTTTTTATACTAGTGGTCACTGTATATGACCCTTTTGTAATTAGAAATGATGAAGTCTATTGTATAATGCTTTTGTGATGTAATGCAACATTAGAGGTTTTGTAAGTGATGTACGTTGTATTAAAGGGCAAAAGTATTTATAGAAAAAGGAAAGTTTGTTTCAGAAATTCCGCTGCAATGTTTATTTAAGATGCTTATAAATGTATGTTTTATGTGCGATGAACGACCAACTGTGAGGTGCCCGGGAAGGGGCCTTACAAGTTGGTATCAGAGCCAAAGTTTAAGCGAAACAGGTAAATTTTCAAAATAAACCTAAACTTGATCTGAAAATGGGACAGAAAGGAAGAGAATGCCATCTGAGTAGTTGCGTACCATCAGGTATTTTTATTAAAGTTAACTAGTATTACGTGCGCATGTTATGTGATGTATGTGTTACTGTTAGAGTTAGATACTAACGTAGTCAGGACAGGTAACGCTCGGGGTACGAAGAGTAAAGTAAGTGGCTAATCACAACTGGCCACTGTAATTAGGAACTTACTATACTTGACATAAACTGAGCTATTCCCTTGAATGACCAAGTTGGTGTTTGAATCTTTCAGTGTGGTAGAGAATGGTTGGTGGTAGATCTTCTAAAGCTTCCCAGGGTGGAGGCGGTGGCGGACGTGGTGCTGAACCACGAGCCACAAGAGGAAGACCTAGGGTGGAGAAAGTGGTTCATGAAGAACCCGATACTCCTCATCAGGAGGGGGTAGATGAGAGCGCTAACTTGAGAGCCTCGGTAAAAGAGGCAGTGGTGGAAGAGGTACATCAGGTCATGCAGACGATCTTACCATCTGTGATGACCGAAGTGATTAAGACTGTCAGGGAAGGTGAAAGAAAAGAGAGGAATAGGTCCTCAGGAAGACAGGAGCAACAAGAGCCGGAAACGGTTCTATATGATAATGAAGAGGAAGAGGAGGAGGAGCCGGTACGGGAGACAACACGGGGTTGTAATTACGGGGCATTCATGAGGTGCAAGCCCCCTATTTTTGACGGTTCTGGCACTGCTGCTGATGCTCACCAATGGGTGAGAGAAATGGAGGCTGTCCTCGATATTAGTGATTACCAGGAGGACAAGAAGGTGAAGTTTGCTACCCACTCTTTTACGGGGTCGGCCTTATGCTGGTGGGACAACATAGTCCAGGCCGAGGGTAGCAGGGCCATCAGAAGAATGAAGTGGTCCGAGTTAAAAAGGATGGTGATCGAGGAGTTCAGTCCTCGTCGGGAAATGGACAAAGTTGAGAGAGAGTTCCTGCAGTTGGAGGCGGGGACAATGACCTACCAACAGTACACCACCAAATTCAATGAGATGGTGAGAATGGTGCCGGATCAGGTGACGCCGGTGTCTTGAAAGATCAACTGGTATATTCAGGGGCTGCCAGCTGACATCCGCAGGCATTTGATCACTGCTCAACCGTGCATCTTTAAGTCGGCAGTGGATTTGGCCGGGAGATTATATGATGGAAAGGGCGGTGGTGGTAAAGACTGAGATTAGTAAGAAGGTAGGTGGTGAGAGAAGCTGGCAGGGGAAGAGGTTTGGTCGAGGTGATACTTCGACTAGTAACAAGAAGACAAGGGTGGATGACCGCCGTGTGGTCATGTCAGGAGCAGGGTTGAGGAAGTGTGGCCAGTGTGGAAGGGAGCACTTGGGGGAGTGCAAGTGGGGATCCAACATCTGTTTCAGATGTGGGAAGGCAGGCATATGTCAAAGGATTGCCGGATGGGTAAGTGTTTTAACTGTGGGGAAAGTGGTCATATGAGCAGAGACTGCAAGAAGCCTAGGGCTGAGGGGTCAGGGGCGAAGAAGGAGGGAGGTGAAGAACCGAGAGCAAAGGCCAGGGCATTCACGATGACGCAGGAGGAGGCCAGGACGGACCCTGATGTTATGTCCAGTACGTTTCTGGTGAACCAAACTTTAGCCTCCATATTATTTGATTCGGGTGCCAGTAGGAGTTTTATTTCTGCTGCCTTCTGTACTAAGCTGCCTGTTAGTAGTAGACGTGTTGATGTGCCCTTTGATGTAGAAACTGCCATAGGTAAGTCTACTAGGATCTCTAAGGTGATAGAGGGTTGTGATGTTGAATTGGAGGGCCACAAATTTCCGGTTAGACCGTTTGCGATGACTTTGGGTGGTTTCGATTTGGTGCTTGGGATGGATTGGTTGGCGGACTTTGAGGCGAACATCGTATGTCACAAGAAGATGATTCAATTGACAGCTCCCGGCGGTAGTTCAGTGACAGTTTATGGTGATCAGGTTACTACGATTCCGAAGGTGATCTCAATGGCTGTGGCGGGAAAATGTTTGAGGCGTGGGTGCAACGCCTACTTATGTTATGTGAAAGATGTGGAAACGCCAACACCACAACTGTCTGATGTTCCGGTTGTGCGTGATTTTCCAGACGTGTTCCCGGAAGACTTATCGGGATTGCCACCTGACAGAGAGATCGAGTTCCAGATTGACCTGATACTGGGTGCTCAACCTGTCGCCAAGGCACCGTATCGATTGGCCCCGACGGAAATGAAAGAGTTAATGGAGCAGTTGCAAGAGCTGTTGGATAAGGGGTTCATTAGACCGAGTATCTCACCTTGGGGTGCTCCGGTTCTATTCGTAAAGAAGAAATATGGTAGTATGAGGATGTGCATCGACTACCGCGAGCTGAATAAGTTGACAGTGAAGAACAGATACCCCTTGCCGAGGATCGATGACTTGTTTGATCAACTTCATGGTGCCAGTTGGTTTTCAAGGATAGATCTTCGATCGGGCTACCATCAACTGAAGGTGAAAGAGCAGGATGTCCCTAAAATAGCTTTTCGTACGCGCTATGGTCACTACGAGTTCCTTGTCATGTCCTTTGGTTTGACCAATGTGCCAGCTGCTTTTATGGATTTGATGACCCGAGTGTGTCGGCCGATGCTGGATAAATCAGTGATTGTATTTATTGACGATATCCTGATTTATTCGAGGAGCGAAACGGAGCATGCCGGTCACATTCAAGAAGTACTAGAGACGTTGAGAAGGGAGAAATTGTACGCTAAGTTCTCCAAGTGCGCATTTTGTTTGCGTGAAGTTCAGTTCTTGGGTCACGTGGTTAATCCGGAGGGAATTATGGTCGATCCGGCAAAGGTGGAAGCAGTAATGCAATGGAAGTCTCCAAAGACGCCATCCGAGATCCGTAGCTTCTTGGGTCTGGCAGGCTATTACAGAAGATTCATTCAAGACTTCTCCAAGATTGCTTCTCCACTGACCAAGTTGACTCGGAATGATGTGAAGTTTGTATGGGGTCAACTCAAGAGAAGGCGTTTGAAGAATTAAAGACGAGGTTGACCCAAGCTCCTATTCTGTCATTGCCCGAAGGAAGTGAAGATCTGGTGGTTTATTCTGATGCTTCCTATTCGGGTTGGGGTGCGTGTTAATGCAGAGGGGAAAGGTTATAGCCTATGCATCCCGACAGCTGAAAGTTCATGAGGTTAATTACCCTACTCATGACTTGGAGCTAGCAGCCGTGGTCTTTGCATTGAAGATTTGGAGGCACTATCTCTACAGGACGAGGTGCACCATCCTTACCGACCACAAGAGCTTGAAGTACTTCTTCGAGCAAAAAGATTTAAATATGAGGCAGAGGCGATGGTTGGAGCTGATAAAAGACTATGATTGTGAGATCCATTACCATCCGGGCAAAGCCAACGTGGTGGCAGACGCCCTTAGCCGAAAAGAGAGGCCCGAGCCAATTCGGGTGAAGGCGTACCAGCTGATCATGACCTCTGACGTGATGAAGCAAGTTAAAGAGTTCCAAGATGAGGCACTGAAAGAAGATCATCTTAACTCTGAGAGAATGAGGGTCTGGTCGCGGAGTTGGGTGAAAACACGATTGGTGTTAGAACCCGGTTTGGGCGTATATGGATTCCTCGTCTTGGGGATCTACGGATAAAGATCATGGATGAAGCTCACAAGACTCGATATTCCATTCATCCCGGTGCTACCAAGATGTACCAAGACATGAAGAGAGATTATTGGTGGCCGGGTATGAAACGTGATGTGGTGGAGTATGTGAGTAAGTGCCTTACTTGTCTGCAAGTGAAGGCCGAGCATCAGAAGCCGTATGGAAAGATTCAACCTTTGGATATACCGGAATGGAAGTGGGAGCACATCACCATGGATTTCATCACGAAGCTGCCGCGTACCCCGAAGGGGTATGATACAATATGGGTGATTGTGGACCGTCTGACGAAAAGTGCTCACTTCCTACCGATGCGCGAGACATATTCATCCAAAAGGTTGGCCGATCTTTTCATCAAACAGATTGTGACTCGTTATGGTGTACCGGTGTCGATTGTGTCAGATCGCGACACTCGGTTTACATCCAAATTCTAGAAGAAATTCCACGACGCTATGGGGACAAGGTTACATATTAGCACGGCATACCATCCTCAAACTGATGGTCAGTCGGGAAGGACCATTCAGACTTTGGAGGACATGCTTCGTGCATGTGTTATTGACTTCGGGGGAAGTTGGGATGACCACTTGCCGTTAGCTGAATTCTCATACAATAACAGCTATCATGCCAGTATTGGCATGCCACCCTATGAGATGCTATACGGCAGGAGATGCAGGACACCCGTTTGTTGGGGTGATATTGGCCAAAAGGAGTTAGGAAGCGTCGAATTGATCGAGGCTACGACTGAAAAGCTTGAAAGGATCAAGGCCTACATGAAGGCAGCCAAAGACAGACAGAAGTCGTATGCTGACAAACGACGCAGGCCGATTGAGTTCCAGGTGGGAGATCGGGTTATGTTGAAGGTCTCACCTTGGAAAGGAATCATTCGGTTCCGAAAGCGGGGCAAACTGAGCCCGCGGTATATAGGCCCTTTCCGAATCATTGCCCGTGTAGGAGAGGTGACCTATAGATTGGAGTTGCCGGATAAGCTAAGTGGAATTCACCCGACCTTCCACGTATCTCATCTGAGAAAATGTTTGGCCGATGAAGATCTGATCGTTCCACTGGGAGATATTGAAGTAGACGAACGGCTCAACTATGTAGAGCAACCAGTGGCGATCATCAATCGCAAAGAGAAGAGGTTAAGAAATAAAGTGGTTCCACTTGTGCGTGTACAGTGGCGGCACAGGAAGGGATCCGAGTCCACGTGGGAAACCGAAGAAGAAATGAGGCAGCATTACCCACGATTGTTCGAGGAATAACAGGTTTCGGGGACGAAACCTAAATAAGGGGTGGACTTGTAACACCCGGAAGTTTGACCTTTTGAGTGATATGCAACTGAGTCTCAGCCGCATGGAATTCATGTGACTGGAGGCCCAATCGCATGATGCAGGGACGAATGAAGGACCAATCGCATGGAACTCATGCGACTGGAGGTCCAGTCGCATGGTGTTCGTGCGACTGAAAGTCCAGTCGCCTGGACCTCGGGCGACTGAGCTGTAACTATAAAAGAGGGGCAGCCCTCTTCTTCCCCACACTTGCACATTATCAGTCGGGAAGAAGGGGCAGAAAGAGAGAGAGCAGAGAAAGAAGAGAAAGAAAGAGAGAGTGGTGATTCGGGCTCAAGATTTGTCAAGCGGCTAGCCAAATCGAAGCTCTTCATCTTCTCCTTGATAATGTGAGTTCTAGAACCCCACATTTTCATGTTTTCTTACGATTTTAGGGATGGATCACATATAAACCCTATTTTTGTAAACGTTTGGGTGAAATCGGGTTTAGTAAGTTTAACGTACGAATTTGGACTTGTATAACCTTGTATGATGTTCTAGTATGAATCCCTGAGATTTAGGAGGGCTAATTTGGGCTGGAAATGAGTTTAGAAGGGTTAGATCGTGGCTGCTGTTCGTGATGAACTCCAGTAGCTGCCCAGTTAGGGCTAGGCGACTGAAGGGCCAGTCGCACGACTGAGGGAAGACTGATGTTCAACCGTACGATTGAGGCTCAGTCGTACGGATGGGGCTCGATCGCCCGACGGGCCATGCGATTGAGTGATTCGGTCGCATAGGTCCATTCGCATGATAGTTCAGTCGCACGTATGAGGGTTAATCGCCTAATAGTCCATTCGTATAGTGTTCACTCGTACGATAGGAGGTCCATTCACACGAATGTAAGCCCAGTCGCCCGATTGCCCAATCGCACGACCAAGTCACATGGAGGCCATGCGACTGCAGTATGTTCAATCGCCCAAACAGGGCTGATGTGAATGAGGAGACAGGTGTATGTAGGACGTAAATATGATAAATATGATGTTCCTTAATATGATGGTAATGGCTGATGATTTGCAAATATTTATGTTCCTTATGATTATGCATGTTTATCTTTTCGAAAACTTTACGAATTATGGAGATGAGTGAATGAAGTATTATGTAACGTAAAGCGAAAGATAATGAAAGAGGAACATGATGATGAATGCATGTACTAACGAATGAATGAAAGAAATATGATGATGAATACATGCATTAATGAATGAACAAATTAAGTCTTGCAAACATTGAATAAGTCGATTGGTCTTTCTTGGTGATTGACCATGGTCAGGGTACCTCTACCGCTTACCTACTAGTACTGTGGCATACGCTTAGATTCACGGCCCAGTAGCTAAGGCTACTGTGGCATACGCTCTATTGATTCACGGCCCAGTAGCTAAGACTGATCGGGGTATAGCATATGGTATTGGTGCAAAAGAATTCAATGTGCAAGTAAGGATGAAATGGGACCCTTGTCATTCGACCACAGTAATCATAGCCGAGTGCTATGAAGTGGGTAAAGCCTGACAGGATCCATATGAGAACTTAAAGATAATGATGTATAACGAATGATGAAGATAATAATGAATATTATCTCTGTGTACGTATGAATGATTGCAAAGAATGTATGCACGAACGCGAATGAGAACGATGAATGGTACACGAATGCAAGCTAATGAACGAATGATGATAACAATAACAATATTATCTAAGTGTACGTATGTTGTATGATCGCCTGTATGTAAGGACAGTTTTGACAAACGAAAATATGTTTTATTATAAAACTAGGACTCACTCAGCAACGCTGACTTTTTATGTGTTTCCAGTTGGCAGGTAGTGTTGCTGGGGATGGCACGAGGCGGCTACTCAGCTCTTTTGGGATGGCATTCTCCTTTTGATAATGCTACCACACAATGGGGTGTAGACGCACAACGCATGCAACAACTTATGTTGCATGCAAGTGTCAAGTGTTCCTTGAGGATCCACATAAACGGGATTACTTAAGGAACCTTCTTTATGATGAAAATTTTAATGTTTTTATACTATTGGTCACTGTATATGACCCTTTTGTAATTAGAAATGATGAAGTCTTCTGTATAATGCTTTTGTGATGTAATGCAACATTAGAGGTTTTGTAAGTGACGTACATTGTATTAAAGGGCAAAAGTATTTATAGAAAAAGAAAAGTTTGTTTCAGAAATTCCGCTGCAATGTTTATTTAAGATGCTTATAAATGTATGTTTTATATGCGATGAACGACCAACTGTGAGGTGCCCGGGAAGGGGCCTTACTTGTTGATATGGTCGTAAATCGTCTTCTAAAGAAAAAGGAGTATTTACCCGATTTTTCTTGTGAATATTTAACTGGAGAGAAAGGTGCTCTTGCTGGTTTATTTTGGGCCGATGAGGATATGAAGCGGGATTATGTTTTGTTTGGTGATGTTATATCTTTTGATGCTACATTTCGTACTAACAGGTATCTTTTTTGTGCTGCTTTTTACTGTTTTAAAATTTTTTGTTTAAGTGTGATGTTTTCTTTAAGCGTGCTGTTTTTATTATTTGTGCTGTTTTTATTACGTGTGCTGTTTTCCTTATATGTGTTCTTTTAAATTAAAATACCTCCTGTAGATGTGTGGTTTTTTCTATTATGCTGTATTTAATATATGTGTGTGTTGTTTTTGTTTATATGTATTAAACCATTGAATCATTATATGTAATGAAGTTTTTTCTATTTTTCTATTTTATATTTGTTTAATTCACACTAATTTGTGTGTGTTGTTTTTATTGTGTTTAGGTATGACTTGGTTTTTGTTCCCTTCACTGGAATTGACAATCATCATCGCAACATTACGTCTGCGGCTGGCTTGTTAGCATCAGAAAGCGCAGATTCATATAAGTGGTTACTTGCTGCTTTTTTGAAATGTTTTGGTGTAGCACCTAAAGTTGTGGTTACTGATCAAGACCCGGCCATGAAGATTGCAATTCAAGATGTTTTCCCAACTAGTAGACACCGACTATGCATGTGGCATATTATGACCAAAGTTTCATCCAAGGTCGATTTTACTTTTTGTAATGTTTTTATATATGATCTATTAAATGTGCTGTTTTCTTCAATCCAATAAAATTATTTTTTATAACAGGTTGGACCCAAGTTATCCCCAGACGAGTCCTTTAAACGTAAGTTGTGCGACATTGTTTGGACTGATGCTATTCAACCTGCTGAATTTGAAAAATCTTGGACTGATATTATGGTTGAATATAACATACAATCTAACAAATGTTTGTTAGACATGTTCTTTTTGAGACAAGATTGGATACCTGCATATTATCGTCATGAACACATGTCTGGACTTATGCGTACTACATCTAGGTCCGAGAGTGAAAACCACTTTTTTGGTCAGATTAGCAACACAGAGTTGTCTTTGTTAGAGTTTTTAAGTCACTTTGATATTGCTATGGAGGATCAAAGGTTTACACGTCGTAAAAATGATCACAATACACGATACACTACACCTGAGATAAAAACTAATTTTGAGTTGGAATATCAAGCTGAAAAAATTTATACGAGAGAGATATTTTATGATGTTCAAGGTGAAATCATTGGTGTTGTTCATGAATGTATATGTAAATGCTTTGAACCGGCTGATGACTTTGTCAAGTTTTCAATTAAGGAGTTAGATGCTAATGTCCCGGTCACCTTTAAGGTATTAATTCATTCTTTTGTGTGCTATTTATACAAAGATTTTAATGTTGTTTTTATTAAGCGTGCTGTTTTTATTATGTGTTAGATGATGTTTTCGTTATGCGCAATGTTTTCATTAAGCGTGTTGTTTTTATTATGTGTGTTGTTTTTATTATGTGTGCTGTTTTCTTTATATGTGTTGTTGTAAATTAAAAATACCTCCTGTAGATTTGTGGTTTATTCTATTGTGCCGAATTTAATATATGTGTGAGGTATTAATTCATTCTTTTGTGTGATATTTATACAAAGATTTTAATGTTGTTTTCATTAAGTGTAATATTTTCATTAAGCGTGCTGTTTTTATTATGTGTATTGTTTTTATAATGTGTGTTATCTTTCTTATATGTGCTGTTTTCATTAAGAGTAATGGTTTTTTCTATTGTGCTGTATTTAATATACATGTGAGGTATTAATTCATATTTTTGTATGGTATTTATACAAAGATTTTAGTGCAGCACATATTGTTTTATCCATTAATGTGGTGACTTTTATATAATCATCTGTTTTTGTACTATTTTGTTTTAGTTTTATAATACAGCACACATATTTTTTACCTGTGCTGCATTTTGCAATTGCTATTAACTGTTATGTTTTCTGATGTAGGTTCTGTTTAGAGAAAATGATATGATAATTACATGTAGTTGCAACAGATACGAGCAATACGGTTTGTTATGTCGGCATATCTTCTACGTTTTAAGAGCTTGTGGTATTAAACAGTTTCCTGAAAGATATATTATGAGAAGATGGACCCGAGATGCTGCTCCAAATAAGTCAATGCGTACTGTTATTGAGCGAGATTCTGCTGGTGAGAATGTTGATTCTGTTGACAGCATTGTTCGTGATATTGCGTATAGGCATGATTATATTATCAACAAACTTGTTACAAACATGGATCAGTTAAAATTTTACTTAGAAGAAGTAAAAAAACACAAGCGAATGTGGATTCTTTACCTGTTCCTTCAGGACCAGTATCTAAGAATAAGAGGTTGGGGAATATTCTTGGTTCTGATCAGCCATCATCTATTACTTTTAGAAGACCTGTTGGAATTAAAAACAAAGGTTCGGGTTCTCATAAACGTTATAAATCTTTTCAAGAGATATCATCTTCAGAGAAAAAAATAGGGAAACAGACTAGGTGTTGTGCGATATGTGGAAAGAGCAGCCATAATCAGCGAAGTTGTACATTGAAGAATGCTGGTGGTGGTTCTGATAATGCAAATAGTTCTTGATAATTCATATTTCGTATTCTTCATGTAAAAGACATCATTTATATTCTTCAATCATACATAGTTTTATAGTTGTGATTCATTTTAAAATACAGTACAAAAATACAACACATGCTGCTACATATTCAACACATATTATGTGCCGGTTTTTTATTTTATACATATGATGTGAATGAAATCAATTATATTCTTCATTCATACATAGTTTTATAGTTGTGTTTCATTTTTAAAAACAGTACAAAAACCTTATATTATAATACAGTACATAATACAATTCAAAAAATACAGCACATGTTGCTACATATTCAGCACATATGATGTGTTGCTTTAAATTTTATACTTATGATGTAAATAAAATCAATTATATTCTTCAATCATACATAGTATTACAGTTGTGCTTCATTTTTAAATACAGTACAAAATACCTTTTATTATCGGATATCATTTCTAGTGTATACAAATAAATAAACCTATATAGAATGCAATTGTACTACATTTTTTAGCATATGTACTGTATTTATTATAACCATTCAATTTCTAGCAAACCAGATATAACAACCAAAGTTGTACTACTTTTTACAGCTCTAACCATTCAAATGTATCACAAATTACAAAGTGTACTGCTTTCTGTTGCTGAAAACAAAATAAAACATATTTTGATTATATAACTATTTCATTCAAAGGATTTCTTTAATCTTTCTTCTATTCTTTTCCTTGTTGTTTCCTTCAGTTTCTTCTTCTCAGCATCGTCTTTTTTATCAAAGTTCAGTACATCAGATGCCACCATTTTCTTCGATAAGTTGATATCCGATAACAGTATTTTTGTCAGATATTTGATTCTAAGATCATACAACTCAGCATTTTGTTGATCTGACTCTTCTGAAAGACCACAGTTCCATTTCATATGTTTATCAAACTATGTTTCCATGTGTCGCATTGCAAAGATGCCACAATCAACAAATTTCTTTGTAGTTCCCCATGGTAAAGCTAACCTTGCTGGATTCAATGTTTTTATTCTTTCATGCTTTTTAGGGTCTTCTTCCTTCAAGTATAGAATCATAATTGATTTCTAAAATCAGAATATTGTAAATTAGTACATAATTTTAAATTTTAGAAGATATGTTGTGCGATAAACAACATGAGCTTTAAATTAGTATATTACCACCATTTTAATGCGTGCGGCTTGTTTCGGTTTGATTTTTCCCTTCATGTTGTCCAATATGTCAATTGAAGGTGTTTTGAAATCAAAACAGATGACATAAAAGTGCCTATCTTGGAGAATAGGGATGAACATCATGTCTACTTCTTTAATTGAACCAAATGTTGAATCAAATAGAGTGTTTCTACATTCATCCTGAAGTTCTGCAATGACTCAATTTGCAACACTTTTTTACTCACATTAAAATCCCCCTGCATGTAAACGATGTTTCCAAAAAAATAATTAGTTGTACTGTATTATTATACATGATAACAGTGTAGAGTATGTACTGCATTATAAAACAACTATTCATGACAAGAAATGTATTTTCTAATATAGTACAACTAATTTATTGTACTGTAATTTAAATGCAGTACAATATACATTCTGTTTCAATTTAATAATGTAGCACATACATTCTATTATAAATGCAGCACATGTTGTTTAAAAATCATACCACCATATTGCATGGACAGAAGAGTCTTTTAGGTGAGTTATTTGCTCTGAATTGTTCCTCGTTGTTGAGTACAAGTGACCAGCAAGTCATGATACCGCAATGCAAATATTCATTTGGATAAAACGACTCGAAGCTTATTTTTGAGGTTTTATTCCCACTTGCAGTTTCAAAGACGAATTCCCTGCATTATTTTAACAGATAAGTTATTTTAAAAATATGTGATATTAAATGTGTTATATTATAAATCAAGATAGTCATATAATTACCAAATACCACCAATTACTGCAAATATATATTGTGCTACAAGTTCTTCATCTTTGTGCCTTTTAAGATTTATTTGCACAACACGCTCTTTAAATGGCGATCTTAGAGCTTCAGACAACTTTGTTATGCGTGTTGTTTTTTCTCTTTTTCTTCTCCTTCTTCAGCTCTTGTAGCTATATCCTTTTCTACTTTTTCATCGGTGAAAGTAGATTTCTCAACCAAATTCTCTTGTACAGGAGTTTTCAATTGAGGATCATTTGTTTGCAAGAATTGTACTGTTTTTAAAACATTCTCAACATCATCTTCATCTTGTTTTCTAATCTCCTCCCGTCCATCTACCTCATCATTTCCTTCTCCGTAAACTTTTTCTTTCTCAATAATTTGTGATAAACCAGCTAAATTCTCGATATTATCTCCATCTAAAACTTTTTCTTGTTCTTTCCCTTCTTTATCTGCATCCTCTTGATGTGTTGTTTTCTCCTGTACATCCACATTGTTTCCTACTTGATCTAAATCTTCTTTTTCTTTATTATCAACATTTAAATCAGCTTCTTTCATGATGATTTCTCCATATAAAACATCTACATCTTCTCTTTCTGTATCTACATGTTCTTTTTCTTTATTCTCTTCATCTAAATCAACTCCCTTTTTTATGTTTTCTCCATCTCCATCTGCAGCTTCATTCATTTTATTTTCTTTTCCTTTTTTTTTGATATTTTGTTAGCTTTGACATCCATCCTTCTAAAGCATTGAATATTTCATCATTTGAATCATACTTTGCAATGCATTCTTCGATTAAACGATCAACACCCTCAACAAATTCATCAAGATCATTTGTTTTTTCCTTATAAGATATGCCCACTCCAAAGATCAAAGAAAAAGTATACATAGTTAAATGCAGTACAATGTACATTCTATTTCAATGTAAATTGTGGCTTATAATACTGAATATTTAAATGCAGTACAATGTACATTCTATTTCAATTTAATAATGCAGCACATGTTGTTTAATATAGTAGTGTGTTACACATGCAGCACATTTCCAATGTGTTGCAATTGTAAATGCAGCACAATGTACATATCATAATGCGGCACAGTGTACATATTATTAGATTATCATATAAAATGTTAATAAAAATAATAGATAGTTTTTATAAGAATACATATACCTTTTCATTCCTTGGATATACTGGTTGTCACACCCTCAAAATCCGCGTACGGGGTTTTACCGTCAGGCGTGTGACACACCAGGATCTCAGATAGCATCAGTTACACCAAACACAGTAATTACAAAACATCACATTAAGTAATTAGTTGTTTAAATCAAACATGAGTGTTTCAGGCTTGCGGAAGCGTTTTGAAAATAGAAATCAACAGTGAATCGTTTTCAACATGCGTTTCAACCATAAGAATCAATAGCGTTTCACAAATTAAACCAGTTGAGTAGTTATGTATGCCATGCATGCATCCTAGCTGAGTTCTTAACCTTGTGCGTTTCTGTGACCTGAGAAAACATGCTAAAATGTGTCAACATAAAGTTGGTGAGTTCACAGGTTTAATCAACAAGAAAATGTGTTCGTAAGCGTTTTCCATAGTTTGCGTTTCAATGGTTTAGTATATAGAGCATATCGATAGGTAGCTAGCCTATGTTCTTGTTACTTAGCGTTTCGAACCGAAGCTGACTGTTTACGTCCTATTGTGTTTCCACCACGTCTTAACCGACCGTGGCAATCGTTGTGTTCCGTCATGTCTCATCAGACCATGACAATGTGTTTCCTCCACGTCTTAACCGACCGTGGCAATCGTTGTGTTCCGTCATGTCTCATCAGACCATGACAATGTGTTTCAGACCATGACAATGTGTTTCACCCACGTCTTAACCGACCGTGGCAATCGTTGTGTTAGGTCAATTAAGCACCCGTTTGACCTCCAATCAAGCTAGCGCGACTAGCCCGGGCGGGGTTTGTCAGACCCAGTAGTACTACTCAAAATTACCTCGCTAATCCCATTACTAACGGTTCGATTGTGTGAGGACATGTGTGCGTTTCCCACTAACGTAACAAGCGATATCAATAATACTGGCAACCATTCATAAAATATGTTTGCATGTTTTCTCCCCCGAAAAGGAAAGAAAGTAAAAAGGGGCCATGAAACTCACCTCGAGTGTAGAGCAACAAGTAATTGTAATCACAAAAGATCGGGTTTCCAATTAACCTGTGTTTCATTCCGTATATATATATATATATATAGTTAATATCAATTATTAATTATAAATATAATAACTGTACGGTTTCGCGTCTCACAAATCGGTTCGGTATCGATTATATTTATTTGTTACAATATTTAAGTTTAATAATACGATTAACGTTAAATCGAGGTTTAGGGTTTCATTTGATATTTGGGGGTTTTAATACCTAATTTAAATAAAATGATAATATTCGTATTCGTAAATAATTTGTGTAATTTATTAAATATAATTCCTTCATAATAAATCCATAATTAAAGTATATAATCTCTATTAATAACTTGATGATTATTATTTAAGGTCCATTTTTATAAAAATGACCATTTATAACATTTGTATTATTTATTAAAATATAAATAATGAAGGTTTTTAGAGAAATAAATTTCCATAAAATAATTTAATAACTTTCAGAATAGACAAAGTTTATAAAATTATCTTTATAATTTTTAGGAATTTTTCTGGATTTTTTAAAAGGCTCAAAAAGCTATTTTAAAAAAATGTTAGGGGCCGGGTTCGAACCCGTGACCCCCGGTTCCATCACACACGCGCTAAACCAGTGAGCCAAGGGACTCACCCGCGGTTTAACCCCGTTCAAATTCCTTTTAACCTTTGCTTTCAATTCACCCCCAAATCAACAAGAACCCTAGTTCGGTTCTCAACCAAATCGAAAGCCAAATCGACTGAATCAAGAAATTAAACTTGGGGCTTTTAATCCCCAAGTAAAACCGAGCATAATGATAGTTTCACTTACCTGTTTGATGTTTGAATTGAATGTGTTCGACTGGTTGCAGGTCGCGAAGAAGAAACCGGATTTGAATGTGATTTTTGTGTGTTTTCATATCGAATTGAGCTCAAAGGAAGGTCTTAAATAGTCATAAGATTGTTAGTGGGTGTTCAATTTTTTATTGTTGTTTATTTTTAGTGCGTGATATGGTGGGTGGCCGGCCGAACTTTCGGTCGAAAGTGGGTTCGGTGGATTCCGCACTACCATTTCTAAATTAACAGAGGGTCCGAGTTCGAATCATCCTCGTGAACATGTCGGTACCTTTTGATTGAGTTGAAACCGTGTAATTCGATTGTTTGGATCTCGCCGGAGCTTGGCCGGAGGTTTGGCCGGAATTTCGAAGGGGAGACGGGCGGGTGGTTTGGGTTTCAAAAATTACAGAATGGTCCCTGTGGTTTGAGGTTTTATTATTTCATGATTTAACTTTTTAAAACAAGTTTCAAAATTTACAAAAACCACCCCTTGGACTTTATAAATTAAATTTAATAATTTTTATAAATTATTTTTATTAATAACATTATTATTATTATTATTATTATTATGATTATTATCATTATTAATATTATTATTTTTAATAATATCATTATTATTATTATTATTGTTTTCATTATTTTTATTATTATTTATTAAATAATAACAAAAATATAAAAAAATAAATAGTAAATTCTCGTAAATATTAAAAAAAAAATTTTCGGGTTGTCACATTATCCCCCTGTTAGAGGAATTTTCGTCCCGAAAATTTAGATGTACTGGCAACATCCTTGAATAGGTTAGGATACTTGCGCATCATTTCGTCCTCTTGTTCCCAAGTGAACTCGGGACCACGCCGGGAGTTCCACCGAACTTTGACAATCGGAATCTTGCTATGCTTAAGCTGTTTAACTTCCCTATCCATGATTTCAATTGGTTCCTTGATAAACCTGAGTTTCTCATCTACTTGTAGTTCCTCTAAAGGTACAACAAGTGATTCATCGGCTAAACACTTCCTTAGGTTTGAAACGTGAAACACATTATGGACTCCACTCAGTGAGTTAGGTAAGGCTAGTTGATAGGCCACTGGACCTATTCTTTCCATAATTTAACTGTTCCTACTTTCTAGCTATAGCCATTTCCTAATTCTGATTGTTTCTAACTTGTCCTGGGGTCCTAATCGACCTAGGGCACACTTATAGTAATGGCCGGAACCCCAACCTTCTTAACGTCCCCGTTTAACACATGTTAGCTTAATCATATTAACCAACATAGCTAGGTTCACAACATTGGCATTCTTACCTTACCGCTAGATTGCTTGTTTGACCCTCCAACTTCTTTCTACTACTCACTAGATTTTTCGAGTGTTCTTAATTCTATTTGGTCTAATGTCATAAGGTATGACATCAGCTTTGTCAATTCATGGAGTTTGTCAGTATAAAGGGCACGACCTAGCCCTACTTTTGCACGATTTTAGAATTACAATTCTAACTTTTGCATTTCATTCCTTAGGTAATAGTACTCAATCACCAAGGCTTTGAACTCACCTAATAACCCTATATATAAGCATCATCTTAAAGAGTAAGGTACTGTATGTGTGGAGAGTATCATCGCTCCTATACATTTCTTGTAGTCCACTTTCATTCTAAGTATTTAATCAGTTCCTTAGTTACTAAAATGCTAAGTGAAGGAATGTCTCATAAAGGATAACGTCAATGTCATGATAGGAAATACCATGAAGGCTCTAAGTAGGACAGGACTTAAGTATTAGCAAGTGTTAGTAATGTTTTGTTACCCTTAACAAGGTCTTACTAGAATTATGATTCTAGCACCCTAGGGTATAGAATAGAGAACTTGTGATACTCCTGACTGTTACCTCATGGTAAGATTTGCCAGGCTTCTCATGCAGTGCAAATTGCAATTTCGTGTGCACCCGTAATGGTAATTTACCTTGCATGGTCACCCTAGCTCCACTTACCCCAAGTTAACATCATAGTATTGTCAACCACTCATCAAGCACGGTTCGTGTAATGTCCTTATGTCCATTAGTATTCTAATAGTAGTATATAGTAACAAGTAAACTTTAAGCATATAAGCACTATATGTTTAATGATGGAGACCTTATGTCTCCAAGTATAGAAATGAAAATTTGTACTGACTATGACCGTTATCACCTAATAGAGTTACCAGAATTCTCATGCACGACAAATTACAATTACGTGTGCACCCGTGATTCTAATTTGCTTTGCATGGTCACTCATGGTTCCTCCCATTCGTGATAACATACCTTGTCAAGTACCGAGTGCTATCTGTTAAGACTAGCGAAGATGATAGGGCATGTTGGAAGTAGAAACGAGTACGATAGAGTTTGCTGTGGTGTTCAAATCTTGGATAGTTTAAATCGGGAAAACGAAATCAAGGACATGAATTATTCGACACGGCAATGAGATGTTCCGAGTGTATTCGTTTGATTCGTGAATCAAAGCGAGTACGTTGACTAATCAAAGTATTTAGTCAACCACAACTTTGTTGAAAACATGCGTACCTATAAGCACAACTTTGTAAACAGGTCCATCGGTTGATTTGGATATATGCGAATACCTTGCCTAGACAGAACACCCCAAGATACAGGCATCTTACTCTTCCAGCATTGCATGTATTCAGTGGTGGGACACAGACTTTGACGAGATTTTGGAATCCATCAATAACAATCGAGTTTTGGAGTTTGAAATCACTTGAATTAGGCACTCAAACCCTCCCGTATGTTAAAGTAAAAGTTTTCAAGCATCCAGATTAAGTAAACGTAGCTTAGAAATCTATGTGTGTGTAACTAATGCAAATCTAGCTATAGTCTAAAATGCAATGCAAATGAGATGCAAGTCCATTTTAGTTTGCTATAACTAATGCTCTGATACCAATCTGTCACACCCTCAAAATCCGCGTACGGGGTTTTACCGTCAGGCGTGTGACACACCAGGATCTCAGATAGCATCAGTTACACCAAACACAGTAATTACAAAACATCACATTAAGTAATTAGTTGTTTAAATCAAACATGAGTGTTTCAGGCTTGCGGAAGCGTTTTGAAAATAGAAATCAACAGTGAATCGTTTTCAACATGCGTTTCAACCATAAGAATTAATAGCGTTTCACAAATTAAACCAGTTGAGTAGTTATGTATGCCATGCATGCATCCTAGCTGAGTTCTTAACCTTGTGCGTTTCTGTGACCTGAGAAAACATGCTAAAATGTGTCAACATAAAGTTGGTGAGTTCACAGGTTTAACCAACAAGAAAATGTGTTTGTAAGCATTTTCCATAGTTCGCGTTTCAATGGTTTAGTATATAGAGCATATCGATAGGTAGCTAGCCTAAGTTCTTGTTACTTAGCGTTTCGAACCGAAGCTGACTGTTTACGTCCTATTGTGTTTCCACCACGTCTTAACCGACTGTGGCAATCGTTGTGTTCCGTCATGTCTCATCAGACCATGACAATGTGTTTCCTCCACGTCTTAACCGACCGTGGCAATCGTTGTGTTCCGTCATGTCTCATCAGACCATGACAATGTGTTTCAGACCATGACAATGTGTTTCACCCACGTCTTAACCGACCGCGGCAATCGTTGTGTTAGGTCAATTAAGCACCCGTTTGACCTCCAATCAAACTAGCGCGACTAGCCCGGGCGGGGTTTGTCAGACCCAGTAGTACTACTCAAAATTACCTCGCTAATCCCATTACTAACGGTTCGATTGTGTGAGGACATGTGTGCGTTTCTCACTAACGTAACAAGCGATATCAATAATACTGGCAACCATTCATAAAATATGTTTGCATGTTTTCTCCCCCAAAAAGGAAAGAAAGTAAAAAGGGGCCGTGAAACTCACCTCGAGTGTAGAGCAACAAGTAATTGTAATCACAAAAGATCGGGTTTCCAATTAACCTGTGTTTCATTCCGTATATATATATATAGTTAATATCAATTATTAATTATAAATATAATAACTGTACGGTTTCGCGTCTCACAAATCGGTTTGGTGTCGATTATATTTATTTGTTACAATATTTAAGTTTAATAATACGATTAACGTTAAATCGAGGTTTAGGGTTTCATTTGATATTTGGGGGTTTTAATACCTAATTTAAATAAAATGATAATATTCGTATTCGTAAATAATTTGTGTAATTTATTAAATATAATTCCTTCATAATAAATCCATAATTAAAGTATATAATCTCTATTAATAACTTGATGATTATTATTTAAGGTCCATTTTTATAAAAATGACCATTTATAACATTTGTATTATTTATTAAAATATAAATAATGAAGGTTTTTAGAGAAATAAATTTCCATAAAATAATTTAATAACTTTCAGAATAGACAAAGTTTATAAAAATTATCTTTATAATTTTTAGGAATTTTCTGGATTTTTTAAAAGGCTCAAAAGCTATTTTAAAAAAATGTTGGGGGTCGGGTTCGAACCCGTGACCCCCGGTTCCATCACACACGCGCTAAACCAGTGAGCCAAGGGACTCACCCGCGGTTTAACCCCGTTCAAATTCCTTTTAACCTTTGCTTTCAATTCACCCCCAAATCAACAAGAACCCTAGTTCGGTTCTCAACCAAATCGAAAGCCAAATCGACTGAATCAAGAAATTAAACTTGGGGCTTTTAATCCCCAAGTAAAACCGAGCATAATGATAGTTTCACTTACCTGTTTGATGTTTGAATTGAATGTGTTCGACTGGTTGCAGGTCGCGAAGAAGAAACCGGATTTGAATGTGATTTTTGTGTGTTTTCATATCGAATTGAGCTCAAAGGAAGGTCTTAAATAGTCATAAGATTGTTAGTGGGTGTTCAATTTTTGATTGTTGTTTATTTTTAGTGCGTGATATGGTGGGTGGCCGGCCGAACTTTCGGTCGAAAGTGGGTTAGGTGGATTCCGCACTACCATTTCTAAATTAACAGAGGGTCCGAGTTCGAATCATCCTCGTGAACATGTCGGTACCTTTTGATTGAGTTGAAACCGTGTAATTCGATTGTTTGGATCTCGCCGGAGCTTGGCCGGAGGTTTGGCCGGAATTTCGAAGGGGAGACGGGCGGGTGGTTTGGGTTTCAAAAATTACAGAATGGTCCCTGTGGTTTGAAGTTTTATTATTTCATGATTTAACTTTTTAAAACAAGTTTCAAAATTTACAAAAACCACCCCTTGGACTTTATAAATTAAATTTAATAATTTTTATAAATTATTTTTATTAATAACATTATTATTATTATTATTATTATTATGATTATTATCATTATTAATATTATTATTTTTAATAATATCATTATTATTATTATTGTTTTCATTATTTTTATTATTATTTATTAAATAATAACAAAAATATAAAAAAATAAATTGTAAATTCTCGTAAATATTTAAAAAAAATTTCGGGTTGTCACACCGGTTGGCTGCGTAACTGAAGTGATGCATAAGCAGACAATCCTTCTAGGGAACCAGTTGTTTCTTGAAAGAATGATTGTTTCTCCCAATCATCATTAGTTGGTATTATGTCATCTAGTTCATTACTTGCTATATTATCAATCTTCTGTTGTGTTGGAGATGGGAACAATTGATCATCATCACCCAGTTTTATTTCTTCTTCAACCTCTGATATTTTATCAGAGTTCAGCTCAACTTCTTTCTTTTTAGCAACCTTTATCTTGAGCTTCGGCCTTTCATTTGGTACAGATTTAACGATGCTCAATTTCATTTTTTTTGGTTGCTCACTTCTTTTCTTCTTTTTAGACTCTTGTTGCACATGTGCTGGATCTTCTTCATCCCTCAACCTTTTTCCTACTTTTATAACTTTTCTTTGTTCTTCTTTGTCCTTCACCACCCTTGCTACCATGTCATTTTGTAAACCTTGTTTCTCAGCAAGATCCATAAGAGTTTCAGATGTATTATATGATATTGCGGGGATCCTTTTCTCTTTACAGTTGCTTCTTTTGTACGAGTCATATGCATATACCAACTGTTAAAAGATTATTTATATGTTAGTACATTGTACTAGATTAAAAAATGATAGGTGTATATAGTATGACGTACCCTAAGAATTGTAGCAGGCCCATTGTAGTGCTGAATTCCATTCCATTTTCTTTTTGTTTTGTTCAAACATGTTATTATATATGAACACCAATCCAATGATTTTATGTCTCTTCCTTTTACTAATGATGTGAGAAACTCCATGTTTACTTTTGATCCTTGTGTCATCCTCAACAAAACTGTAACAAATACTACTAGGAAGTTGATTTGGAATAACCGTCCTGAATCATTTGATGATTTGACTTTTTTAATAACTTCAGCTACAGAAGGCAAACGAATTCCTTGAAATTGACTTTTAAATTCTGCTACAACAGGATCTCTTCCTGTAGGCTTATTTATTTCAATCACTTTTATGTTTCCCATTGGGATTCCAACAACTTCATGCATTAGTTCTCGTGTTATCTTTATAACGTGTGAACCGACATTCAAGTTGTTTGTGTCTGGATCATAGTTTGATATCAACCAAAATGCTAGGTTAGAAGGTAGACATTTTATGCAGTAGGAGTTTATGCTCCCAAATCCCATAGCTTGAACAGCCTTTTGTTGTGCTTTCGTTAGGCTCTCAACTAAATTACAAAGGCTTTTTGGTGGGTTTCGTATCCGCAGCCTATTGTTTTCTTCAAATTCCAAAAATGGTTTTAATGCCTTGTTTGTATTCGTGAGGCTTTTCTTAGATACAGACTCTTTTATTGATTTCAATGGTTTTTGAAAATCATCATCAGAAACAGTCGGCTGTGATATCACAATAGCTGTAGATAGTTTATAACATTAGCAATTGCATCATTGTTTTTTTGTAAATAATATAGTACATGTGCAACACAAAAATCTAACCTATAACATTAAAACCTACCTAAAAGTATACTACATATCTGTTGAAATACAGCACACGATAATAAGATGTGCATGAGATTTTAGAATATAGTACATATCTGTTGAAATACAACACAACATGTGCATATATTGTAATAAATCCATGTTCATACTTTGTACTATCTAGAAACATAATAACACAACCTCTATAAATATCAATGTTATAATGCATATAGTGCATATAACATTATATATGCATGAGATGTTTAGAATATAGTACATATATGTTGAAATACAGCACTACATGTGCAAAATGTGATGTACAAGTACATAATGGTGTTCATGCATGTACAGGTACAACCAATTTTATAATACCAAGAATACAGCACATTCATGACAAACCTATGTTCATACTTATAAAATTGCAAATCAAGTTTAGAATGACGTACATATCTGTTGAAATACAGCACAACATGTGCGTATAGTGTACATATCTGTTGAAATACAGCACAACATGTGCTGTGAGATTTTAGAATATAGTACATATCTATTGAAATACAGCACAACATGTAATATCTGGAAACATAATAACACAACCTCAATAAATATCAATGTTATAATGCATATAGTGCATATAACATGATATATGCATGAGATGTTTAGAATATAGTACATATCTGTTGAAATACAGCACAAAATGTGATGTACAAGTACATAATGGTTTTCATGCATGTACAGGTACAACCAATTTTATAATACCAAGAATACAACACATTTATGATAAACCTATGTTCATACTTATAAAATTACAAATCAAGTTTAGAATGCAGTACATATCTATTGAAATACAGCACAACATGTGCGTATAGTGTACATATCTGTTGAAATTATAATGCAGTACATTAATGATAGAAAATCCATGTTCATACTTATAAAATTACAAATCAAGTTTAGAATACAGTACATATATTAAAATCCATTTGAAATTATAATGCAGTACATTAATGATAGATGCATCGACTTGGAAACATAATAACCCAATTTCAATATATTTTAATGTTATAATGAAGGATAAAATGCAGTACATATATGAATATCACAACATATCCATTTGATTTCGTTTGAAAATACTACATTAATCAAGTTGTAGAATATAGTACACTTACCGCCGATATGAATCGTCGATTTCTTCTTCATTTTAGGTCGTTTTGATTCTGTTTTTCAACAAAAAAACATAGAATCAGTACTATAACTTCAATAATTTAATGGATTTCACAAATAATTTGAAGAACTTACTTGATTTCGATTGTGGAATGACGATGCAGGAGAGGAATAGACAGAAAAAGGGTTTCGAAACCGTATATTTGTGTTTTTCTATTTTATATTGTCAAATTACCATAATGTCCTTTTATTCCTATATTTGATTTAATTACTGGAAATACCCTTAACATGTAATTAGTGGCTATAAATGTTTCTTAGATTTCTTAGGGAAAATATTATTCTTAGGGGAACTTTCCCCTATATATATATATATATATATATATATATATATATATATATATATATATATATATATATATATATATATATATATATATATATATATATATATATATATATATATATATATATATATATATATGGCCCAGTGGGCCAGTTAAGGTCCGTTGGACCCAGGCCCATTAGGGTGGGTGTGTTGGTGTGGGATCAAGCCCAAAATTGTTGGGCCCAATTCATAGCCTCATAGATTGGGTTTGGTGTCAATGTGTAGCCCAATGGGGTTTCTAAAAAAAATTCCAGACCCAAAAATCGGGGTTGTCACATTCTCCCCTACTTATAGAAATTTCATCCTCGAAATTTACTTAAGGTCATTCACTAAATGTCAGGCCCTAATTCTATTATGCTAAAATTATAATGGCTATGAAAACATAGGTCGAAAATATTTGCCAGATCACGAGGATAGTCGGGTGTTGTGTGGTGCAGTGGGAGTCGGGGCCTAAACAGATGCGGGTAGTTCTTTTATATTTCACTTTCGGGTTCTCACGTAAACTCTAGCCCTCTCTTGGAGTTCCAATTGACCTTTATAACGGGGATTTTCCTCGTCTAAGTTTCTTCTCTTATCGAGCCAGGACTTCAAGGGGTTTTTCCACAAACTGTAACTTGTCGTTAATCTAGATGCCGGTGGATGTCGGGGTGGTTTTTCCAACTATCTAAATTCCAATCAATTGACTCACCACTTAGCAATATGCTAACATGCCACACGAATCATCGAAATTGAACACGACAACTAAATGATATGTTAAAAAAGCAACAACTATGCAGGTAAAACAATTTAAAAATAAAAATAATCCGAATCTCACAGAAATCTTTATAACAAAATCATTAATGATACGTGATATTCAAAGCAAGTAGAATCAAATTTCTAACAAGACATGCCGATCTGGAAGAAGGAAGTGCATAATTTAACGATAAACCTTTACAGGATGCTTGCAAATGAGATTAAAAGATGAAAAATCAATTGGAAGTGAAGATAAACAGGAAACAAGTAAAGTAAATAAGATGAGTGTTGAGGATGTACTAGCGATGATGATCCTTAATTTGACGACTTGCGAAGGTTTGGTGTGATTCCTAATTTCACGTCATTGAGAATCGAGAGCCACGGTACTCGATGGGTTGTGTGGTCCGGTGACATGGGATCGGAATTCTGTTTAAATGGTATTTATTGTATCAGCTGGTTTGTCTCTTTAATCATCGGTTCCCTGACCTTTCACCTCTCAGTAGCTTAAGGTTCAAGCATTCATGCTTTATTCCTGATTCAGTGATTCCCGCGTTGATTAAGTTAGCCTAAAAAATCCCAAAGCCCAATATAAAAATAATCTTCTTTCTAAATGGGGGCCATAATTTTTTATTTTTTTATTTTGGGGGGAGCCTAAAGCGTCATATGTAACGAAAGTGGGCCGGCCCTGATTCCATCATAAGAACCACTAAATCACCACCACCACCCTATCACAGGCACCACCCAACACCATCACCACACACACCATATCATCACCACCTTTAAACCCTAGAAACCGATTGTTAGTATTGAATTTGTAACATACCGCTTTAAAAACACATCAAACCTTACTACTACTTCTACAATACTCGTTTTCAAGGGTTCAATATGCATTTCTAGAGGGGTCCGTGACAATTTCAATATTGGTGGCCTTGTTCTAGGGTTTACATGGTGATGACGATCTAGTATGTGTGGTGGTGGCGGTAGTCTTGTGGTTTTCTGATGGGGGGGTGGTGGTGGTGTGGTGGTTCGTGTAAGGGGTGGTGGTGGTGGTGTGGTGGTTCGTGTAAGGGTGGTGGTGTGGTGGTTCGTGTAACGGGGTGGTGGTGTGGTGGTTCTATGGCAAGGTGGTGGTGATGTGGTGTTCCGTGTTGGGGTGGTGGTGTGATGGTTCAACAACGTGGTGGTGGTGATGTGGTGTTCTGTGACGAGGTGGTGGTTTGGTAGTTATTTTTGGATTGAAGTGGGAAATATTTCCGAACCATAGGTTTAAAATAGCAATGTACTCAAAAATACTAAATGTATGAATGAACAATATACCCCCCATTTAATGAAAATTTTTGGATGGAGTTAACGGACTTGATGAAAATGATAAGATTTGTAAACGACAAGGACGCGGATGTGAGAAAACAAGCTATTGGATGAAAGTGACAATATTCACAAAACCACGTGGACAAAATTAACAATTTACTCTAGAACTAGTATGTAAATAATATACTTGTATTCGTTTATTGTCGTGTTCTGAAATTAGTTGTAACGAATAAGTTTATAGTCAATACAAACGGACTCTGTTCACCGTCATTATTCTTATATTTTATTGCAAAAATTAATCTTGATCAGCTGAATGAAATTGAATTCAACCTCTGTGATTCTATTTCACAATTATTATAGTGTTCATTTGAAGACTTGATCCTGATAGATAGTATCAAAGTTATGAAATTCATTGACCCGGTCACTGAATTTTAAATACTAATGCTCAAAATTAATTGTGTGTAAGAGTTTACTGTATTTAATATCAGATTAGAATAATTAATGGATTTTTGTGAAGATTAAGTTATTTTTGGTAATTATAGAATCTCAAACAATTGTTTTTTCAAGTTTAAATTGTTTTACTGTTTGAATCTAAAATTTGTTCCGATAGAATAAATCAAATACATGTTACTACCGGTGAATTTGATTGAATTGTGCTAAAATTGTTTGAGAATTTAAGGGATTTGTTTGAGATTTTCAAATGGTTCGAAGTTGGAAATTTGCCTATAATAAGCATTGAAGGATTAATACGCTCTTCTAATCGAACCCTTTTCAATTCTTATTTCTATTAATGCATGGGAGTACTTATAAGAGTATTAATTTATGAGATTACCAAAGTTGATTATTTATAAGAGTATTTTAAGCTAATTCAATTGATGAAGATGTCAAAAGAAGATAGAAATTATTAGTATGGGTAAGCTAAAATTGATCAAAGAATGCAATGATGAAGTTGCTATGGATGTGCAAATGTTTATGAGAACACTCCATCGGCTGATTTAGCAGCAGTAGCATCAATGGCTTGACTTTTCGGACTGAAAGAAGAATCCTAGGGTGGAATCAGAAATCAACGGATAGAACCAATTCAACAGGGCCCTTCGTTTTTTGCTGCGGAAGGAAGCCACTGTTTCAACCAGCTTTTAGTGACAAAGTAACTACTGGTTAGCCGCTAGAAAAGACGATACCCCGTATCTTCTTTCCCATCTACAACCAATATTATTAGATGTATGGTTTTATAGCATCAATATAGAAAAAGATTGTTAGGGATAAACAATTCAAACTAATTTAGATCAGTCAAACCAAAGTTTTTTAAACCAACACTTAATCATCCGTGCTAAGTATGCTAGTCAAATCACAAAACTGCTCAGTCAACCTAGTTACTCAGTCGAACTAGTTGGTTTGACTGTTATTTTTCCTCAGTTTTACAAACTTCTATACTTAAAATAGTCCTAAAACATTATACTATCAGTTAAAAGGTATTGTCAATGATCAACCATAGGTCACTACTGTGTCACTAGCATTTGTGATATAGTATTATGCTGAAATCTAAAATATAAATCAGCTGTTTGTGTGGTGGTATCATGCTTTCTTTCCAATTAATATGGTCTGGGTTCGAATTCCACGAAACACTATGTGGTATACTTCAATTCTTTCCTTTTCCCTTGCGTTGCTTTCTTTCTTCTCCTTTTTAATTCTTTTCTTTTCTATATTTTATTTTTACTTTTTTTGGTTTTAATTTTACTTTTTTAGTATTTATGCTACTTTTATTTTTGTATGTAGACTTGCAAGCAATGTAAATGCAATCGCTATAACATATTTGTTACGTTAAGGTTGTGTCACGTTGTAAAGTGCGATGGTTGAATATTGCCACCGGTCTTTCTCCTCCCTCAAGTTTTAACTTTTACTCTTTCACCCCCTAACACTTAAAACAAACTATATAAAACGTCATTTTGAACCCCTAAGTTTTTGAAGTTTCAAATTTACCCCTATACAAATTTTCTTAAATAAACTAATTTCTTACGTTCATTATTTATGTACGTGTCGATACAAGTCAGATCAAATATAAAAAGTATATGTGTTTATATTAACATACACTTAAGATGGTCTACGTTTCGAGGTAAATTTTGTTCAGAATGGGGTTAAGTCAAATATAAAACGTTTATTTGATTATTTTTATGTACGTTTTGAATTGGCTTATGATTCGATGTAAGTATTGTTTGGAAACATGTTAGGCCAAATATAATACGCTTCATTCGATCATATAAATTCAAGTTGGTTCGGAAACGAGTCGAGACAATGGTAATCTATACTTTATCAAGTCGCATTTCGCGCCGCTATATGTGTTTTTTTATGTACCTTTTGAGCTAGTCTATGTTTCAACATAAAAGTTTGTTTGAAAAATAATAGGGTCAAATATAAGACGTTTTTCATTCAGCGGTATAGAATCGATTTACATTATGTTTTGAGGTAACTTAATCATAAACGAGTCTATGCGATTGCAGTCTATACTTTATTACGCCACGTATGATACCATCGCAACGTATGACATGTTAAAAAAACTAGTTATCTTCAAAAAAAACAAGACCTTAAAGTGATATGTGCGGGAGCTATTGATAATCTACTCTAATAAGCAAAATGTCTACATGCCACATGACACTTTTCTACCCTCTTCACCTAGACATTGTACATGTGTCATTATATGAGTAAAAGTGATCATTTAATAATGCAATAAATGTTAATTATATTATTATCTACTTTTCTAGTTATAAAACAAATTGTTTGATAATTTAAACACGTGTTTCTTTTTTTTATAAACTTTTTTTAAGAATAAATTTTTATGAAACATGAAGTTTTTAAAAAAATGATACTGTTTAAAAAATATTTTTAAATTAATTTAGAGTGTTTAAAGCTAAATTTTTTAAAGACAAAGTTTGAAAAAATGTTATTATTGTTTTATTACTTAAATTAACTATTATAGGTAATTTCAATAATATTTTATTTCAAAAATTATAAATATTAATTTAATATTTGTATTCAACCCATTTATTACACGAGTTTCTAAACTAATGAGTAATAACATGCCAAAATACTACTCAACATCATTTGATGAGGGTTTTAGTTGTTTGGTAGAATCTGAATCAACCTCTTAATGGTTCAAATGTTTGAATAATTCAACACTTAATGGTTCAGACTGTTTGTTTCGCGAGCAAATATCTGAATGGTTCAAACATTTGTCTCTGAATGGTTAAACTTTATACTAATGTTGAATGGTTAAGACCTCTTATCTGAATTGGTCAAACATTTGTCTTTGAATAGTTAAACGATTACTAGCTCTTAATGGTTCAGACCTCTTAATAATTCAGCATTTAATGGTTCAGATCTCTTATTGGTTCAGCAATTAATCATTCAAAAATTACCAAACAACCCCTTAGTCTTTTATTAAAGAAAAGATTTTTTGATTCCATTTGGAGAACTAGAATTCTGTACAATCTAAAACCTTTTTCAATACTTGATTGGATTCATCTTCCCCCATATGGGAGGACCTAAGCAAATAAAGGGAAAGTAGCCTATCTGACATTGGAGTATCGCAACAATGTTAACAACTTTTTTCATAGGACATGGATTCCATAAGCTCTACATTTTTGAAAGTTCACCTTTTGACCCAAAGACAGGTTAGAAACATCTTAGAATTTGTTAACAAATTCAGGAGTTACAACATTCAACGCCTCCATAATAATTATTGAAAAAGAGAAAGTGTCAGTGTTGTAATTCCTTGGTGGAGAACCATTATCCAAAAATTACGATTTAGATGACGATGATAATGACCTGTAATGAACCGAAAAGCCTATCTGATCAAGCATAGAGTCCAAAAAGTTCCAATTCAAAGTAATAAAAGCAATTTTAAAGTCCATTTTGAAGAACATAGCCAACTTCTTAGATTGCTTTAACCATGCAAACAATTTGTTAATAATTATTAATTAAGTGCTTAAAACTAAAGGAGTTAGATGACACCTAAAATCACTCATATGTCCATAATTACATCCCTTAAAGCACACACCAACCAAAGTGGTTGAAACGATACAGCAGAAAGCACATGGCTGCCGCCACGACTCAACTGCCAATAACACCATGTCCAAAATCAAAGAATGTTGGCAAACAAGTACTTGTGGTCGTTATGACAATCAGGACCGACTCTAGTGCAAACTCAAGCTGGACCTAAGTTTGAAAATAGAATAAACACTACTAATGTCACTGCTAGACCATCCAAACAAACCACAACATATAAATTATAGATTTGATCATTTGTTTAAATGACCCAGTTAGACATACATAGTTTTGACGCAAACAACTCTTAACCCTTTTACTCTACAACAAGACGCACCCATTGTATCACCAATCTGATATGTTTATCCACTATTCAAAGATCCTAATTTGCAACAACATATTGCTAAGCTGCTGTGTGTTTGATGGCAAAATGCGTGAAAATTTCACTCTTAATGAAAAATGCCATCAAAGTATGTCAAGAATTGTCTTTTAAGTAACAGTGACAGAAATTAAGAACACACATAGGGCTCCAATTTTGAGTAAACACGTAAAAGGTTTTGGTAGATCACTTCAATTGATTCATATCCAAAATGAGACTAGAATTTTGAATCTGATTAACAGAATGAATTTAACAAAACAAAAGCTTAGGCAATCATCAAACCAAAGGTTCTGATCAGCATCTGCAAAATCAGCTCCTTCAGACACATCAGAATGAGATCATTTATATATAATCAAAATGCTTACTTATGATTGAGTTGATGATGATGATGATGATGGCGGTTGTCTAATAGTTGCAAGCTGATCCATCCAACGATCCTCAGGAACACTAGCCACCCAATGCGGAGGCAATCCTCCCAAGGATATCCCACGCATGGCCTCCATCACTCTCATCCTATTCTCCTCCGTCAACGGAGCCCTTCGACGGCTTTCATCTTCTCTAAACGCTCTCTGCATCGCCTCTCTCATCATCCTTTCATCCTCTTCATCGTTGCTCAGATCCAGACAATTGACTCCATTTTCCACGCAACCAACGTCACCGTTGGGTAGCCGGTGGAAGTTTGATTCGTCATCATTATCGGAGTTGTGAGATGAAGAATCTTCGTCGTCGATGGCAACGTTGGATATTGGCTCGTAGTATTCCGGTGATTCGTCGGCGATCGTATCCGTGTCGCTCCCACTGGCGATCTCTGCAGCAAATCAAATCAAATTACAACAAAATTAAAAGGAGATCGCTTTGTCATTTCGGTGCCTATTCGGTTACCTTCAGTCAAATTGATATCAGAAATGGACACGGCGTTCATCTTCGATCATCGGGGGGTTTGTGCAGGATGATCGATATCAGATGGCCCCAGTGGACTATACCTAGGATTAAAAGCGACCAAACCTTCAACAAGGGTCTAATCCGCTCGTTCCGGGTTGATCGGGTTAGTTAATCGGGTTTCGGTTTAATCGATTTGGTTTATTAAGGTTTTTAAATGTTGAAGCCTAAGACCTGACACGAATAACAATCACTTTAATCGTTTTCGGGTTGTTCGCACACAGGTTGTTCGGGTCGATTTCGGGTATTAAACAATAGACTAAAATTTTTGTATATTTTAGTAAATTTTCATTTGCAATCTCATAAATTAATGGATTTAAATTAGTTTACTTCTAAAAGTGAAAAAATATGTTTAAATATATATTAATATACAAAATATTTGATCAATTTGAACAATCTAAACAAGTGTATATATAAAATTTACTTAATTATCATATGCTTCGATCGGGTTATTCGGATTTCAGGTTAATCGGTTCAGGTTTTTGAGGGTTGAAATTTTATCTGAAAACCCGACCTGAATAAGAATTGATTTAATCGGTTTTCGGGTTGTTCGGGTAACGGGTTTTTTCGAATACAGGTGGGATCAGGTCGGGCGAGTTATTGGGTACAGATAAAAGCGATGGGCCTAGTTCGGCTTTGTTAGAGATGCATATTTATATCTCGTTCATGGACTCAAGTGGTTTAAAGGGCGAGGGGCGCACCCACCGTGAGGTCGCAGCGGTCCCGTACACCGCGCGACAACACTACAAACCCAAGTCGTGTCTTTGGTTTTTGACCGTTTGAAAATAGCCATTAGCCCATCACCCCAACAAAAAAAAACTCCAACAGCTATTTAAAACAAAAAGAATTTAAACACTACAAATACCATCCGATTACCATAAATTTTATAGATCAATCTCAAACATCTCTTCTATTAATTTCAAATACTATACACTATGGGATTCAACAAAAAAACTACAATTTCCCGAGCTCAAACCACAAAAAATCATCCTAGAACGCAAGCGACAAATTATCCGACTACGTGGTCGGGAGTTTGATTTATATATCTTTAGTTTTAGTATTTTTTTTATTTTTAATGTTTTTAGTTTAATGTAACTATTTACTTTTAATGTAGTTTGTAATTTTTCTAAATTTATGAAGTAATTAAAAAATTAAGTTTGTGGTATGAAGTGCCATGAATGTCGCCTCCAAATTTTATGGCATGGTGCAGTGCGGTGCAGCGCGGAGGTGTGGTATGGCAAATATGATTGATGATTGTGTTGTATGGTATGGTGTGTGTGATGTGAGCATCCCCTCCATCTTAAAATATTATGTTAAATAGTTTGTGGTTTTGGGCTGACATTACAAATTGAAGCAACTGTACATTATAATATATATTAAATTGTTTGGTCGGCAACTACAGTGGTTTTTGAAAGTTTTCTAAATTAGCCACTAAACTAGGGCTAATTTACAAGAAGCCCCTGCCAGTCTACCACTCCTAAAGCGATGACTTTTTTCACTTCTTCTCATCAACACCAGGGGCTCAATTGTTCTTCTCTGTCATTACTCACTCCCACGGTAAACAATTAAGATGTACCACTAGATTTAAAATAGGTTGCCTAACACTTGATTGGATCGGTCAACACCAAATCTTCGACCACTGTTGTCACACCCCCGCTGATAGCGGAAACACGGGGATGCGAGCTAGACGAGATCATCATAACACATGGTATACGTTAGAGAAACAATATAAGTATGATGACAAGCGTGTCATGACGACACCCGAACACAAATGGAGACTTGTGTCGTGTTCAGTCAATGTTCACGACAGCATAGCCATAAGCACAACATAAAATGATCACATAAGCATTGATGATAACTTGTATTATAAATTCCCACAACCCGGGAACAAGTATACAATGTACAAGTTTAAGCAACCAAAATGTTCCAAGAATCAATGTTTAACAAAAATGCTTAATCATCCAAAGATGCATCCTAGGGTCTCCTCTAAAAGGCAGCACTCGTAAAACTTCAATTACCTTGATCACCTAAAAAGACATGCTCAAAACGGTCAACATAATTGTTGGTGAGCTTCGCAGGTTTTAAGTAATAAAAGATGTTAAGATGAAAACAACTTGTAAGTTTAATAAGAGTTACCGCGACTACACTTATGTGTAAGCGGTTTTACAAGATATAGATAGCTACAGCCAAACCTAAACATCGGTTCCACATGGGAATTGATGGCTGTAAAGAAAGCATCCCATAAGTTTTACATGACGTAGCAAGATCCACACAGCGCATACGTATAGGTTACAACCAAACCAATCCTTAGGTCTCATTACCGGGATTAGTGGTTGTAATGGATGATCGGCTTAGAAGGACCACACAGAAGAACCACATAGCCGATGCATCCATCAAGTAGTAGCAATCACAGGTAGCATCAAGCAACACATAAAATCAAAGTAGTAGCACATAGTAATGTAATACCACCAAGTAACATACAAGGTGGTAACATAGCATAGAGTCAAGTTTATATAGCATCTATCAACAAGATAAGCAAGATAAGATACTCATAGAAGTAGCAGCTAGCTTCCACTAGGGAAGATGCCTGAAATCAAGTTAAGTAGGTGAGCATTCTTTTCCCCCAAGTTGAAAATATTTAAAAGGTTTTATAGGAGTAAAAAGGGGCTAGAAACTCACGGAATAGATGATAAGCACGTATGATGAATATTCCCAAAGGTAGAATGCTATGAACGGTCAAACACCTATTGACAGTTACTGACAAGCATTAATATGAGCACAAGGCATAAGATGAAATTTGATTAGTTCGGGCTGTTTCGGTTCGGTCGTGGATAGCACACACAAGCATGCATACATATATCAGACCTTACGTAGATCCGAGTATTAAGAGTAGTCGTCATTTCTAATGACATTCGTATAAGGATCCCATTATTATAAAAGATAGTGCTTGTTAAATATTGTAGTCCCAAATGGGTTGTCGATAATTGTAAAAGGTTAGGTTATTTGAAATAGTATGTGCCTGTTGATAGCGTTGACTTTAATCTTTGTGGTCAAGCAATGACACTTTAACTTATCATCACAAGACATTCAAAAAGGGAATTCACACATACACGCATCATCAGTCACACAACAGGACCGGACGCACGACTCAACCCTCCATTTGTGTTCGGGTGTCGTCATGACACGCTTGTCATCATACTTATATTGCTTCTCTAACGTATTCCATGTGTTATGACGATCCCGTCTAGCTCGCATCCCCGTGTTTCCGCTATCAGCGGGGGTGTGACAGACTGGTATCAGAGCCATTGGTTATAAAGAATTAGGCAATTACACTTGACCTAGACTATAACCTAGGAACCTTCATGTAGATTTACATGCTTAAGCTTGTGTGCATTTATATATCTCGTGTATGTGTTCCTCTTTACATGTTTGGTTATCCTTCTGTCTTGTGATCTTTCACCTTGTGCTTAAGCCCTTGTGCTCGTCCCTTATGAGATGCTTCCTATTGGATCTTCCGTTCCCTCTGCGCGCCAAGTTATCATAATCAAATTCGGGTATTGAGACCCGAAGAGATCTTCGCAGATCATACATTGCGCTTAACCTCGGATACTGAGACCGACCCGAGGAGGCTATGTCTGAGTCCTTTCAAGGACGCGAGATAGACAACCTCCGCCAGACTATATGTGATTACATGTTTGGGCTCTCAGTTGACTTGATGGATTATTATGGATATGATGTGAAGGAAGGTCGGATGTCATGTAACCAGATTAGGCATCGTTCTCGGTACATCGTGGGTGTGGTGGGAACGCTGCGGGGAACCCTATATATAAACATCACCGGTATACCGAGAATATGCTTGAAATGGGTTGCATGGTGATCTTGACTGACCGGAACATGAAACGTTGGAACTTGATAAGTGGATTACTTGTGTATCTTAAAGTGACTAAAGCTTATATGTTACCTCTTTTGTGAATAGAACATGCCGCCTCGAAGATCTGCGCGCATCAATAGTAGCGGAAGTGAAACCCCGAGGGGCAGAGGCAGAGGCAGAGGTAGACCTCCAAGAACAGGTGAAGGCTCTTCTGGCAATACTCAAGGGGCTGGAAACCCTGATATGGCAGCCCTAATTGCGCAACAGTTGGCCGCACTAATTCCAACTATTGTAGCTCAGGTGAGCGACGTCCTTTAACAGCAAAACCACCAGGGAGTTGGTGGCAATGAAAACGAGGATAATGGGAACCCGACTGGGAATGAAAGCAATCAGGAGACCGGGAATGGTGGTACAGCCGGTAATGAAACTGGAGCTGCTAATACCAAACGGGGTTGTTCTTACAAGGAATTTGTGGCCTGTAAGCCCCGGGAATTCGATGGGAAAGGTGGGGCGATAGCCCTGACTAGATGGCTTGAAAAGATGGAGGCAGTGATTGACATCAGTGAATGCCTCAACAGTCAAAGAATCAAGTATGTTACGTGCTCACTGCAGGGCAGAGCACTAACCTGGTGGAACACCCAGGTTCAAGCTGGAGGAAGAGAATCTGCGATGCAGATGACTTAGGATGAGTTCAAAGCCCTGATTACTGAGGAATACTGCCATCTCAACGAGATACAGAAACTTGAGCATGAATTTTGGAATCATGCAATGGTGGGGGCTGGGCATGCAGCTTATACTGACCGATTCCACGAGCTGGCTAGACTAGTTCCACACCTAGTCACTCCGGAATCTAAGAGGATTGAAAGGTACATTTGGGGACTCGCGCCTCAAATCCGGGCAATGGTAACAGCAGCTGCTCCTCCTACAATCCAGAGCGCAATTCTGAAGGCTGGCGCTCTCACTGATGAGATGATAAGGACAGGGGTATTGGGTAGGGGAGCAGAGAAAAGGAAGGAAGCTGGGGAAACGAGCCGGTCCGGTACCGGAAAGTTTGATAAGAGGGCCAAAACGACCAGAAATTTTGTGGCGGTGACTCAAGGGAAGAAGGAATATGCTAGGCCGCACCCAAGATGTGACAGGTGCAATCTTCACCATCCCCCAGTAGTGTCGTACCGGGTGTGATTGAACTGCAGACGCCCGGGGCATCAAGCAAGAGAATGCAGAGTAGCGCCAAATCTGGTTGCACCCGTCAATGCGGTTAACCCCGCCAGGAATGCCAAGGCTTGCTATGAATGTGGAGGCCTCGATCACTTTAGAAATATGTGCCCCCGACTGAATAGGGCACCGGGTCAGCAAGGAAACAACCAGCAGCAGATAGTGGCCATAGTGGGTGCTCAAGGCCAAGGAAACCAAGGTAATGCTGCATGGGGTCGTGCCTTCGTCATTGGAGCTAATGATGCCCGTCAGGATCCGAATGTTGTCACAGGTTCGCACTTACTCAATAACCATTTCGCATCTGTACTGTTTGATACTGGAGCAGACAATAGTTTTATATCATCTGAGTTTGTGCAAATGCTTGATTTGAGTGCTAGTAGACTAGAAACTAGTTACTCCGTAGAAATGGCTAATGGTAGGGTTGAACAGGCAAAGAAAATTATTAAGAACTGCACCCTGATATTAGAAGACCAGGTCTTCAACATAGATTTGATACCCTTTGAGTTGGAAAGCTTTGACGTAATAGTAGGAATGGATTGGTTGTCGAAACATGGAGCCGAGATTGTTTGTCGAGATAAAGTAGTACGGATTCCCATGTCAGACGGGAAAGTACTCAGAATACAAGAAGAGCGACCGGGAAAGAACTTGAAGCTTATCTCCTGCATGAAAGCACGCCAAAGTCTACGGAAGCAGTGTTACACTTTTCTGGCTCATGTGGTAGAAAAGAAGGAAGAAGAGACGAAATTGGCAGACATTCCGATTGTATGGGATTACCCAGAGGTGTTTCCTGATGATTTGTCTGGATTGCCTCCTCTGCGACAGGTGGAATTCCGTATAGAGCTGGTTCCTGGAGCTACACTGATAGCAAAGACGCCGTATCGGTTGGCACCCTTCGAGATGCAAGAGTTGTCTAGTCAACTACAGGAACTACTGGAGAAGGGTTTTATTCGACCGAGTCATTCACCGTGGGGAGCACCGGTGTTGTTTGTCAAGAAGAAGGATGGTTCGTTCCGTATGTGTATCGACTACCGGGAGTTGAACAAATTGACTGTGAAGAATCGGTATCCTCTCCCTAGAATCGACAACCTGTTTGATCAGTTGCAAGGAGCCTCGTATGTCTCTAAGATCGACCTCCGATCTGGATATCATCAGCTAAGAGTATTCGAGGACGACATTCCAAAAACAACATTTAGAAGTCGATACGGGCACTATGAGTTCTTGGTTATGCCGTTCGGGTTGACCAACGCACCAGCTGTCTTTATGGATTTGATGAATCGGGTGTGCAAGCCTTATCTTGATAAGTTCGTGATCGTATTCATAGATGACATACTTATCTACTCCTGTTCGAAAGAGGATCACGAAGAACACCTTCGAGCAATTCTAGAACTGTTACGGGAAGAGAAACTTTTCGCCAAATTCTCAAAGTGTGAATTCTGGCTTCGAGAAGTGAAGTTTTTAGGTCATGTGGTTAACAAAGATGGAATTCATGTGGGCCCCGGTAAGATTGAAGCTGTGAAGAAATAGGATACACCCCAAACACCCTCAGAATTACGGCAATTCCTAGGATTAGCCGGATACTACCGTCGTTTTATTGCGAATTTTTCAAAGATCGCACAACCGTTAACGCTGCTAACCCAGAAAGACAAGAAGTTTGATTGGGGACATGCACAAGAACGAGCTTTCCATACGTTGAAAGAAAAGCTGTGCAACGCTCCAATACTGTCCCTCCCAGACAGAACTGATGATTTTGTGATATACTGCGATGCTTCACATCAAGGATTGGGATGTGTGCTAATGCAAAGAGATAAGGTGATTGCCTACGCCTCACGACAACTTAAGGTGCACGAAAAGAACTACACAACTCACGACTTGGAGTTGGGCGTTGTAGTATTTGCACTTAAGATATGGAGGCACTATCTGTATGGAACCAAATGCATCATCTACAGGGATCATAAGAGCCTTCAACATATTCTGGATCATAAGGAACTTAACATGCGACAGCGATGCTGGGTAGAGTTACTTAGCGACTACGATTGTGAAATCCGGTATCATCCCGAGAAAGCTAACGTGGTGGCTGATGCTTTAAGCCGCAAAGAAAGCGTGAAACCACTTCGTGCTCGAGCGCTAGGTTTGACTATTCAAACTAATCTAAAGGCTTAGATTCAAATCGCACAAAGTGAGGCTATGAAAGAAGAAAACCTTGTGGGAGAAGAATTCTGAGGGTTGGATAAACAAATGAGTTGCAAGGATGACGGCGTACATTACTTCATGGATCGTGTATGGGTCCCGAGATGGGGAGGTGTACGTACACTAGTCTTGGATGAAGCACACAAGACTCGATACTCTGTTCATCCTGGTGCAGACAAGATGTACCACGATTTGAAGGATCTGTACTGGTGGCCAGGTATGAAGAAAGACATTGCTATATATGTGAGCAAATGCTTGACATGTTCAAAGGTCAAGGCTGAACACCAAAAACCATCGGGATTATTGCAACAACCTAAAATTCCCGAGTGGAAATGGGAAAACATAACTATGGATTTTATTACCAAACTCCCGAGAACGCCAAGCGGACACGATTCGATATGGGTCGTGGTGGATCGAATAACAAAATCCGTTCACTTCTTGCCTATCCGAGAAGACTATAAAATGGATAAGCTGGCAAGGTTGTACATCAAAGAGGTCGTGACACGGCACGGGGTGCCGGTGTCAATCATATCCGACCGAGACAGTCGATTTACTTCATGATTTTGGTAGACGTTACAGAAAGCGATGGGCACTCGATTAGACATGAGTACAGCCTATCACTCCCATATAGATGGCCAAAGTGAACGAACAATACAGATGCTTGAGGACATGCTGAGGGCATATGTCATTGATTTTAGTGGCAGTTGGGATACTCATCTACCGTTGATCGAGTTTTCCTACAATAACAGTTACCATACTAGCATTGGGTGTGCACCTTTCGAAGCGTTGTATGGCCGGAAATGTAGATCACCGGTATGTTGGGCCGAGATTGGTGAAAGGCAGTTAACAGGTCCCGAAATTATTCAAGAAACAACCGATAAGATCTTCCAAATCAAAGACAGACTTAAAGCTGCTAGAGATCGCCAAAAGAGCTATGCCGACAACCGTCGGAAGCCGCTAGAGTTTAACATTGGGGATCGAGTGTTACTTAAGGTCTCTCCTTGGAAAGGGATCGTTCGGTTTGGAAAGAAAGGGAAGTTAGCCCCGAGATACGTTGGACCGTTCGAGATCACGGAAAGAATTGGTCCGGTGGCGTACCGATTAAGGTTGCCACAAGAGCTTAACAGTGTACATGATGTAGGATTTTATATGCCCAAGACACACATAATATTGATGCGGTTAGTACGTCATGATCCAAGTCGGGTTATACCCAATAACAAGCTTTGCAATCACCAAGAATTATTTAATTGATGATGGGATCATGCAATTGAATAATTGCACCATGTTTAGGAAAAGGGTTTTCTAAACAAACACATTCGAGATGGAACAAATTATAAGGATAATTTGTTGACGGGTTTTATTATTAATTTTGTTATTTAAAAGGGTTTAAATAACACTAATAATATGTTAGTATCTTTTAATTAAATTTGTTTAATTAAGATGATACATGTCACATAAGTTAAATAAATCATAGTGGGTGACTTATTTAATGCATAGTGGAAGATGGTTTTTAGTGGGAAACCCCTTTTCCACCTCAAATTCGGCCGCCCCTTAAGGGAAAATGGCCTTTAGTCTCTTCCATTGACTAACTACACTTTTTAATGAAAGAGTGTGGTAGTTGAAAAACCCAACACAAGACTTCTCCATCTTTTGTATGCTCCAAAAACTCTCTCTTTTCCTTTGGTGTTCTCGGCTGAAACAAGAAGAAGTGAGCAGCTTTGGGTGTTTTTTGGTGCACTCTCCCTAGAAAGAGTGGTGTTTGAATCAAGAGCTTGGGGTATACAAGCTTGAGAGGTCCTACCTTGGAGCCTTGGCCGATTTTGCATCCCTCATTTCCACCTTTCTTTAGTCGATTTTTCTTGCTGAAAGAGGTAGTTATCACAGCTTATTGTAGCTATGATTTTATGCATTTTTACACTATTTCATAGCTTGCTTATTCACATAAATGATCCTTTGTTATATGGGTTTGTTTTATACATTTATATGGTCACTTAAAGAACATGTTTTTCAACTTATAAACAAGTTTATAATGTTGTTATTTCGCTGCATTTTCAGAAAGTTTAATGGGTTAAACTTGCATTTTGTGTTCTAACAAACCCTTCAATGGTATCAGAGCCAGTTATGTGGATAGCATGCTTGTTAGTATCCTTTAAAAATTTGTTTTATGGGATTTTATAACCCCTTTAAGGGCTGAAATATTCTTGCATGTTGAATCCCCAAGCTTTCAAGGTTATATCACACATGCTTGTGATTAAACCTTGAAAGATATGTATGATGATATGTATATTGTTTGGACAATGTTTGAAACCCAAATTTTTAGTTTATGTTGGCTGAAAATCGTGGGTTTTAATGGGGATTCTTAGTTATGTTTGGATGATATGATCATTGGTTATTAGTGTGCATAACCTAGCCTTTGGCCTTATGTTATTTGGATGATTGGAATGGTTGTTTTATTCATTCAATTAGGTTGTAATGTTTATGTTTATTATTTGGGTTGTAATTATTTATTCATTTGGTTATGTAATAAATAGATTAAGTGCATTTCTTTTATTAGAAATATGTATTAGGATATAATTTTTGTAAAGGAAGATGCACAAGATGAAGACCCAAAGATGGACATCAAAGACATGGACCTTGAAGTATTTGGATATGGATTCAAGTGGGAGTCCATGGACACATATGATGTGTCATTACAAACCCTTAGGAAAGACGTTATGACAACACTTGTGATGGCAAACAAGTGTTGTCAACTTAGTGGCTATGGTTATGCACTCATGTTTATACGTTTATGCTTGTTTGAATGTTTGTTGTTTGATTGTTTGGTTGATATTTGGACATACATTACAAACTCATTAACAAACTTAACAAGCTGAAAATTGATGGTTCTTAATCATTAAAAGTTAATAAAAGGTTATTAAAATGATTTAATGATTTTAAAGATTAAAATAAGTTTTAATCAAAAGAACCATAGGGTATCATGTAATTGAAAGTATGCAAATACAAGTACATAGAGTTTTCTAAACTAGAAATATGAAAACTTTAAATACTTAACAAACAAGTTTAACACCGTCCTTTTACACAACACTTGAGTCATTTGGAAACTCTTAATGGAATAAAGGTCACCTAACCATTTAGAGGGAACTTGTGACTTAAAGTGGGGATACCACATTGGTGGGATAAAGGTCACCTAACCACTTATGTTGGTAAACTCACATGTGTGTGCAAGTAGGGTATCTTGATTTGCAAACCATGTTAAATGGATCACCTACAATATGGTTTCCAAATGGTGTTGATGGGATTAACATGCCGACTTTGCATATGATGTTTAAAGTCGATCCCATACCTCTAGAAGTTGCAAATGGTTGCAACCGTCAATCGTTGACCACCTTATTAATTTAAATCGTTTGATAAAGGTCACCTAACCACAATTTAAATGTAATGTTGGGTTCTAGATTTTAATATAAAAAAATGACGACCTTAAAAGGCATTAATTATTAAAAATTGGCAATATCGAAAATACTAAAATAGATCTTTGTTAAATTTTGTAGATGGCCACCAATAATGACAATCATGATAATTCATCCGCGTCCACCCAATCATTACGAGAGATCCTCCAAAAGGAACGTATAAATCATAACAATTTCATTGATTGGTATCGAAACTTGAGAATCGTTCTTAAGCAAGAGAGAAGATCATATGTTTTAGACGACCCTATCCCCGATCAACCTACTGAGGATGATGAGGAGGCCTACAACGATTGGCTGAAGTACACTGAGGACTCCGTCCAAGTGTCTTGTCTCATGCTAGCGAGCATGACTCTGGATCTCCAAAAGGAGTATGAACATCACGGAGCTTATGACATGATAACCCAGCTGAAGGAAACGTTCCAATAGCAAGCAAGGGTTGAGCGCTTCGAAACGGTTCGAGCACTCCATGCATGTCGTATGGACGACAACCAATCTGTTTCATCTTACGTACTTAAGATGAAAAGTCATATTGACCGCCTCAAGAGGTTTAATTGTCCCGTCTCGAAGGAATTAGCCACGGATTTGATCCTGAATGGCCTTACCAAGACGTTCGAGACATTTGTGTTGAATTGCAACATAAATGCATGGGACAAGAGCATTGGTGAGCTTCACTCAATGCTTAAAACGGCCGAGGCGGCCATGGGTAAAAGGGTTTTACCCGTTCTCACCATCAATGAAGGTGGGAACAAGAAAAGGCCTTATCCCGCACCCAAGGCAAAGGTTGCCAAGGGTAAGGGACCGGTTTGGGGAAAAGGAAAAGGGGTGGCAAGGGTGCCACCCAAACCACAAGAGAAGAAGCAAAAGGTTGCTACTAATGACCCATGCTTCAAGTGTGGGGAGATTGGACATTGGGCAAGGAATTGTCCTGTCCATCTCCAAAAGTTGAAAGCAAAGAGGGATGCCGGGCAGACCTCAGGTACAATATACATGATTCATTTTGATCTTAATGTTACATCTTCTAACACATGGGTATTGGATACCGGATGTGGAAGTCATATTTGCAATTTGTTGCAGGGGTTCACAAGAAGTAGGGATTTCAATCAAGGGGATGTTAGCCTCTTCATGGGCAATGGAACTAAAGTCTTAGTTGAAGCTCGTGGGGACTACATCCTAAAACTTCCAAGTGGCTTGGATGTTATTTTGAAGAATGTTTTGTATGCTCCTAGTTTGACTAGGAACATTATTTCTGTATCCTAATTAAGACATTATGATTATGTATTATCTTTTGTTGAAAATGATATTCATGTTTCTTTAAATGATATGTTCTATTTTAAAGCTATTCCCATCAATGGGATTTATGAATTGGTTCATGAAAATATTTTAAATAGTTCATTGTACCAAACTAACACCAAGAAACTCAAGTTGGATTTGAGTGATACCTATCTTTGGCATTGTCGTCTTGGTCATATAAACAAGAAATGTATACAAACATTTCAAAAGAATGGTCTTTTAAAAACAAATGAATGTGATTCATTTGATGTATGTGAATCTTGTTTACAAGGAAAAATGACTAAGGCACCCTTTAGTGGAACTAACGAAAGGGCAAAAGATTTATTAGGAATCATACATGCGGATGTATGTGGTCCTTTTAAACCAATGACTAAGACTGGTGAAAGATACTTCATTACCTTTACCGACGATTATAGTCGCTATGGGTATGCGTACTTATTAAGGCACAAAGATGAAGCTTTTGAAATGTTCAAAATCTTCAAGAATGAAGTAGAAAATCAACTCAACAAGTCGATTAAAGTTCTCCGTACCGATAGAGGAGGTGAATACCTAAGTGATGCTTTTCAAGATCATCTTAGGAGTTGTGGGATTGTCTCACAACTCACTCCACCTGGAACACCACAACATAATGGTGTGTCTGAGAGGAGGAATCGAACCTTATTGGATATGGTCCGATCTATGATGGCTAGAAGCACATTGCCTCTATCATTTTGGGGTTTCGCTTTGCTCTCCGCGGCCCGTATTCTAAATATGGCCCCAACCAAAAAGGTGGAAAGGACACCCTTTGAAATATGGCATGGAAGAGTTCCATCCCTATCATACTTAAGGGTCTGGGGTTGTGAGGCTTATGTTAAGACTCCCACCCCAAACAAATTGGAAGTCCGATCCATCAAGTGTATCTTTGTTGGATATCCTAGAGATTCTATGGGATATTATTTCTATGATCCACTAGAACAAAAGGTGTTTGTTGCCAGAAAGGGTGAGTTCTTAGAAGCAAAGTTCCTTATGGAAGAAACTAGCAGTAGAACAGTGGATCTTGAGGAGGATCAAGAACCACAACCCGATGCACCTTTGGTTGAAACTAGCACTCAACATGAGGATGTTGAGGATTATCAAGCGGTTGATGAATACATAAAAAACGTTCGCAGAAGTGGTAGAACTAGTAATCCACCTGAAAGATACGGATTTTTCATGGATGGATGCTATGTGGTAGATTCAGATGAACCAACTACATACCATGATGCAGTGTCCAATTCGGATTGTGACAAATGGCTTGAAGCCATGAACGTTGAGATGCAATCCATGTATGACAATCAAGTTTGGGAACTTGTTGTACCACCTCTTAATTCCAAGGTAGTTGGAAGTAAGTGGGTTTTCAAGAAGAAAACCGATATGCATGGAAACTTGGATACTTATAAGGCTAGACTTGTAGCAAAGGGTTTCACTCAAACTCAAGGGGTTGAGTATGATGAAACCTTCTCACCTTCTCACCTGTTGCGATGCTAAAGTCTATAAGGATTTGATCCTATTTCCACATTGGTATCTCGGGTTGCTGTAACAGTCCGGATGGTTTTTGGTATTCTACCTTTACTTTCGAGCAGGTTAAACACTTGCTCACATACGTAGCTACATCCGCCTTCATGTTAGGCTACCAGTAGCGCGCCTTTAAGTCATGATACATCTTGTCAGATCCAGGATGTATAGAGTACTTAGACTTGTGCGCCTCACTCATAACTAAATCCCTTAGATTCCTATAGACAGGCACCCAAAGTCTATCCATGAAGTACTGAATTCCATCCTCTTTCACCACCAGTTGTTTATCCATTCTTCTTAACGACTTAGAACCAATATTTTCCGCTTTTAAAGCTTCTATCTGGGCTTCCTTAACTTTTTTAGGCAGATGGTACTGATTGTAAGCTGTAAGGCTCGCACCCGCCTGGGTTTAGCTGTTTCCTTCCGGCTTAAGGAATCGACAACCACGTTCGCCTTTCTAGGATGGTACTTGATAGCGCAATCATAATCGTTCAGAAGTTCCACCCAACGTCGTTGCCTCATATTCAACTCCTTTTGCTCAAAGGTGTGCTGAAGACTCTTATGATCGGTGTAGATAGTGCACTTGGTACCGTACAAGTAATGTCTCCAAATATTTAAGGCAAAAACCACTGCACCCAATTCCAGGTCATGGGTGGTATAGTTCTTCTCGTGAACTTTTAGTTGTCTCGAGGTGTAAGCTATTACTTTGTCATGTTGCATCAGAACACAACCCAATCCTTGAATGGATGCGTCACAATACACCACGAATCATCTGTTCCCTCTGGCAGTGCCAATATCAGTGCACTACAGAGTTTCTGTTTTAATAGCTGAAAAGCCGCTTCTGGACTTTCACCCCATTTGTATGCCGTTCCCTTATGGGTCAAGGCTGTTGGAGGTTGTGCGATCTTAGAGAATCCCTCTATGAATCGTCGGTAATATCCTGCTAATCCCAGAAATTGCCTTATCTCGCTCGGCATTTTGGGTATAGCCTAATTCTTTATCACCTTAATCTTGGCAGGATCAACATGTATCCCCTTCTCATTAACAATGTGACCTAGAAATTGCACTTCTCGTATCCAAAAGTCACACTTGGAGAATTTAGCGTACAGTTGCTCATTCTGCAATAGTTCTAAGATCAATCGTAAGTGCTCTTCATGGTCTTCCTTGGTCCTAGAGTTTATCAGTATGTCATCGATAAACACAATGACGAACTGATCGAGATAGGGTTTGCACATGCGATTCATGAGGTCCATGAACACCGTAGGTGCATTAGTCATCCCAAAAGGCATGACCAAGAACTCATAATGACCATAACGAGTACGGAATGCTGTTTAGGAGATGTCTTCTTCTCGGACTCTAAGTTGATGATAGCAATATCTCAAATCAATCTTCGAATAATAGCTTGATCCCTGAAGCTGATCAAACAAATCGTCGATACGAGGTAAAGGGTATCGGTTCTTGACTGTGACTTTGTTTAACTCCCTATAATCGATGCACATCCGAAACGTGCCATCTTTCTTCTTAACAAAGAGGACAGGGACTCCCCAAGGTGAATTGCTAGGTCGAATAAAGCCCTTATCTAAAAGCTCCTGAAGTTGTGATGACAACTTCTGTAATTCGTTCAGTGCTAATCGATAAGGTGCCCTAGCAATCGGGGCTGCGTCGGGAGTCAGTTCAATTTGAAATTCCACTTGGCGGTAAGGTGGTAGTCCAGGAAGATCCTCTGGAAACACCTCTGGAAAGTCTCGTACCACAGGAATGTCCTCCATTCTCCTTTCTTTCGCTTGCTTATCGGTGACGAGTACTAGAATAGCCAAACGACCTTTCCGCAACAACTTTTGTGCTTTCATGTATGAGATGATGCCTATCACCGCACCATTCCTATCACCTTTGACTGTAAGGATTTTGTCACCAACAAGAATTTGTACGATTTTCTCATGACATATGACTTCTGCTTGTTTATTAACAACGTCAAAACTCCCCAGCGTAACAGGCATAAGATCTACTACGAAGATATGACCAGCCAGCTCTATCTTACAATCTCTAAGGATATGCGTTACAAAAATTCACTTACCATCAGTCAATTCTACGACATACTTAGTCTCCAATGAAGAAGGCATATCCCTTAAGAGACTACAATACATATTAGAGATAAACTCCTATCGGCTCCAGTGTTAAACAGTACAGATGCAAAACGACCATTAACAGGAAATTTACCAGTAATGGTAGTAGGATCGTTTAGTTCCTTGCCTGAACCCATGACAAAGGCTCTCCTTTTGGCTCCACCATTGTTGCCACTATTGTTGTCACCATTACTACCATTGTTGTTATTGCCACCATTCCCATTTCGATTTCCGTTTCTTCTCAGTTGAGGACAGTTTCTCTTGTAATGCCCTTCCTTTCCACACTCAAAGCAACCCATTGGTGTTTCTTGGGGCTGCTGAGATTGCTGAGGTTGTTAAGGTTTCTTAATCAGTTCTTCATGACAATCCTTTACCACGTGTCTAACCTTCCCATAACGCTGGCATCGAAAGCAGTCACACCCGCCGGTGTGGTGGTAGTTGCATCAGTTGCATTTTGGATTTTTCCCCACGTATCCACCTATTCCTTGGGATGATGAAGATGATTGGTTGAGGTTACGATTGTTATCAAACCGCCTCTATTGTTATTGTTATTGATGAGGTTGATGTTGCTGAGGTTGGTTACCATATGACGATCATTATTCTCCCACTTGCGTTTGTTATCGGGCACGCTTGCTACAGCGCCCTGCTTGGGAAACTTTCCTTGTTCCACAGCTTGGTCAGTGAGCTTGTGAGCCAGTCGTATAATGTGTTGAATAGTAGGGAGATTTGTAGCAGTCACCATTTCTCCGGTACCAAAACAGGTAAGTAGAGCTTAATTCATCAACTAGGCAGGTCAACTATGCCAAGACAGAGTGTCGCCAGCTTATTAGACCTAGTGGTGTAAGCCTCGATGTCAGATCCTTCCATCTTTAATTGCCGGAACTTAGCTTCTAGTTTTTGAACTTTACTACGAGGGCAGTATACCTGCTAAGGCTCTTCCATTGGGGTATCCTGAGGCTCTACCATTGGGGCCTCATGAGTCTCGAATTGGTTTTCCAACTCGTGTATACGAACGATAGCCTCATGAAGCTGATCACGATCACGTTCAAATTAGCTGTCAACTTGACAACCTGTCCACGCAAAGCCTGGATCTTTCCTGTCTACCCATCATTACGTCCTTGCGTATTGAGCCACAAGATTTCCATTTACTTGTAACTCTGTTGTCTGTAGTCGATCATGCGGGGTCACCAACATAGCGATAGCCCAAAAAGGTGTGCAGGGTAGGGGGTATAAGATGGTGTCTCTAGACATGGTAGGGATCATAAATGGAACATTTTCCTTTTCTAGCATCCTAATCAGTGTAATGCGATACTAATGCCAATTGTCAGAATTAGTCATGTCCCGCCCAATTTTTGGCTCGTAGGCATAGATCAGGTATAAGTATAGGAAGTCTAGAACCATAACTTGTAGATGACGAAGGAATAACCTCGGGTTCCTTTCCCGATGCGTTTCGAATAGGGAATGAAGATGATGAAGATGCCATATTGCAGTGTATGTGATGCGTATGCCAATAAGTATACAGTAAGAGGATAAGCAACGAGTAACTAACTAATTGTGTGCGGTTATAGTCTAGTGTGTATGCATCGTAGTTCCCTATAACCAATGGCTCTGATACCATTCTGTAACACCCGGCCTCTCACACCAACAATATTGTCCGCTTTGCCCACGAGGAGCTCACGGATTTGCTTTTGGTTGCCCGGGTGAAAACTTGCCAGGAAGGTCACCCATCCCTGGATTGCTCCCACCTGAGCACGCTTAACTGTGAAGTTCTCCTCTCAATGTGACATCCGGTAATTTTCCGTTACCAAACTCCGTTAGTCCCGTTAAGTTTTGCATACACGTGTCCGTAAGCACACACTAGTTGTCGTTTGACGTTGATGACCTAATAATAATTAATAATGTTAATTTAATAATAATCTAGTTGATTAGATGATTATTGGGTTATGCTTATGTGTTTACACGATTTAAATATTAACAGTAAATTTTATCGCGTAACGCGGAAACGCGTGTGTTAATTCGTATGTCTTGTGCTTTTTAGAAAATAAAATATATAAGGGTTATCATTAGTTTATATATTCATATTATTAACTTAAAAACACATTACAAAGAGTTTAAAAGCTTAATTTTTATAAAAATACAAAATGCAAGGGTTAAATGGGTAAATATGATTAATTAAGTTAAAACAAAACACTAAACCCTAGCCCCCACCCTCCCATCGATCGCGACAGCCCTCCCCATCCCCTCTCCCTGCGAATTTCAGCCAAGAACACTCAATCCATCACGGTTTTGATCGATTTCAAGCCCTAGAACGCGATTTGGATCTTCATTAACAAGTATACACGTGAATTGAAGGTTAGTTTTGACGTTTTTATGGATTTCTATAGTTGGCCGAAGCCTAGACTCGAATTAGATGTTCATGGGGCTGAATTTTTGATGTTTTGTTGATGTTAACATGTTAGTTTGGTTGTATGTATGTTGTTTAACGTTGATTATGCATGAATGACACGTTTGTAATGAATGGATCATGAACTTTGATGAAGATGAACCCTAATTCGAATATTGTGATGATTATGTGGAATTGATAGTTGTTTGATGTTGTTGAGATGTTAATTAGGTTGTATGAATGCTAGGAAACATGAATCATGCAAGAAATTGTTGAATTGAGAGCTTGGATCATAGGTTACTAATAATAGTAACTTTATTTTGCATGAAATGTTGAATTCGTAATGTGTTAATGTTATGGATGTGTTTATGATGTTTATTAGGTGCTAGATTGTTGATATGAATGCTAGAAATCTTAGGTTGGATGTTGTTGTTCATATCTTGCCAAAAGTAGAAACTTTTTAGATATGAATTGATGAATTATGGTAGCTTGATGTTGTTGATCATGGTTAGTTGTTGTTATGAGGTTGAAATAGTATATTATTGATGAAATTATGTTTATATTGGGTGTTTATTAGATTTTGGGATGAACTTTCCCAAAAGGGAAACTTTATTTTGGATGAACATTGGATATTGGTAATTGGACATGTTCATGACATTAGGATCATGCTAGAATGATTGTTGTGGATGCCTAAAGTGATAGAATCTGTTAATTGGGTTGTATGGAATGTTTATTTGGTTATTGGGTGATTTATGTACGTTGATGATCACGTCTGGTTTTGAATGTTGATTAGCAACTAGGACATCATGTTTGGGACTGGAAATCAATCATCTTGATGTATGTGGTATGTATTGGACATGTTGAATGTGTTGTGGTTAGTATGGATGATTATTTGGTAAATTATATATTTTGACCCGTATATGCTAATTCATGGTTATAGGTCATATAAGTAGGTTATGCATGATCTGACCTTTTATATGATACACTAGTTGTGTTATGAACACACTAAGTATGCTAGATGCTAAGAACTTACATGACTTGTATGATATGTACATAGTATGATGATTTAAGCAATGCATTGGGAATGTAGCATCATATGTGATTCACTAGAATGTTAACCATGAATAATATGTGATCATGTCTGTCTAAATGGTTTACAACACATAATGTCACCAACGGGTCAAACGGGTCAACTGGGTCAAACATGTCTATTCTTCTAAAACCTTAACTCTTGGTTGTAGTGCACTTAGGGTTTCACATATTCTCTGTTTACACATACTCATGTACTCACATGATCTAGGTAACCTCTGAGGGTTGACTGTCCACTATTCCTTTCAAGTAAACTCTAGTACACAATACGCGTATCAGGTGAGTTCATGCCCCACTGTTTACTTAATCTCTTTTTGGGGGAGATAGCATACTGGTAATTTTACAAACGCTTTATTTATTTAAGATGTGTATGATATTAATATAGTGCTGTTTACCATGATAAAGTCCTCACACTTTCGAATTGTTAATATTGAATAGCGGGGAAACTTGGGTAGTATTACTGGGTCTGACGAGCCCCACCTGTGTGACTCGAGGTCAACCGGGTGCAATTTGTCCTATGTACATTTGTCAAGACATGGTAAGTCGTGACAGGAGGCAAACATATCACAGTCAGCTTCAATTGCGAAATCACTATATATTAATATTTATTTGTTAATGGACTAGCTATCTATTACAATGCACATGCTTATATATATCACGATTGTTAAACTGTTATGTTTATACGCAAACTCTTGAACTCACCAACCATTGTGTTGACTTTTAGTATGCTATTCTCAGGTTGATAATCTGGATTGCCGATAGGAGCACTGCACGAGTCAGCATGCATTCTAAAGATTTAAACTACAAACAAAATTTCTCGTCTTTTACTTATGGTTTTCAAATATTTGGTTGGCACGTGTTTTGCCATATGATACATTTACATACTTTGGGTTTGTTTTATTTACAATACGCTTCCGCATGATTTTTAAAGTTTGAGCTCTGGTTTGGTTTATGTTAAACGTGGCATATAGAGTCGTTCCGAGTAACTATTGACTGTGATCCTGGTTTGTTCACACGCCTCGCGGTAAAACTCCGCACATGGATTTTGAGGGTGTGACAGATTGGTATCAGAGCCACTCCTGTGCCGTTCGGGGTGTGGGACATACCTCACCAAGGATGGTGACTTTTCGGGCTCATCAAGGACGATGAGTCCAAACAGGGGGTGCTTGTGACACCCTACACATATCCCACATCGGCAGTGGACAGAAGAGATTCCTGGTTCATAAGGAATGTCAGGCCTCTAATATCAACAACGCGTTTTGGGCGTATTGGCTGTGGATGAGAGGAGAACTCCACAGTTAAGCGTGCTCAGGTGGGAGCAATCCAGGGATGGGTGACCTCCTTGGGAAGTTTTCACCCGGGCAACCAAAAGCAAATCCGTGAGCTCCTCGTGGGCGAAGCGGACAATATTGTTGGTGTGAGAGGCCGGGTGTTACAGTATGTTGATGACATACTACTATTTGGAAATGATATTCCAACCTTGGAAGGTGTAAAAACCTGGCTTGGAAGTTATTTTTCCATTAACGATCTTGGTGAAGCCGCCTATATTCTGGGAATAAAGATCTATAGGGATAGATCAAGGCGGTTGATTGGTTTAAATTAAAGTGCATGCATTGATAAAATATTGAAAAGGTTCAAGATGGAGAACTCTAAGAAAGGTACCGTACCTATTCAAAGAGGAACGATATTGAGTACGACTCAATGTCCTAGCTCAAAGGATGAGCAAGATAAAATGAAGGCAATCTCATACGCATCTGCTATTGGATCCATCATGTATACGATGATATGCACTCGACCGGACGTGTCATGCGCCTTAAGCATGACAAGTCGATACCAGCAAAATCCTGGAAACAGTCATTGGATGGCTGTTAAGAACATACTTAAGTACTTGAGGAGGACAAAAGATATGTTCCTGATCTATGGATCTGGTGATGAGGAACTCGTCGTAAAAGGTTACACGGATGTGAGTTTCCAAACCGATCGTGACGATTCATGTCACACCTCGCTTATAGCGGAAACACGAGGATGCGACGGACGGGATCGTCATAACACTTGGTATAATTACAGAGATATAATACTTGCAAAATCCTCGTGTCATGACGTCGCCCGACACAATAGTGACTTGTGTCGTGGTTAGTCAGTTCCACGACTATCATAGTCTATGAATTCAAGAATTTAACATACACATTGTTCATAAATGAAAACAAACGATGTACAATACTAATGCAAGCCTATTGTAATCCTGAGGGTCTCTGCTAAGGCATCAGCTCTAGCTATCCTTTTTGATTATGTTCACCTGAAAAGATATGCTCAAAAATGTCAACACATAATGTTGGTGAGTTCCGCAGGTTTAAATTGAAAACATGTAATTGATGTTGTATAGAATTTGATATGGAATCATACTGCAAGCAAAACCAGATAACATGTGTTTTAGACAAGCAAACCTAATGACGTTATGCATATAAATTAGACGAAATATATTCACCCTTGGCCTGATTGCTGGCAGCTGTGTTGGTAACTCGCAAGTTAACCAATCGTCGAAGGGTGGGGGTGTCAACCCAGTAGTACTACCAATACCTAACCGTTGGTTCCCAACCCGGGAATTAATGGTTGTAAGAATGATCCATAGAATAACACCATGTATGCATGCAAAACAGTATCACGTTGATTTCAAGTATAGAATATAGAATGTACAGCATTGAAAACGGGTGAGCATACTTTCCCCCATTGATTAAAAACATTGAAAACTTGTATAAGCATAAAAAGGGGCCACGAAACTCACCTTGAATTGATGTAATGCGCAAAGACTTCACAGAATATAGCAATGCATGATCAAACACGATCAATACCTATTATTGATTATAACTAAGACTTTAAATATACTCAATGCGAATAGATATATTTAGTTGAATTCAGGTTTGACGCACACGATTTGATTTATATATTTAAGTTTTATGATTAAATGTGAACTAGGATTTAAATTGAATTGTGGGGTTTTGACGCGTAATTATATTACTTGTATTTTGATTTATTTGAAAGAAATATATCTTTTAAATATATTTTGTATATTTTGTTTGTAATCTTGTGAAATACATATTATTTAATATTGATTACGATTTCGTATAATTTATTAATTAGAGTATAAAAATATAACCTGTAATTACATTTGTAAATAATTCATGAAATTATATGATGTATAATTTCTATGATTTTCATAGCTATTTCGTAATTACACATGATTTAGAGTCCTATTTTTATAAAAATAAGTAGTTATAATATTTATAAATAATATTTTATAAATTTTTTAAGGCTTTTAAATAAAATAAATTTACAGAAACTAATTTTGTGAGATTTAAAATAAGAGAAGTTTATAAAATTTATTTTTATAATTTTTAGTAATTTTTGTATAATTTTTAAAAGCTTAAAAAGCTTTAAAAAATTAATTGCAGGTGCCCGGGTTCGAACCCGGGACCTCCTGTTGGACATGAAGCGCAGGAACCAGTGAACCAAAGGTCGTGGCCGCGACAGAATCCGGTATCCTTTGTTTTTAAGCATGGTTTCCCCATTTCCCCCAATTTCCTATAAATCCTAATTCGCTTTAACCGAAATTAAATCCCAATTCGATATTGTTAATACAATTAATCTTGGGGCTTTTGATCCCCAAGTAGAAACGAGTATAATGATGCTTTCAATTACCTGATTTGAGTTGATATGGTGCTTAGAATACCCGAAGAACAGCCGCGGCTATCTCGAATTCGAATGATGGACAATCTTTGATGAAAACCCAATTAATTGTACAGACAGCTTCGAATGAGGCTAATGATTGAAAGCCCTATGTTAATTGCAGTGTATATGGGTCGGAGGGTGATGGTTGATTGAGTTGCAGGTTCGAAAAACAGAGGTGAATCGAATTCAGTGTGTGTGTGTGTGTTTCGATTGGATTTGCAACTTGTATTTCATTTACAGGTTGTTAAAGTTCGAGTTTATTGATTTAATTCGATTATATTAGTGATTGAGTGGGTAATTTAGCCGTTGAACGTTTGGGAATTAAAGTGAAAAAGGTTATAGCGTTATTCGACCGTTTCAACACGTTTTGTGTGTGCATTGAGTTCGATTCTTGTCCACGAAGCGGTTTGGTGTAATTTGGGCTGTAAAAATCTTGTTTTTAGTCGATTTTTGGTGGTCGCCGGCGTTTGGACGGACTTGGCCTGAATTTGCTGGCCGGAAACACGGGGTTTGGGCGGGGGGTTGGTTTTGAAAATTAAAAGTTACACAAATGGTCCCTGGGGTTTGAGCTATTTATTATTTTATGTTGTAACTTGTTTTTATAGTTTCAAAAATGACACAATGCCCCCTGAACTTATTATTATTATTATTATTTATTATTATTATTGTTATTATTATTATTATTATTATTATTATTATTATTATTATTATTATTATTATTATGGTTAACACGAATGTGTATACGAAAAATTCGGCTAGAACGATATATATATATATATATATATATATATATATATATATAAATAATAAATACATAAGGATAGTTAACACACATGGAACATGTACACGAAGATAATACGGTTAACATGATAAATAAACTATGAACATACATGAGGGTCGTTAATACACACACGGTGAGTTAACGAGCTTAATGCTGATCGACGGTCTATTTGTGACAGATGCTACACACCATCACATTCATCACATGATCTTCAACAAGAAGAATGTTAGGTTTCCTTTCTGATTTGGAAATATCTTGAATGTTTCTAAAACTTTGTCATTAAATCCATCTGTATCATCTGAACTGTCACACTAATGTGACAGTAAACCCACAATGTTCTTTGCTTGATATTGTGAGGTGTCACAGTATCCCCCAGTTGAGGGAATTTCGTCCCGAAATTCAACTGGTGCTAGGTCCAAGAGTGTCATCCTCGAACAGATGAGGATATTTGAGTCTCATCTGATCCTCTCGTTCCCATGTAAACTCTGGACCTCGTTTGGAATTCCATCTCACACGAACAATAGGTATCTTACTGCGTCTCAACTTCTTGACCTTTCGGTCCATGATCTCAATAGGTTCCTCCTCAAAATGGAGACTTTGATCAATCTTGATATCCTCAATAGGCACGTGAAGTGATTCGTCAGCTAAACACTTCTTGAGGTTCGATACATGGAAAGTATCATGCACACTGCCAAGCTCTTGTGGCAACCTTAATCGATATGCCACTGGACCGATCCTCTCTGTGATCTCAAATGGTCCAATATATTTCGGGGCTAACTTCCCCTTCTTTCCAAACCGAACAATCTCTTTCCAAGGAGAGACTTTAAGTAACACTCGATCCCCAATGTTAAACTCTAACGGCTTCCGACGGTTGTCGGCATAGCTCTTTTGACGATCTCTAGCCGCTTTAAGCCTGTCTTTGATTAGAAAGATCTTATCAGTTGTTTCTTGTATGATTTCGGGACCTGTTAGTTGACTCTCGCCAATCTCGACCCAACATACAGGTGATCTACATTTTCGGCCATACAACGCTTCGAATGGTGCACACCCAATACTAGTATGGTAACTGTTATTGTAGGAAAACTCAATCAATGGTAAATGAGTATCCCAACTGACACCAAAATCAATAACACATGCCCGTAGCATGTCCTCAAGCGTCTGTATTGTGCGTTCACTTTGGCCGTCTGTCTGGGGGTGATAAGCTGTACTCATATCTAGTCGAGTGCCCATCGCTTTCTGCAACGTCTGCCAAAAGCGTGAAGTAAATCGACTGTCTCGGTCGGATATGATTGACACCGGCACTCCATGCCGTGTCACAACCTCTTTGATGTACAATCTTGCCAACTTATCCATTTTATAGTCTTCTCGGATAGGCAAGAAGTGAGCAGATTTAGTTAGTCGATCCACTACGACCCATATCGAGTCGTGCCCGCTTGGCGTTCTCGTAAGTTTGGTAATGAAATCCATAGTGATGTTCTCCCATTTCCACTCGGGAATTTCAGGTTGTCGCAATAATCCTGGTGGTTTTTGATGTTCAGCTTTGACTTTTGAGCACGTCAAGCAGTTGCTCACATATAAAGCAATATCTTTCTTCATACCCGGCCACCAGTACAGATCCTTCAGATCGTGGTACATCTTGTCTGCACCGGGATGAACAGAATATCGAGTCTTGTGTGCTTCATCCAAGACTAGTGTACGTACACCTCCCCATTTGGGAACCCATATGCGATCAATGAAATAATGTACGCCGTCATCCTTGCGATTCATTTGTTTATCCAACCCTCGGAATTCTTCTCCCGCAAGGTTTTCTTCTTTTAGAGCCTCACTTTCCGCACTTTGAATTTGAGCTTTCAAGTTCGTTTGAATAGTCAATCCCAAAGCTCGAACACGTAGTGGTTTTATGCGTTCTTTACGACTGAGGGAGTCAGCCACCACATTTGCTTTCCCCGGATGATACCGGATTTCGCAATCATAGTCACTAAGTAGTTCTACCTAACGTCGTTATCGCATGTTGAGCTCTTTCTGATTCAGGATGTGTTGAAGGCTCTTATGATCGGTATAGATGATGCATTTGGTTCCATACAGATAGTGCCTCCATATCTTATGTGCAAAAACTACGGTGCCCAACTCCAAATCATGAGTCGTGTAGTTCTTTTCGTGCACTTTTAGTTATCGTGAGGCGTATGCAATCACCTTGTCTCTTTGCACTAACACACATCCTAATCCTTGATGCGAAGCATCGCAATACACCACGAAGTCGTCATTTCCGTCCGGAAGGGACAGTATTAGAGCATTGCACAATTTTTCCTTTAACGTTTGGAAAGCTTGTTCTTATGCATGTCCCCAATCAAACTTCTTATCCTTCTGGGTTAGCATAGTCAACGGTTGTGCGATTTTTGAAAAGTTCGCAATAAACCTTCGATAATATCCGGCCAATCCTAAGAATTGTCGGATTTCTGATGGTGTTTGGGGTGTATCCCATTTCTTCACCGCTTCAATCTTGCTGGGGTCTACATGGATTCCATCTTTATTAACCACATGGCTCAAAAACTTCACTTCTTAAAGCCAGAATTCACATTTCGAGAATTTGGCGAAAAGCTTCTCTTCCCGCAACAATTCTAGAATTGCTCGAAGGTGTTTCTTATGATCCTCTTTCGATCGAGAATAGATAAGTATATCGTCTATGAACATGATTACGAACTTATCCAAGTATGGTTTGCACACTCGATTCATCAGGTCCATGAACACAACTGGTGCATTAGTAAGCCCGAAGGGCATGACTAAGAACTCATAGTGCCCATAACGAGTCCTAAATGCTGTTTTCGGTATGTCATCCTCAAAAACTCTCAGTTGATGATATCCAGAACGAAGATCAATCTTGGAGAAATACGAAGCTCCTTGTAATTGATCAAACAAATCATCAATTCTTGGAAGAGGGTATCGATTTTTCACAGTCAACTTGTTCAACTCGCGATAATCGATACACATACGAAATGACCCGTCTTTCTTCTTGACAAATAGAACCGGTGCTCCCCATGGCGAATGACTCGTCCGAATGAAACTCTTCTCCAACAGCTCTTGTAGTTGGCTGGATAATTCTTGCATCTCGATGGAGCTAATCGATATGGTGCCTTTGCTACCGGCGTAACTCCAGGAACCAACTCGATACGAAATTCCACCTGTCGTAGAGGAGGTAAACCCGACAAATCATCAGGAAATACTTCTGGGTAATCTCGCACCACAGGAATATCTGCCAACTTGATGCCTTCTTTCTTCTTTTCTACAACATGAGCCAGGAGTGCGTAGCACTGCTTCCGTAGACATCGATGCGTCTTCATGCAGAAAATAAGCTTCAGAGTTCTTCCTGGTCGTTCTCCTTGAATTTTGAGTACCTCCCCATTAGGCATGGGAATTCGTACTACTTTCTCCCGACAAACGATCTCGGCTCCGTGCTTCGACAACCAATCCATTCCCACAATCACGTCGAAGCTCCCTAGCTCGAAAGGTATTAAATCTATGTCGAAGGCATGGTCTTCTAATATTATGGAGCACTGTCTAATGATCTTATCTGCTTGTACGAATCTACCGTTGGCCATTTCTACGGAAAAGCTAGTTTCTAGCCTATTCGGTTTCAAGTCAAGCATGTGTGCAAAATCAGAAGATATGAAGCTATTATTTGCTCCCGTATCAAACAATATAGAGGCAAAGTGGTCGTTGAGAAGGTACGTACCCGTGACGACATTGGGATCCTGACGGGCATCATTGGCTCCAATGACGAAGGCACGTCCTCTTGCAGCATTTCCTTGATTTCCCTGGGCCGGATTACCAGCTATAGCCAGCAATTGCTGCTGGTTATTGCTTTGTTGACCGGGTTCTCTGTTTAGTCGGGGGCACTTGTTTCGGAAGTGATCGAGACCTCCGCATTCATAGCATGCCCTGGCATTCCCGGCGGGGTTAACCGCATTGATGGGCGCTACCAGGTTTGGCGCAATTCTACAATCCTTCGCCCAGTGACCCAAGCGCCTACAGTTTGTGCATTCCCGACACGGCCTTGCTGGGGAATGGTGATAATTACGTTTGTTGCACTTGGGGTGCGATCCTGTGTAATCCTTCTTTTCTTGGGTTACAGCCACAAAACTTCAGGCTGTTTTAGCCTTCTTATCAGATCTTCCAGTGTTAGACCCGAACTCCTTTCTCTTCTCGGTTCCCTTCCCCAGCAATCCGGTTCTCACCATTTCGTCAGTAAGAGCGCCAGCCTTCAAAATTGTGCTCTGGATTGTAGGAGGAGCAGCTGCTGTCACCAGTGCTCGGATTTGAGGTGCAAGTCCCCAAATGTACCTCTCGATTCTATTGGATTCCGGTGTGACTAAATGCGGAACTAATCTTGCTAATTCATGAAATCGATCGGTGTACGCTGCATGCCCAGCTCCCACCATCGCGTGATTCCAGAATTCTTGCTCGAGTTTTTGCATCTCATTGAGAGGACAGTATTCCTCAGAAATTAATGCTTTAAACTCATCCCAGGTCATCTGCATTGCAGACTCCCTTCCTCTAGCCTGAACCTGGGTATTCCACCAGGTTAATGCCTTGCCTTGCAGCGAGCAGGTGGCATATTTGATCCGTTGACTATCGAGGCATTCACTAATGTCGATTACTGCCTCCATCTTCTCGATCCATCTGGTCAAGGCTATTGCTTCGCCTTTCCCATTGAATTCGTGGGGTTTGCAAGCCACAAATTCTTTATATGTGTACCCCCGTTTGGTATGGCTGACACCAGTTTCATTTCCATTTGTTCTGCCAATGCCAATATCATCCACTACCCCTTGGTTATGTTGGCCATTGGTGTTATGATCCCCGTGGAGAGGATGATTCAGCAGGGCGTCGCTTACTTGCGTCACAATGGTAGGAACCAATGCAGCTAGCTGCTGAGCAATCATAGCAGCTATATCAGGATTGCCAGTTTCCTGATTATTATCGGCTGGAGCACCACCAGCTCTTGATGGTCTACCCCTTCTCCTGTTTTGTGGGGCTTCAGCTTCTTGGTTTGTTCTACGGGTGACTCTTTTAGGCGCCATCTTCTAACTACAGAAAGATGTGAACTTTAGTTACCGCATGATTTCACTCATCAATTCCTAATAACCTATGCTTCGGTCCATCAAGATTATTATGTAGCCCAGATTAAGCACGGTGATGTTTATATACAGGGTTCCCCGCAGCGTTCGCACCACATCCATGATATACCTTGAATAATACTTAAACTAGTTACATAACATCTTAATTTTCCTTAGCTCCTACTCAAAGAATAACGTTTTGTATGGGCAGAGAGTATCATTACTCCTCTACATTCATGTATTCCACTTTCATTTTAAGCATTAATCAGTAGTTACTGAAACGCTAAGTGGAGGAATGTCTCATAAGGTCAATATCGTGATTGGAAATACCATGAAGGCTCTAAGTAGGACAGGACTTGAGTAAATGTTGATAATGTTTGATTGCCTTCAACAAGGACTTACTAGAATTATGACCCTAGCACCCTAGGGTATAGAATAGAAACTTGTGATACTCATGATCGTTACCTCATGGTAAGATTAGCCAGACTTCTCATGCATGGCGAATTACAATTACGTGTGCACCCGTAATGGTAATCTACCTTGCATGATCACCCTTAGCTTCACTTACCCCAAGTTAACATCATAGTATTATTTAGATTCAACAAGCACAAATAATGTAATGTCCTCATGTCCATGAGCCAGTATTCCAATAATAGCATGTAATAGCAAATAAGCATATAAGCACATTATGTCTAATGACAACTGCATATCCGTCATACTTTCAGGATTACAGTCATAACCATGATAGGGTCGGATTCAATATCCGAGATCGACGCTACGCGTGATCACCGAAGTTCCCTAATAATATGATGTTGTGCGCATACAAGTGTAAAGTTCTAGTATCAAAGTATCCCAAAGACTAAGAGTAATAATGTCTTCCTTGGGATGTTCAGATAACACGTGTATATGTATAAAATCAAGTATGTAGGAACATACCTGTATATTAAATTCATAGACTTAATATACTTGACCCATTTGCCTTATAGACTTGTGTATTGACCATAGTTTATCACTCATCCCAGAAATCCCCAGGTAGCGTAACTGGTCTCGCAATGAGATTTATACGAATACGTTTGCCTTAGGCCGAAGGCCTTTTTGCCAGGAAATCCAGAATACAGGTGTCTATGTGTCACACAAATCATGAAAGACATTTAGGTAAAATCAAATGCACACAATCCCTTGCATGCATTCTATATGAAGGTTCTTAGGTTATAGTCTAGGTCGAATTCTCCACCTAATTCTCTATAACCAAGGCTCTGATACCAATCTGTCACACCTCGCTTATAGCGGAAACACGAGGATGCGACGGACGGGGTCGTCATAACACTTGGTATAATTACAGAGATATAATACATGCAAAATTCTCGTGTCATGACGTCGCCCGACACAATGGTGACTTGTGTCGTGGTTAGTCAGTTCCACGACTATCATAGTCTATTAATTCAAGAATTTAACATACACATTGTTCATAAATGAAAACAAACGATGTACAATACTAATGCAAGCCTATTGTAATCCTGAGGGTCTCTGCTAAGGCATCAGCTCTAGCTATCCTCTTTGATTATGTTCACCTAAAAAGATATGCTCAAAAATGTCAACACATAATGTTGGTGAGTTCTGCAGGTTTAAATTGAAAACATGTAATTGATGCTGTATAGAATTTGATATGGAATCATACTGCAAGCAAAACCACATAACATGTGTTTTAGACAACCAAACCTAATGACGTTATGCATATAAATTAGACGAAATATATTCACCCTTGGCCTGATTGCTGGCAGCTGTGTTGGTAACTCGCAAGTTAACCAATCGTCGAAGGGTGGGGGTGTCAACCCAGTAGTACTACCAATACCTAACCGTTGGTTCCCAACCCGGGAATTAATGGTTGTAAGAATGATCCATAGAATAACACCATGTATGCATGCAAAACAGTATCACGTTGATTCCAAGTATAGAATATAGAATGTACAGCATTGAAAACGGGTGAGCATACTTTTCCCCCATTGATTAAAAACATTGAAAACTTGTATAAGCATAAAAAGGGGCCACGAAACTCACCTTGAATTGATGTAATGCGCAAAGACTTCACAGAATATAGCAATGCACGATCAAACACGATCAATACCTATTATTGATTATAACTAAGACTTTAAATATACTCAATGCGAATAGATATATTTGGTTGAATTCGGGTTTGACGCACACGATTTGATTTATATATTTAAGTTTTATGATTAAATGTGAACTAGGATTTAAATTGAATTGTGGGGTTTGACGCGTAATTATATTACTTGTATTTTGATTTATTTGAAAGAAATATATCTTTTAAATATATTTTGTATATTTTGTTTGTAATCTTGTGAAATACATATTATTTAATATTGATTACGATTTCGTATAATTTATTAATTAGAGTGTAAAAATATAACCTGTAATTACATTTGTAAATAATTCATGAAATTATATGATGTATAATTTATATGATTTTCATAGCTATTTCGTAATTACACATGATTTAGAGTCCTATTTTTATAAAAATAAGTAGTTATAATATTTATAAATAATATTTTATAAAAATTTTTAAGGCTTTTAAATAAAATAAATTTACAGAAACTAATTTTGTGAGATTTAAAATAAGAGAAGTTTATAAAATTTATTTTTATAATTTTTAGTAATTTTTGTATAATTTTTAAAAGCTTAAAAAGCTTTAAAAAATTAATTGCAGGTGCCCGGGTTCGAACCCGGGACCTCCTGTTGGACATGAAGCGCAGGAACCAGTGAACCAAAGGCTGTGGCCGCGATAGAATCCGGTATCCTTTGTTTTTAAGCATGGTTTCCCCATTTCCCCCAATTTCCTATAAATCCTAATTCGCTTTACCCGAAATTAAATCCCAATTCGATATTGTTAATACAATTAATCTTGGGGCTTTTGATCCCCAAGTAGAAACGAGTATAATGATGCTTTCAATTACCTGATTTGAGTTGATATGGTGCTTAGAATACCCGAAGAACAGCCGCGGCTATCTCGAATTCGAATGATGGACAATCTTTGATGAAAACCCAATTAATTGTACAGACAGCTTCGAATGAGGCTAATGATTGAAAGCCCTATGTTAATTGCAGTGTATATGGGTCGGAGGGTGATGGTTGATTGAGTTGATGTTCTTTGCTTGATATTGTGAGGTGTCACAATTCACGGTCACAATCGGGATACATTTTCATTCTGAATGGAGGAGCGGTCTCTTGGAAGAGCTCCAAACAGGATGTGGTGGCTCTATCAACTACATAATCAGAATACGTCGCCGCCTCATTGGCAGCTCAAGAAGCTGCATGGTTGAAGAAATTCATTGCCGATCTAGGGGTTGTCCCTTCCATTCAGGACCCCCTAGAGATCTTTTGTGATAATGAGGGTGCGATTGCTCAAATCAAGGAACCTCGTGCTCATCAAAAGACTAGGCACATTGAGCGGAGATTCAACTACATACGAGATGAAGTTGAAAAGGGAAAGATATGTATTCGCAAAGTTCACACGGATCAAAACATTGCGGATCCTCTCACGAAGCTCCTTGAAAAGGCAAAGCATGAAGGTCATGCTTGTGCCATGGGACTTCGATATTCTAGTGATTGGATTTGATCTGTAAATTTTGTATTTGGATATGTGGAACTCTTTATTATTTGAATAAAATTACTTAGTTATAATGTTTCATTTAATGTTCCAATTTAGCATGTTTAATCCATGAGTAAATTGTTTACTCTAAATGTCCGTAGTCGTTCATACTTGTGGGAACAAGTGTGAGGGTAAGATTATTATGAACTTGGATTAGTTGATATTCATAAGGATGAATATAGAGCAATAGGTTGCTACCATGGTTCATAGATATTTGTGGGATACAAATATTGGACTAACCCGCATCTCAAATTTTACTACATGGAATCTTATTGATTGATCATAAGTAAATTTGAGTAAAGGCGAATACCTGAGATACATATTGGGTTTTGATATTCACCAAGTATTATACCTTGAGCTAATTCTTCACTGTCCTGAAATAGTGGACAGTACATAAGGGTATGTTCATGTATGACACGAGGTGTTTGTGAGAAACGTATGTAATCAAGATGGAATTTGTTCCTCTTATTCGTTGAGAGTTAGATGTCTAAGGCCTGATAAGTTAAATCAACAAGAAATGATCATTCTGTGTTCTTGGATTTAACATGACATCTGTAACAAAAGGATAGATGATTGATTCACCTAAATCATTTCAAGCAGGATACTTGAATGGGATGATGTTATTGAATGGCCATAAGTCATGCGTATTAAGGGTAGTAAACCGTTGTTAGGCGGTATTTACTAATTGCATCAATCTTCTATGAATCTTGGGCAAGTGGGAGATTGTAGGATTTTATATGCCCAAGATACATATAATATTGATGCGGTTAGTACGTCATGATCCAAGTCGGGTTATACCCAATAACAAGCTTTGCAATCACCAAGAATTATTTAATTGATGATGGGATCATGCAATTGAATAATTGCACCATGTTTAGGAAAAGGGTTTTCTAAACAAACACATTCGAGATGGAACAAATTTTGTTATTTAAAAGGGTTTAAATAACACTAATAATATGTTAGTATCTTTTAATTAAATTTGTTTAATTAAGATGATACATGTCACATAAGTTAAATAAATCATAGTGGGTGACTTATTTAATGTGTAGTGGAAGATGGTTTTTAGTGGGAAACCCCTTTTCCACCTCAAATTCGGCCGCCCCTTAAGGGCAAATGGCCTTAGTCTCTTCCATTGACTAACTACACTTTTTAATGAAAGAATGTGGTAGTTGAAAAACCCAACACAAGACTTCTCCATCTTTTGTATGCTCCAAAAACTCTCTCTTTTCCTTTGGTGTTCTCGGCTAAAACAAGAAGAAGTGAGCAGCTTTGGGTGTTTTTTGGTGCACTCTCCCTAGAAAGAGTGGTGTTTGAATCAAGAGCTTGGGGTATACAAGCTTGAGAGGTCCTACCTTGGAGCCTTGGCCGATTTTGCATCCCTCATTTCCACCTTTCTTGGGTCGATTTTTCTTGCTGAAAGAGGTAGTTACAGCTTATTGTAGCAGTGATTTTATGCACTTTTACACTATTTCATAGCTTGCTTATTCACATAAATGATCCTTTGTTATATGGGTTTGTTTTATACATTTATATGGTCACTTAAAGAACATGTTTTTCAGCTTATAAACAAGTTTATAAAGTTGTTATTCCGCTACGTTTTCAGAAAGTTTAATGGGTTAAACTTGCATTTTGTGTTCTAACAAACCCTTCACATGATACTTTTCATGTATCGAACCTCGAGAAGTGTTTAGCTGACAAATCACTTCACGTACCTATTGAGGATATCAAAATTGATGAAAGCCTTCATTTTGTGGAGGAACCCATTGAGGTCATGGACCGAAAGGTCAAGAGGTTGAGGCGCAGCAGGATACCTATTATTCATGTAAGATGGAATTCTAAACGAGGGACAGAGTTTACATGGGAACGCGAAGATCAGGTGAGGCTTAAATATCCACATCTATTCGAGGATGACACTCTTGGACCTAGCACCAGTTGAATTTCGGGACGAAATTCCCTCAACTAGGGGATACTGTGACATCCGTCACCAAAGGTCCGTCATTTAACTTGTTCGGTTGGCTTTTGTTATCGATCATTCCTCATTTCTGTAACCCCTCTATGTGGGTATCATATTTGCTTGCTTGGTTATCTTTATGCTTGTGCTATCGTTGCTTGCATTGCCATCATCTTAAAACGTTTTCTAAGATTCCCCCGTTAACATTGAACGCACCGTTTTTTATATAAATCTAATGTTACAGATAAAACCATTTTTAAATTATAAATAACATTAACTACGTCTTTCATCATTAATAAAACAAGCCTACTTAATGTCGTTTCAACCGAAATAAAATTTGGGAACCCCGGGGCAAAGGGCAGGGACAAAAATTGACATTTTACCAAACTAGGGCTGGGTATATAAACCCCATTTCCAGCCCTAGCCCTCATTCTTCACCATCTTCTTCATCTTCTTCTTCTTCACCTTCCTCACCATTCTAGCACCAAAACCGCTCATTTTCTTGCGTATTCACCGGCAAATCTTGGTTATCATCGTGAATACTTACTTCTAACAGGTAGATAACTTTGTTGGAACCGTTTCTCGCTCGATTTCACTTCTGTGTTTTCTAGGGTTTCGGGTGTTCGAGTTCATCCGAGCACATGAGGTCGTGTGGGCTTGTGTGTCGCGTTTTTTTGAGTGTGTTTCTTGTTTAGACATGTTAGAATAAGGATTCTGGAAGTTCTTGGGGTGTAAAACGAGTGCACGGAGCAGCCGGAGACTGCTCTGCACTCGGCAGTCGCGATTATGCTGTTCTTCACGACTGGGTCAGTTCATGCGACTGAGCCGTGCGATAGGGTGAATCGCACGACTGAGTCATGCGTCTGGGCGTGTCGTGTGACTGAGCCGTGCGATTGGGTGAATCGCACGACTGAGTCATGTGTCTGGGTGTGTGCGATTGAATGTGTGTGCGATTGAATGTGTGTGCAAGTGAATGTGTGTGCGATTGAGTCAATACGGATGAGATTGGGTGTGATTGTGCATGAGTCGCCCGACTGAAAGGCCAGTCGCACGAATGAATGTTCAATCGCACGAATGAAGCTGATTCATGCGAATGAAGGTTCAATCGTGCGTATGGAGGTTGAGTCGCGTGATTGGGTGTTGCATGGTAGAACCTCCATACGCATGATTGAACCTTCATTCGCACGAATCAGCTTTATTCGTGCGATTGAACACTCATTCGTGCGACTGGCCTTTCAGTCGTGCGACTCACGGACAATCGCACACAATCTCATCCGCATTGACTCAATCGCACACACATTCACTCGCATGGACTCAATCGCACACACATTCAATCACACACACCCAGACGCATGACTCAGTCGTGCGATTCACCCAATCGCACGGCTCAGTCGCGCGACACGCCCAGATGCATGACTCAGTCGTGCGATTCACCCAATCACACGGCTCAGTCGCATGAACTGACCCAGTCGCGAAGAACAACAGAATCGCGACTGCCGAGTGCAGAGCAGTCTCCGGCTGCTCCGTGCACTCCTTTCACACCCCAAGAACTTCCAGAATCCTTATTCTAACATGTCTAGACAAGAAACACACTCAAAAAACGTGACACACAAGCCCACACGACCTCATGTGCTCGGATGAACCCGAGCACCCGAAACCCTAGAAAACGCAGAAGTGAAATCGAGCAAGAAACGGTTCCAACGAAGTTATCTACCTGTTAGAAGTAAGTATTCATGATGATAACCAAGATTTTTCGGTGAAAACGCAAGAAAATGAGCGGTTTTGGTGCTAGAATGGTGAGGAAGGTGAAGAAGAAGAAGATGAAGAAGATGGTAAAGAATGAGGGCTAGGGCTGGAAATAGGGTTTATATACCCAGCCCTAGTTTGGTAAAATGTCAATTTTTGTCCCTGCCCCTTGCCCCCGGGTTCCCAAATTTTATTTCGGTTGAAACGACATTAATTAGGCTTGTTTTATTAATGATGAAAGACGTAGTTAATGTTATTTATAATTTAAAAATGGTTTTATCTGTAACATTAGATTTATATAAAAACGGTGCGTTTAATGTTAACGGGGGCACTCTTAGAAAACGTTTTAAGATGATGGCAATGCAAGCAACGATAGCACAAGCATAAAGATAACCAAGCAAGCAAATATGATACCCACATAGAGGGGTTACAGAAATGAGGAATGATCGATAACAAAAGTCAACCGAACACGTTAAATGACGGATCTTTGGTGACGGATGTCACAACTGCAATACATGAAATCCCCATATCACCGACTACCGCCATATGTCGCCTGTCACCGCGAATATCTCCGCCGACACCCTTTTTCCAAATAATTAACATCCGATCATAGTCAGCGGAATACAAAGCTAACCTATGGGTGATCAAAGCCAATGCATTCGCCCCCAGTTGAGCTTATCCAATAGACACCAATGAATTTTCCGATCAGCTGATGCAATGTAAATGCAAAGATGAACGATGGCGTTAATAGCTTCATCGTATTCGTTCCAAACCGATTCTAAGCCAAACGAAGACAATTATGTCACTAATTTCTATCGTGTAAAATGGATCCGAAAGAAGTAAGAAGAACATGAAAGAAGGCAGTGAGGGTGGGGGCGTACCGCCGTGAGGCCACAGGTTTTGCAAACATGATTATATATAATTAAATTAGGTTTGTTAAATTTAGTTATGTAACATTTGTTAGGGTTATACGACAGGCATGTTTTTATCTTTGTAGATGTCTAAGGGTTTTACGTTGGAATGACAGTCGTAAAATTAGCCGTTGCAATGTGTTTGGCATTTAAGTTTTGATATTCGAGATCATGACGTAATACCCGCCGCAACGCGCGGGGGAAAATCTAGTGTATTTAAGCGATTAAAAATTCATTCTTAAATGTGGTTTAGATGAGTTGGCAAATAGAAATTCCCTTCCAGTTTTTTCCTTTCTAATTCTTAGTTTAAAACCAGTTCTACAAACCGTGTGCCAGCAAGGATAAAACCTTGAAAAAAGTAAAGTTGAAATGTTAAAACAAACTCACGCATACAAAGGAACACTAAATCACTAATAACATACGTTGTTTATTGCAAAAAAAAAGAAACGAAACACGGGCCTCGTTGATAACATTTAATATTTTATATAAGGCATAAAATAAGGGGGGAAAACTAATGTTGTTGCGAACTCATGCGTTGAAGGGGACTTGATAACATATATAACTTTATATAACAAAGAAAACAAAACATTGCCATATATGAAGCGCCTACTTTTTTTCATTTTTCATGGTACTCACACGTTATCCTAAGTCGATATAATTCGCAATACCCTAAGTCAATATAATTCGCAATACCTCAAGAAAAAAGTAAAACATAACCATAATATTTTTTGTAAAGTTAATGAATAAAAGTTATTGAAGAAAATCAAATTAGTTTAAAAAATGGGTTAATAGCTTATAGCATATATACTATAGATGTTAAATTTAAAACTTTAGGGTATATGGTTAAATATGAAACATTTGTACCAAATGCCACCTGATATCTCTTTTTTATTCACATTTAATGATTTGTTTTTTTTCGTATTATATTAATGCATACCAAATGCCACCTGATCTCTTTATTGTACCATTGTTGTAGAATGAAAATGAACAAGAAATAATGAAAGTGAATCAAACCAAGCATCTATACTCATAAATCTTGTATACTCATATATAAGAATGTTCTTACAAAACAAGAAATTAGGGTTGCACGGATTTCATTATGAAATTCATAACTTTTTATTTATAGACATAACACACGAATGACATAATGACTAAACTAACCTGACATTCTATTTGATTACATCGAAATAACTGATAAATCAAAATGTCATGCAAGGTACTCATCCGTAGATGGAGTTTGTGACACCCTACACATATCCCACATCGGTCGTGGACAGGAGAGATTCCTAGTTCATAAGGAATGTCTGGCCTCTAATATCAACAACGCGTTTTGGGCGTATTGGCTGTGGATGAGAGGAGAACTCCACAGTTAAGCGTGCTCAGGTGGGAGCAATCCAGGGATGGGTGACCTTCCTGGGAAGTTTTCACCCGGGCAACCAAAAGCAAATCCGTGAGCTCCTCGTGGGCGAAGCGGACAATATTGTTGGTATGAGGGGCCGGGTGTTACAGAATGGTATCAGAGCCACTCTTGTGCCGTTTGGGATGTGGGACATACCTCACCAAGGATGGTGACTTCTCGGGCTCATCGAGGACGATGAGTCCAAACAGGGGGTGCTTGTGACACCCTACACATATCCCACATCGGCCGTGGACAGGAGAGATTCCTGGTTCATAAGGAATGTCTGGCCTCTAATATCAACAACGCGTTTTGGGCGTATTGGCTGTGGATGAGAGGAGAACTCCACAGTTAAGCGTGCTCAGGTGGGAGCAATCCAGGGATGGGTGACCTCCCTGGGAAGTTTTCACCCGGGCAACCAAAAGCAAATCCGTGAGCTCCTCGTGGGCGAAGCGGACAATATTGTTGGTATGAGGGGCCGGGTGTTACAGAGTTCTTCATCCGTATCTTAATTTACATATGCGCATCTGGAAGGACATGTTCATTCGTATTAGGTGTTGTTCATCAGTATGTGACTTGCCTTAGTAAACATCATCACATATAGATGAGTGTTACTTGATTCGCATCTCCATCTATTCATTTGTATCTCATCGGTCTTCATCTACATCTAACATGTCTTCATCCAAAGATAATTGTTTTTCACCCACACCTTAATGTATTTCACCCGTAGATCGAAGGACTTTTCAGGACCGGTTAAGGGATGGTCAATACAATCAGTGTCATAATGAGGAGAGTGTTAAAACACTTAGCAAATCAAATAGGGAACTGGATTTATATGAGAGATACTAAGAACACAAGTAAGTAATGAGACAGAACAAAAAACAATAACAAGATAAGTATGTATGGTTTTCAAGAATGTTGTATATTGCTCTCAAGTTCTATTACAAGTGTTACTAAGCATAAAAAGAAATACAAGAACCTAAGATACTTTATACTATATCCTATAGCCGACTATACTTTGAAAGCCAGCTGAAAAACACTAATCTAGACAACAAGATCAATATACAGTTAAAAGGCAGATTGCCTTTTGAGTTGTGACAATGACATGGCATAACTCACATCCTAATCTATTACAAAAAGGATAAAAGGTAGAAAGTATAATGTTACAGACTCCAAAACATAATCTACAGTTTACTAAAGCATGGACCTTTTCATCAACTTGTATAAGTTGTGAGTCTTCAGAGTGGTAGTGGAAAGTTGGTCAGCTTTATGCAAAAGTTGATCAGAGAAAGCATGTCTTCTTTGTCTTTGGAAGAAATCAGTCTTTAGTCTTTTGGCTTTGGAAGACTTTGTCTTTGAAGCTTCGAAAGACTTCATATTTGGCTTTAGAATATTTGGTCATTGGCTTCGGAAGATTTTACACTTAAATTATTTTCTATGAAGTGTGTAAAACTTCCAAAGTAACTTCTACTCTGCACCTCATGCATGCATGTTTGTAACACCTGGAAATTTTGTCTAGAATAAAAGAAAAGAAAAGAAATGAGAAAAAGAAAACAAAAGTATCTTGAAAGAAAAAAAGGAGGCCAAAGTAGAAGGGGTGAAAGTGCAAAAAGTACAAAATTTAATATTTTAATATATTATGGGGAATGGCCGCCCATATAGCCTCCATCCCATCTGCTTTTTACAACCAAAGAAGAGAGAAGAAGGAGAAAGTAGAAGATCTTCGGTTTTAGTGAGAGAAAGAGGTTGTTCTTAACCAAAGTAAGCATTTTAGCAAAAATTGACTCGATTTAAGTGGAACTTTCGACTAAGAAACCAAAAATACATGTTCTTTTGTGTTTGTATGTGCTCGAATATGTGTTTTTGACATGTATAGGTGTTAGAAACTTTTGGAGGGTTCAAGTTCAAAGAAGTTGAGCTTGGAAGCAGAAAAGGTGAGTTCTAGACCCTGTATTTTATATGGTTTTAAAAGTTTTGGGGCTGAAAATGCATGTAAAACATTTTTACAAGTAAAATGTATGTAACTGTATGTATGTGGGCATGTGTTTAAATGTTTTATGGTTTTAAATGCTTGGTTTGATGTTTAGGATAGTTATACAAGCTTAGAACAGGTTGAATTGGCATTTGGGACTGAAAAATATATTAAAAATATATAAGTTGATGGTCATGCGCCCAAACAGGGCCCATGCGCCTAATATTTTGCCTTAGAAAAGTTTTGAGTGTGGTCATACGCCCAAATAGGGCTCATGCGCCTGAAAAATAGACTTAGAAAGCCTAAGTTTACGTTGATGCGCCTAAATAGTTCCCTTATACGCCCGAACAGTAGCTCATGCGCCTAGAAAATGCATTAGAAATACTAAGTATAAGCCTATGCGCCTAAACAGTGGCTCATGCACCTAAGTGAGGCTCATGCGCTTGCAGAGTGGAGAAATGACCAAATAGTCCTCATGCGCCCAAATAGTGCCCAATGTGTGCTCGCTTACGAAAGTAATGTATAGTGTTTGAGAAGCCTATTTTCGTATATAAAACACGCAAGGTATTTTAATACTTATAAAACTAGAACTCACTCAGCACCGCTGACTTTTATGCATTTTTAGTTGGCAGGTAATGTTGCTGAGGATGGCACACGGGGAGGCTACTCTGCCGGGCAAGACTGGCATCCATACACGCATATTATTATTGTTGTTTTGTAATTCAATCAAATGATGTTCTTTTTTGTAACTTATGAAACAATATTGTATTGCTTAACAACAGTAATTTATCAATGAAATGAATGGGCTTTTGTTAATGTAAATCCGCTGCAATGTTTTATAAAATGTATATTATTATGTATGTTTAGTGCTATGAATGACCAACTGTGAAGTCTTCGGGATCGGGGCCTTACAATGTTAGAAGCTCTTTGGTTGCTTTGGTTGCATCAGCCTTTCAAGTATAACCTTAAAAACTCCCCCTAGGCTGATACTACCAAAACAGAAAAGGATACTCAGATATTGACAGTCCTCATCAGGATCAAGAACATTCCTTTCTTCATCAATTGATCAGGATCCCTCAAACTCTTATAGTACCTTCTCATGTCATAGAGATCATACAGAGGAAGATCAAGCATGTCTTGCCAGAAATAGATATCTTGGCCTCCTTAATCTCTGATGACATACCATCTGTCTGGATTTGCAGCAAAAAATCCAGGACAGGATGGGTCTTCCAGCTACAAAAGGCTCTACTTGTGTTGGAATTGGTTGAGCAACCTCTTCTTGACCTATCTCAGGATACTCTGACTCATCCTGAGGTGTGGAGGTGGATGTCTTGGACTTCTTCTTCTTTTTAGTGTCCCTCTTTTGGCCATCCTTTTCCTCCTCTTTGATGAATTTAACTGAGAAGACTGGCCTTCAACACCAGGTTGTTCTTATGTGTCTTTCTCAGTTGGGTCCTCTTCTTTCATAGGTTCAGAAGGAGAGAGATGAGGACCTTGTTATGGATCAGAAGATGAAGTTGGTTGTGGTCCAGCACTAGGTACAGGTTGTGTTGTCTCTTGGGGTTCAACCTTGACCTTAACTTTAGGAGGAGCTTGACTTGGTGGAGAATGCAAGTGAACAGGCTCCCTCTTTTTATCTTCTGCTTGATCACTCTAATGTGCTCATCTATAGTGGATAGAGACATTGGACCAAGCCTCCTTTCCGAGAACCCATACAGCTTTAAGAAGCTCATCATTCTCTGCTTATTAGCACACTTCTTTGGCTCTTTTGGATGATGGCTCTTGACTTTGCAGCTTCTTCCCTCATCTTTCTTTTAGCAGCTTTTTGTTCTTTTATTACTTGTTACTCAAGCTGCTTAAGATACTCGAATTCTAAGTACTCATATAATAAGGGAAGAAGTGCAGATGCCTGATAGAGGCCTGTGGCACTCAGGTAGCTAATCATGTTTTGTCTATCTACGTCTTTGTCTACCTGAGGTTGTTCAGTTGCCACGACCTCTGTCTCAAGTCTTTCTTGAACTAGGGAGAGGGTAGGAGCATGTTTATAGAGTCTTTTCTACCTCCTTTCTTCCTTAATCTTGAGGAGCAATTCTACATCCTCTGCTTCCTTCCTCTCATTTAACAATTCTGTGTCTGCTAGTTCATTAAGTTCTTCTAAGGGAAGAGAGATGAGTTCATCTATGTTATAGTTCCTGGTCCCCAAGTAGTTTAATCTGGCTGCCCTCAACTCATCATCCTGAGTATTTGGCAGGGGGCATCCCTGAATGCAGCTTGTATGAAGTCTAGGGACCCACTTGAACTCTCTCTTATTTGCTTCCTCTTCCTCTCTCTCTCTCTCTCCTCAATCTCCTCAGGAGTCATTTTTCTTTTCCCTTTGTCACTCATAAGCCTTGGTGACTCAGGGTGGAGAGAGCTTTGGCCTTCATTACTTGGTTGACAATCATACTATATTCATCGTTCATTTTGTGCTTTTGTTTATCTTTCTTCATCGTATGCATACTTTCGTTTCATTCTTTTCTTTAACATTCTCTTTCATATACATGCTTTCGTTTCGTACTTTTCATTGTCTTTTACTTTCATTCTCATACTTTCTTTTCATACTTTTCATCATCTTTTACTTTCTTACGGATCGATGTACAATACCTCGAACATTATGCATGAAGCTAATGGTAGGCCTGAGGTCTACAAGTAAACCCCTAACATTATGCACAAAGATGACCCAGTCACCTAGGGCATGTCATCTCTCCCTTTCATCCGGACCAATGTGCAATACCCCGAACATTGTGCACGAAGCTGATGTTGGACCTGAGGTCTACAAGTAGACCCAAAACATTGTGCACGAAGCTGACCCAGTCACCTAGGGCATGCCACAAGGGTTCCGTCAATCTCAATGATTGACCCTGTATGCATCCTTTGGGTTATTTAAACCGTACACAGTTGAGCTAACGATAACATGGTCGTGCACCTCCTTTCTATTTGCTTGAAAGCCATTCTTTCATTAATTACGTTTCACTTTTCATCTTTGTTATCTTTCACTTTGTTAAATTATACTTTACGTTCATTCATACATACATCATACTACGTAAAGTACTAACATAATACTTAACGTATATTATAATATAATATATACGTTTTGAAAACCATTAAAAGTTACCACATCATACATACATTCATCATAGCATTATACATATTCTATCCATAGGCCATCACCATATTCATGCTTAAAAGAGGCCAAAACAGTCCATAAGTCAAACTAGGGTCAAACCCTAAAATTCTGATCTTTCCTAAAATTTAGAAAAATTGGGAGCTTTAGTTTCCACTTCCTCCTGCATGGGTGGTGATATGGGGGCCTGCACAAGCTGAGTAGCTTGTTGAGGGGTTCATTTGGAGTTTCTAGTGTAGGTGATGGCTATTTGAGGCAGTTTGGGTTGTTAAGAAGTAGAAGGTGTGGGTTCAATATTAGTTGGTGCAGCTACGTTGTGACCTTGAGCAATGAGCTCTAACAATTTTGGGACAAGGGTTGTTTCTACCTCTGAGAAGCCCACAGTAGGCTTTCGCATAATCTTAAAGATGACGGGCTTCATTTGTCCCAATTTGAGAACATTTCCAGTTTCTCTTAATTGTGAGCCCAGTTCACAGTTAAGAATGTGCTGGACATTTCTAAAGAATATGTAATATTCTAAGGAGTCCAAGTTTACAAGTAAATTAGTATAACAAATTGGGAATACCTGAACTTGACTCCCTGAACCATCCCATGGACTATATAGGAAAGGTCTTCAAGAATTTAATCCCATCCTCCATGCTTGTTGGATAAAAGATGGACGACAACGTGGAGGAGGTACTTCCACCGGGAGGAGACCTTCCCTTTCCTGAAGGTTCTTACCGAGTAATCACCTTCATAGCTCATCTATCCAAAGAAGTGGTTGAAAGCAGACTTGGGGGAAGGACATATCACCTTCTACATCATCTAGCCTAAGATGTGTGTTTATGGAGGCTGGAGTGATGAAGATTGTCCTCCCCTGCTCTGTTGAAGATAGTGCCTTCTCCCCATCCATGGTGACCTCTTGGTAGGTCCTCAAGAACTCCAATAGTTGATCCTTATGAAATGGAGGATCTATGGTGAGAGAGGTGAATCAGTTTGATAGAGTTTAAAAGCAACAAACCTCTGAGAAACCAGGATCTTTCTCAGAGTTCAACAGAGCAACATGATTATGTTGCCTACGTAAGTGCATGGAAAAATCAGGTTGGTTTCTTCGACCAAGGTTGGCCATATTAATGTAGCTTTGTGGTCAAGGAAAATAAGAACAAAGGTGGTTTGTGGGTGAATTTAGGTTAGAAAATTAGATAGTGAAAGAGGGGGAGTGTATATATATATATATATGTGTGTGTGTGTATGTGTGTGTGTGTGTGAAATAGATTTGAGACAAAGTTAATGCAAAAGGATAAACTTCAAAATCCGGATGTCGGTCTCACCTCTGGAAAAGGTGCCCGAAAAGATAGTTTTCTTGGAAGTCAAAAATCTTCCGAAGGTAATGTGTCTTTAGAAGATATTCCTGAGCTTTATGGAAATTTGCTTTGGAAGAAAAATACTTAGAGTATTTTCTCTTCTGCGACATATTTGGTTTTGGAAGAGATTAAAACTTGGAAGGTTTATTCTTAAGAGAATAAATCTTTCGAGACTTTATTGCTTTTGGAAGGAAATTGTCCTTAAAACATATGAGTACTTAGAAGCATATTTTTGCTTCGGAAGATATATCAAAATTTATTTTGAAGGTGAATTTCTTGTAAGTAGTTATCTGATTTGAAGACTGAATGTTCTTCCAAATACAGTGTTAATGTCTTCATAAAGAAAATATGTCTAAAATTTCTAAAATTATAAGGAATATCATTTGAAAAATTTTCTTCCAAAGTAATCTGGGCTTATGTTGGTGATAATATAGAAAGTTTAGGACACATATGTTTTAGAAATAGTCTTGATTAAAGTTTTAAGAAAATCTATTCAAAGTCAATCATCCCAATAGCTGATACAAGATATTTGAATCTCTATTTATCAAAAGCCTTTGTGAACAGATCAGCATATTGTTCATTTGTGTTAACTTTGACTAGTTTTATTAATCCTTTTTTTAAAATTATCTCTAATTAAATAAGACCTGATGTTGATGTGTTTTGTCCTTGAGCTGCACATGATTCTCTGTGATAGAGATAGAACTGTTGTTGGCTATGTGGATTGGAGTCTACTTGATGTTGAATCCATAGTCCATCATCTGATTCTGAATCCAAAGCACTTGAGCACAGTAGCTAGCAGCAGCAATGTATTCAGCTTCAGCAGTTGATGCAGATACACATGATTGTTTCTTGCATTGCCATAAGACTATCCTTCCACTAAGTAATTGACAACACCAGATGTAGACTTTGCAGTCATATTGCAGTCACCATAGTCACTATCTGTATAGGCATACAGATTGAAGTTAGAATTCTTTGGATACCAAAGGTCTAATTTAGGAGCACCTTAAGATATCTAAGAATCCTCTTGACAGCAACCAGGTGTGACATCTTGAGGTTGGCTTGATATCTTGCATATATACATGTAGCAAACATGATATTAGGCCTGTTGGTTGTGAGGTACATAAGAAATCCAATCATAGCTCTATAGAGATGTTCATCTACACACTCCCCCTCAAGTTCAGGTCCAAGGGAGTAGTTTCTAGCTATGGGTGTATTAACAACCTAACATTCAGTCATGTTGAATCTTGTAAGGGGCTGTTTGATTTTAGCTGACCCGGCTGACCCGCTGACACGGTTAGCAGGTCAGCGTGTTTGATGTGGCTGACCCGTGTTCTGACCAGATCCGTGGGTTTTGACATAGACCCTAAATCAAAACATGGTGACCCAGACCAAACCCACTTGACCAGCACGCGACCCCCCTAGGCCATGCGCGCGACCCCCCTCGGCCAAACCCACCTGCGTGGGTACCACCATCACCGACCTGTCGCCACCTAAACCACCGCCTCTGAAATTATGATATGACCCTACCATGATCGCGACTTAGATGAAACCATCATCACCATCGAACTCAGAAGGACGAGGCTAGTTGGAATAGGTGGTTTACTCGCCGGCGTCGCCATAGGTGGCTGGAAACCGCCCTGAATCGGAGAGGGGGGAGGGGGTAGAGGCTGCCGCCTCTCTTTCTTTTTTTCTCTAAGAAAGAAACCTAAAATGAGAGAAAAATGGGTTTTATAGGTGGTTTAGATGGCTGGGTTTCGTACCGGGTTGTTTCGTATCACGCTCGAAATCGTCTCATTTTTGCATTTTAGATTTTATTTTACGATGATATTAATTATAAACATTAGAAATATTTAAAGAATAGTATTTATAAATATGGTGTGATTTAGTAGTTGATTATGATTCTAGTTGATTAGAAAATATACGGTTTTTTTTCGTCAAAGGAAATATTGTTTATGTAAATACTGGATCGATTTGGTTTTAGTCAGATACTGAATCAAACAGCCAAGTTTCAGTCAGATGCATACCCAGTCAGAACTTCTAACTGGGTCAGCTTCTGACTCAGTCAGATCTTACTGAGTCAGTATAATCAATATCCCCTAAGTATGTCTTGCACATACTTTGACTGACTTATGAAGATGTTATTATCAACTTGCTTCACTTGAATTCCTAGAAAGAAATTAAGTTCTCTCATGGCACTCATTTCAAATCTATTCTTCATCAGCTTCTCAAAGTTTTTGCACAACTTTAGATTAGTTGACTCAAAGATAATGGCATCTACATAAATTTGAAACAACATCAAGTCATTACCTGTTCCTTTGATGAAGAGTGTTCCATCTATAGTACCTCTCTAATAGCCATGTTGATAAAGATATTGAGATAGTGTCTCATACCACTTCCTTAGAGCTTGATGTAGCCCATAGAGAGCTTTATCAAGCTTGCAGACATAATCAAGATGATTTGCGTCTACAAAGCCAGGTGGTTGTTTGACATACACCTCCTCATCAATCACCCCATATAGAAAAGCACACTTGACATCAAGTTGGTAGACCTTGAAATCTTGGATGTAGCAAAGGCAAGGAATATCCTAACAGCTTCAAGTCTTGCCACTGGAGCAAAAACATCTGTGTAATCTATCCATTCATCTTATGTGTACCCTTGAACAACTAGTCTAGTCTTATTCTTGATGACAGGTCCTCTATCATCTTTCTTGTTCCTAGACACCCATTTGGTTTCTATGGTAGTCTTCCTTTAAGGAAGAGGACATAGGTTCCAAACCTTTTGCCTTTTAAATTGAAGTAGCTCCTCCTGCATTGCTTTAATCTAACTTCAATCCTTTAAAGCCTCATCAACCTTCTTTGGCTCTAATGGGGATAAGAAACAAGAGTATAGGCAAACACTTTGGTCATGGAGTTGTCCCCTTATTCTCACCATTGTATCAACATCTCCAATGATGTTTATGGTAGGGTATGACTTATGGATTCTGAGTTGAGGAATCATAGTAAGTTGATTCGACAGATCTAAATTTATGAAGTTAGATCTGGTAATGAAGTGTCACCCACCACATCAGCACACTTATGAAGAGAAGCTTGAACCAATGAGTGTATGACATCATTGATGTTGTCTTCCATGGAATGGTTATCAGCATCAAGAAATTTTTGATCACTATTACCACCACCATTTCCTCCCACATTTGAAGCTCCTCCATTTGAGTTCTATGCCTCTGAGCTGGAATTTAAGGCACTTCAGATGTATCAACTGAATTTGTCATGGTTGTGCTTATAGAAACTCCATTTACAGGGTTAGTTATCATTGGAGCTGAAGTAGTGTTCTTGCTTGGTCTTCTTAGCTTAAATCTTGGGTCAGGATCTCATGTTAATAAGTTACCTGTAGATCCTGAAACATTCTTACAAGATTTGTTAAAACAGTTGGTAACTAAATCAAGATCAAACAACCGATCATGACCAGAACCTTTCACACTAGGAGTGTGCTTATTGAAATTCACATTGCTGACTCTTCAACTACTCTAGTTCTAAGATTGTATACTCTATAAGCCTTAGCTTGGGAAGAGTATCCAATAAAGTGTCCATCATCTGATTTCTTAGCAAATTTGACTACTTGATCTTTGGTATTCAAGATGGTGCAAGGACATCAAAATGATATGAGAAAACCAATAAAAGCTCTCCTTTTATGCCAAAACTCATAAGGAGTCTTACCATGAGTCTTAACTACCAAAACTTTGTTTTATATATAGCAGGTAGTGTTGACTGTCTCTACCCAAAAGGTGATGGGCAATTTAGAGTCAGACAACATGGTCCTTGCAGCTTCAATAAGTGTCCCGTTTCACCTCTCAGTAACACCATTTTGCTAAGGAGTCTTGGGAGCACTGTATTGTCTTATAATACCCTTTTCTTCATAAAATATATCAAAGATTTGGTTCTTGAATTCAGTTTCTTGATCACTTCTTATGGTCTTGACCTTCTGATCACATTGATTATTAATTTTCAGAATGTAGTTCTTCAAGATTTCAGTAGTCTCATCCTTAGTTCTAAGGAAGAAGACCCAAGTGAATCTTGTGAAATCATCTGTGATCACCAAACAATATGAGGTCCTTCCTGACTCATTACACTGGTGGGGCCAAAGAGATTCATGTGTAATAAGTGTAGGGGAATAGTGATGGAGTTCTTTTTCTTTGGCTTGTGAGACACCTTATGTTGCTTCCCTCTCGGATATGCAACACAGTGATAATCACTTGTAAACTCTTTCTTTGGCATTCCACTTACCGAATCATTCTTAATTAATTTGTTCATGTTATTAAATTTTACATGACAGATTCTTTTATGTTGAAGGAAAGACTCACCACTATTTGCTTTAGATAGAAAGCAAGAAAATCCTCCTAAGGGAGATGTTTCCTGCAAATCCATCTTGTACATGTTCCCTTTCATGGTGGCTCTGGGCAGGATATGCTCTTCAAGAATGACCATCCCAGGCTTGAGAACAATGCACTCATGCTTAGTAAAAAGCATGTTATGTCTCTGATCACAAAATTGGGACACACTCAGTATATTGTACCTAAACTCCTTAACAAAGTTTACCTTTTCAATGCTGAGATTACTATTTATGAACCTTCCCCTTCCAGTTATGTAATTTCCTGCATCTCCTCTAAAGCAACTGGCTTTCCATCAATTTTCTTAAAGTTTTAAAGTAAAGAGCCATTGCCTGTCATGTGCATGGAACAACTACTATCAATGATCCATACATTCTTCTTAGTCTTTAGTTGTTCCTGCATAAAAAGAGAAGGTTAGTTACATTTGGAAACCCAAGCCTCATTGCTCTTGGGCTTGTCATAATAGGCTGAAGACAATGCAACAGTGATTGATCTTATGTTAAGACTTTGAGGATCATCTGCTGTTATTGATAAAGAATTTTCAGTCACTTGGTCTTCCTTTATCTTCCATACCAACTTTGGAAGATTAGACTTGAGCTTCAACACTTCAGAAATTTTATCAACTTTAAAAGTTTTGGAGACTATGCCTTCGAAAGATCTTGCTTTCACTGCAGCAAGCTTTAGTGCTTCGGAAGCATTCTTTCTTCCGAGACCAAATTTTCTTGCGAATACAAGTTTTTACTTGTCTTCATTTCTACTTTGGAGCTTCCAAAAGAAAATATTTTCCTTTCGAAGCTTTCTTCTTCTTCTTTTTCTTCTTCTTCTTCTTCTTCTTCTCAGAAGTCTTCTTCTTGATCATATGGATAGTACTTTTGGTATTGTAGATATACCCTAGCAAGATGAGAAGTACTACCACACATGATACAATCAACTAGATTCCTTCTAAGAGATTTCTTATGAATAGAAAGCTAAGTTTGATCACTTTCCATCTCCATCTTCATCTTCTCAGATATTGTAGCAAGCTTCCTAGGGTGAAGCTTGCTCTTGGAGTTAGATGGTTCATGCTGTGTAGCAGTGGTTCACAACTTATCAGCCTTATTTCTTTCACAGGGATAAGCTGGATGTGAACTAGAACTCCTGGTACTAGAGTTCACAGTTGAATCCTCATCCTTTACCACTTCAAATCCTATAGAGATAGTTTCTGCTTAGAGTTGAAAGTGGCCTTGATCTCTTGAGCCTTCTTTGATCTTCTTTTGGATGCTTTGATCAAATTCTTCCTCTTAGACTTTGTCATCCCTGGTTCCTTCCTCTCCTCAGGAGAATAGTGACCCTTCTTAGGATGATCTTCTTTACTCATCTGAGATCCATCCTTTACTATCTCCTCTTCATGCTCTTCTTCAATAGGGGTCTATAAGAGGAAGCTCATCTTGACAAGTTCCACACCTAGGAGATCTTACAAATAGTAGAGTGTGTGAAGGAGCTATCTCAGTAGATCCTAGTCCCTGCTTGTTCTGATAACACACTTTTACATGCAAGGATGAGGATATCATGTTCTTGAAGGTTCTTCTTCAAGAACACCTTTTTCTGCCCTGGCTTTTTACTGATCACAAGCTCAGCCTCGCATTCAGTTAATTTAGTGATGAGATCTTTGATTTGAGTCCTGTAGTTGGTATGTTCATGCTTAAGAGTTGAAATGGTTTTCTCTAAATCTTCTATTTTAAGTTTGTAATCATTTTCAGCTCTTTTGAAATTAGCTTTTAAGATGTTTAAGGATTCAAGGCCAGATCTCATCTCTAAGTTATGGGACCTATATCTGTTAACTTTAGCGATGCATTCTTGGGTACAAAGATGCTCTAATACCTTGGCTTCTTCATGATCAGCCATCATCAGTGCTTGGTTTGGAGATGCATCTTCAACCTAGAAACTCCAATCAAAGCCTCCTTCTTCAATAGCAATTACAGCTTGCTGCTTGGGCTTATCAGTGTGTGGATCTCTTTTAGTCTAGTTTGGCATGGGTTGTGCTTGGGCACCATTTGTCCTTGATGCCTTGCACTCCCTAGTAAAGTGTCTCATTTGGTTACAGTTGTAACACTTCACTTTGCATTTGTCCAGCCCAAACTTTCCACTGGATACATTGCTAGGAAACTTCCTCCCTGTCCTATAGTAGAATTTCTTGGCTCTATGAGTGAGAAGACCCATCTGTTTAACTATCTCCATGTACTCCAGATCATCTGGATGGATGCAGTCCAAGTCTTCAAGGGTGAAGAGGAAGTTGCCTGCTTTCATCAGTAGACACAAAGGCTTGTGATGAGTTTGTCTCTTGTAATGGGCTTCGATGGATGTAGCTCTCCTTTGGTGTCTCCAGAAAGGTGATTAAAGGGCCCTTTTGTAAGTTGTTAGGATAGCTGATAAGATGATGATGTGGTTCTATGCAATCCACCACCTTTTGATACTAAACCTCGAATTCCTTCCACTCCAAGATGATACATTATCTTGTTCTTATGTAAGATCTGTAAATCCTTCAATCAAAATTGATAATATTTATTGGATCATATACTCGAGTCAGCTCTTTACCATCTGTGTCTTCCATCACTGCTTCTCCCATCACATCATCAACATACCACCATTTCAGTTTGCTCATAAACTCTAATAGGTACCTCCGTGATGGAATATTCTTCAAACTTTTTGACGAGCTTGTACACCATTCGAATCAAAGGTTTTTTTTATAATATGATCAATCTTTTTCTTGTCCTTAACCCTCTTACCTTCTTGTAGTTTCAACCTCTCGAACTTTTTCATATTTCCTTCTTCTCTAATAACCCAAACAGTCAAATCCCCAAACATGTTTTTCGTGCAGTTTATCAGCTCTCGTTGTGCCAAACCACAAATTTCGTGTTTAAGAAAAGAGTTAAAAAATACTAAACTCTTTACTAAAATATTGTATTTTTTCTTAATAACATGCGCTGATGACGACACACAAATAAACATTGAAGGCTTAGTGGTGCGATAATCAACTATGTTTGAGTATTTAAGATTATATGTACAACGTGTTGGAGGCATAGATAGTGAAGTTACATGTTGTATTCTGGCAAACTAGTGAAGGTGGAGACAACCTCAGGGGATACTGTGTTACAAGAACTTCCTGACTAGGTTAAAAGGAACATTTTTATAGAGTTGTGATACGCCTCACTATGCTATATGTAACATATTGTTAGGCAATAAGAAGACATAGACACACAAGATGACAATAGTAGAGATGATGATGCTGAGGTGGGTGTGCAGTCACACAAAGTTAGATTGGATAAGAAATGAAGTTCTTAGACATGGTTTAGGGGTGACTAGTATAATAGATTATTTAGATAGTTGTGAGATATATAATTAAGGTGAAGGATGTCTAGAGTAGGGTTTAGATGTGTCATATCTGGGCCTCGTTAGTAACTTGGCTTCATACAAAGAGACTTAATTTGTATAATTAGGTTATGGTTATGGTATAAATTAAGTTAAGATGAAGATATAAATATAAAACAGAGTTTAGGATGCTGTGTTGAATCTATCTAGCGTTTATCAAACACACGTTTTGGGTTTTGTTGATGCGAATAGAAAAGAAGAGAGGAGGAGAAGAAGCCGCGTAAAGGCAAGACCCCCTCGAGTGGAGTGTTGTTGAAGGAGTTTGGGTGAGGGTTTCTGGAATGGCAGAGGGCAGCAGATCAAGGGATCTTGATAAGCTTCTTCTCAGGCCAGGTCATCTCGTCGGCCCAGCCTTCGAACCAGGCACACAAGTAACTTACTTACTTACATACTTACTCTATAGTCTATACATTCCAATTTACTACCACCTCTATCTATGTTTCTTTTCATTTTCTCTAGTTGAGGGATGATCTTCGAGAGTACGTGCGTATTTTGGTTGTGGGTGCCGGTGGATTGGGATGTGAACTTCTCAAAGACCTCGCCCTCTCGGGTTTCCGCAATCTTGAAGTCATAGACATGGATAGAATTGAAGTCTCCAACCTCAATCGTCAATTTCTTTTCAGGTATCTATGTATATATACTTGTTTTCTTTCCTCTACACACATACATATATTCATCTTTCCCTGTAACACACCGGGTCTTACCATCCCTCCTTATATATAACCTTTACTGACTACTTCACAAGTGGTTATACTTACTCCTTTTAGCCTTGTAGCTACATTCACCACCTCGTATATGCCAAACTTATGAAAACTTTGCGGGAATGATGGGTTAATGGGTTAGGTTCAAAATAGTTTGTCATATCAAAATTAGGTATTATCTCTCCATCTTCTTGCAAATAAAAATAAAAAGGCTTACTAGATAGTTTTTGAATCTGCAACTTTCATTTTAATGTGTTCTACATGCTATTGTGAAGTTGTATATGTTCTCTTAATAGATTTGTGTTTCTACTTGTTTAATTAAGATCATTTTATCTTGGTTTGCCTACTTTAGGATTGAGGATGTTGGGGAACCGAAAGCGGAAGTGGCTGCTAAGCGGGTGATGGAAAGAGTTAGTGGTGTCAATATTGTGCCACATTTTTGCCGCATTGAGGAGAAAGAGCTTGATTTTTACAGTGAATTCAGTATTATTGTGCTCGGTCTTGATTCAATTGAAGCCCGAAGTTACATAAATGCCGTGGCTTGTAGCTTTCTAGGTTTTGCTTTTTGGCTATATATCTTCTCATTTTTACAATAAGGATTTCATGAAAATTGTTTCTTTTTTTTGATGGTGATAAGACTGAATTAGTGAGTTCATAATTACTTGAACTGGATTTGTCACTTCCGTTGTTGTTTAAGATAGAAAATCAAATGACATTAATGATTGTGTACAAGTAAACTGAAATTAGTCCACGAAGAAGTTACACAGTTTAAGCATCTAGTTACCTCATTGGAATGTAAAACTTGTAATATAGGATTGTATGTATTGTGAAGCACGTACGTGTGTTGATCTAAAACTCTTTAGCAGCAACGTAACGCGTTTGTATGCAGTAAAGTTGTGAAGAATGACCACTAGGGCAGAACAAAGTTCTCTTAATCAATATGAATATATGTATATTTAACCAAAATTCTTATTTTTTATATTTATTAAACAATTCCTGAATCAGCTAGTTGTACATATAATCGCATATGCACTCTGGTTCATGCTAAATTTTATTATGCTTACAACTTTGTGGAAATTTTTATCTGTCAAGGACAAACAATGTGAAGCAAACTTTGTAACTTAAATGATGTTTTAATGAAAAAGCAGAATATGATTCTAATGACAAGCCTCTGGAAGAAACTGTTAAGCCTATGGTAGATGGTGGAACTGAAGGTTTTAAGGGTCATGCACGAGTTATTTTACCTGGGATGACACCATGCTTTGAATGCACCATTTGGCTTTTTCCTCCACAAGTTAAGTTTCCTTTATGCACTCTAGCAGAAACGCCAAGAACCGCGGCTCATTGCATTGAATATGCTCATCTAATTAAATGGGACGAGGTGCAAATTCAATATCTACTTTTTGTCCTTTCCTTATTATATATATTGCGTTTTGTTTTGTAATCGTTATTGAGAGCACATACTCTATGGTTGCAGGTGCATAGTGGCAAATCCTTTGATCCTGATAACCCTGAACATATGCAGTGGGTGTATTTAGAGGTTAACGAGTGTTTTGTTACTTTGGCCTTTTCTTAAGATATGAATCTCTTCTTCGTCTCCTCACATGTCCAACTTTAATCGGCAGGCTGCTAAGAGAGCACAACTTTTCGACATTCCAGGAGTTACGTATTCTTTGACACAGGTGCATTCTCACTCAATTCTAAACCTCCTAGCTAGTTGTTTACCCTTATAGCATGTGGAAAATATCATTTCAAAATGGGTTAGGTTTTTTGACTAAATGTTTTAAAGTTATATATATATATATATATATATATATATATATATATATATATGTAGTTAGTTAGCTAGTTTGTCAAATATGATTTGGAAATCAAAACAATTTTATTTTAACAATAATCTATTTTTAACATGTTTTTGGAGGTATTCTGCATTAAAATACCCTTTACGCTTCCTTATAAGCTATCTATTCGTAGTTGCTTATGTATCAAACCAATCAAAGCATACAAGGGCTTTAAATTCTACCGTTCGTAGTTGCTTACGTATCTTAACTGGTGTAACGTGTAATGATAGCCCAACAAGTGACATGACCAAGTTTAGATAATGCCTTGCTGTCAACAGCAGCTAACACCCTTAAAAGCAATATATGAGGCTTAGATTCATCATGTACTTCACTAATACATTATAAAAAATCTTGCAATTCTTTTTTCCTAATTTGAATAGTTTAGGATCCCAAAACACTGATCTAAACATCAGGATCCAGTTCCAGGGTTCTTTTTGTGATCTTAAGAGTCTTATTTCAGGTCAAATTTCTTAGGCAATATGTCATCAACTTATTTAGAGTAGAAAAAGTGTCGCAGGAGTATGTAATTTATACAATCATATTTGTTGCACGACAATGATGCTATTGTGCTTAATTTTTCAGAAGTATTTCTGGGTCATAATTTGGTTAGGATGGTTTAATTCTGAGTTTCATGAAAGACAATATACTAATTGATAATACAGAGTTAATGTCTGGTAGATCAACCTTATTGACAGTGGTAGCATTTCAAATTGGCCTTTCATGTGGTTATAACTCTAGGATTATTTTTTATGTTTACAGGGTGTCGTGAAGAATATCATACCAGCTATAGCTTCTACTAATGCGATAATATCGGCTACATGCGCTCTCGAAACTTTGAAAATTGCATCAGGATGCAGCAAAACGTTATCAAATTATTTGACGTAGGCCCTATATTCTTCAGAATTTATACTTGTTAATTTGTTATGATGGTTGATATAAGCTTGTCAGGATATTCTTATCGATGAGCACTGAACTCCTATAAGCATACCTCTATTGCAATATTAATAATAATAAAATCTTATAAACCTTTTCACTATTTGTTGATGGAACATGAACTCTGTTGTATTATTGATGGATTTTTATAATTATAATGCTAGTAGCCATATTTAAATGTTTTGTACGTGCTCAATTATTCATATTGCTTGGTATGTGGAAGAAGACAATTTTTGAGATTCATGATGTCTGTCATCTAATATACCTTGGATTTACTTTTATGTATGAGCTCATACAAATAATGAAAAAAATAGTGTGTGTGTTTTTTTTTTTTTTTTTTTTTTTGGGGGGGGGGGGGGGAGAGTATGAACACAATCTACTCCTTCCTTTATTCGGTCAGCATGCTTGCTTAACTATCATTCTGATATCTTTGTAGGTATAATGGTGTTGAAGGTCTCCATACTAGAGTCACTGAGTTTGTAAAGGATAAAGACTGTCTTGTTTGTGGTCCTGGCATCTTTATTGAGCTGGAGACTTCAGTCACTTTGAAAAAGGTAAGTTCATTTCTTTCTGATTGCATTGCTAGTTCATTTAGGTTATTAACAATGAACACTGCCTTCTTCACTTATCATCACATGCCTGATGCTATTTACAAGCTCTCACTCTGCCTCCCACTCACCCATGTCTCATAATTATTTTTTAATGCTGCCTTGTATTACTCTCCAGCTTGCCTATTGAACTGAAAGGAACTTCTTTACTCCCTTTTTGTTTGCCTCTGGTGACTGGTCTATGGCCTGATGGGATTTAGGTTGGTTGGTTCCCGACAGTTTTAGCCAACAACTCTTCTATTATTCATCCATTTGGCATCTTCGATCTCACCTTCCTACGTCTTACTTTCCACTTTGATCTTTCCTTTCAAACCGCTGACTCTCTTTGATGCCAATGCGGCCTAATATCTATATCCGATTGAACAATGAAAGCAACTGAATGTGAAGATTAAGTTATGAATCATTCCAAGATCCACATGTGATATGGGCCAAAATTCGTTCCAAAACTCCAAAATCCACCACCAGACTTCGACAGAATCGTAGTAAAGAAATTGATTCCAAAAGTTACCACTTTTTCATTCCAGATAAAGTGAATACATAAAGAGGCCTAACCTTACCCACGTCCTAAACTACAGGGAAATTAAGCAACTATTTACTACCTATGAAGCTGAAAGTACAAGTAATTATGTAAATAAAGCATGTGTATAAACTAAAATAAAAACATGGTAAAATAGAAAAACAAAACGTGCAGGTGGTGGGAATATGACTGCATTTGTGTGGTCTTTTAACCCCTGTCATGAAGTCCAGTTGCCTCCTCTTTGATCCCAGGTTTGCTGACCCATCTTCTCCAGGACTTAATTTTGATCTATATATCAAGTTTCCCATCGTTTGAATTTTGAAACCCAACAGCTACTGAATTGTAGTGAATTGGGGTGGGGTTTCACCACTATCATTTTCCCCTTATTTGAAGGAGTCTGTCCTCAAACTTGAATGGCCTACCTATTAACTCTTGATTGTAAGTACTGCAACTGCCAATAACTGTAGTGCACTCACTTGGCTGAGTGACATCTTGGCTATGAACAATAATCCGTGGCGTAACGCTGCTCCACTTCTGATTGTATCCAGACTGCTTACCATTTCAGTTCCTATCATCCATCCTTGAACAGTCTCCAAATTCTTGAAAATTGGTGAGGGTAGCTGATAAGATTTTTTGTTTGCTAAAGTCCTAGAATTGTTAGTGTTGGGTAGTCGTAGGAAGTAGGGTTATTGATGGCCAGAAACTTAATAATGGATTGATTAAACCCGAAATTAGAATCAAACTTGCAACGGATTCCTTGGAATACAGATTCACCACTCGAAAGTACTCGTTGGCCAAATCCAATTCGATATCCACGATACAGACACACCACGCGGTACCGAATCAGCCTCCAAGATCACCTCCTAATTCTGCCACAAACTAGGATAGCAATGGAAAGATAATCTCTACCACAGAGATTAATTTTAGAAACCAAAAAACTGCATTTTCATTCATGATTTGCTCAATACATATAAGTGAAAAGGAGAATACAACCACCCACATAGCTACAATTAGGGAAAGTAAATAACTGCTTAAGAAAAGGTCAAATAAATAAAAATAATAAAGAAAATAAAATGACTTGGAATTCAAATAAAATAACTCTTGACTAGCATGTAGAAAAACGTGGGGTGGCTTGGGATCAGGTGCTGGATGGAGTAATTGACTGAATCAAGTTAACCCATGTGTTTCCCATGTGATTTGGATCTGGAGGTGGATACGGGTCGGCCACAACGAACGGATCTTTAGGGGTCTGCCTATCATCCTCCCCAGCTTCAGAAAAGTTTGCCCTCAAACTTGGAATGGGTTCATCAGGATCGTAATATGGCTCAAGATCAGCTATGTTGAATGTGCCTGCTTCTTTAGGAGTACCCGGTAAGCTAACTTTGTAGGCATTGTCGTTGACCTTTGTCAAAATCTTAAAGGGACCATCAGAGCGAGGACAAAGCTTGGACCGGCGTTTGGCTGGAAATCGATCCTGTTGATGCAAGGCCTTAATGTCAGCAGCTCGATCACTTGCTTCCTGGTTAAACTTAGTAGAAGTATCAAGGACGGCTAGATCAAGCGGTGTCTTTGGATTCAAGCCATAAACAACCATAAAAGGGCTAAGACCGGTGGTCTTGTTGGGAGCTCTATTGTAAGCAAATTCTGCTTGGGGTAACAACTCTTCCCATTGTTTCAAATTAGTAGTAATGAGAGCTCGCAGTAGTGATCCGAGGGTGCGATTGGTAACCTCCGTTTGCCCATCAGTTTGCGGGTGAGAAGAAGTACTGAATTTGAGCTTAGTACCCATTTCCGCCATAAAGTTAACCAAAAATGGCTAAGAAATTTAACATCCCGGTCGCTAACCATAGAACGTGGAATTCCATGGAGACGAACAATCTCACTGAAATAGATGTTAGCCACCTACACAGCATCATATGTGGTATGACAAGCAATGAAATGAGCCATTTTTGAGAATCTATCCACCACCACCATAATAGAATCCTTTTGGCGTTGAGTGCGGGGCAACCCGATGATAAAATCAAGACTAATGTCTTCCCAAGGTGCAACGGGTACAGGTAAGGGCATGTATAATCCATGGGGAAAAGAGTGACCTTTGGCTCGGTGGCATGGTAAGCAACGACGAACAAAATGCTCTACATCTCGAGCCATCTTGGGCTAAAAAAATGGGTCTGCAGCATCGCGAGAGTCTTGTCTATTCCCAAGTGCCCAGCTAAACCGCCATCATGGGTCTCTTTGATCAACATAATGCGAATACTATGACGGGGAATACATATGCGTTGATCCCTGAAAAGAAATCCATTAGACAAGTGATATTTACCGGTAGCATGATTTTGACAGCTTGCAAATAGCTCCCCGAAGTCAGGATCAGAAGAGTAGCCGTTCTTGAGGAGTTCGAGACCAATAACCTTGGGCTGTAAAGAATTAATTAAAGCATACTTACGAGACAAAGCATCAGCCCCTTTGTTTAAGTTCCCTGATTTGTGCTTAATAATGAAAGTAAAGGCCTGTAAAAATTCCACCCATTAGCATGTCGAGGCTGTAATTTGTGTTGGCCTTGAATGTACTTAAGTGCTTCATGATCAGAATGCAATATAAACTCCTTAGATATCAAATAATGCTGCCAATGATCTAAGGCCCTGATGATTGCATAGAATTCTTTGTCATACGTTGAGTATCGCCGGTTCGCATCGTTAAGCTTCTCACTAAAGTAGGCAATTGGACGACCCAGCTGTGACATAACAGCCCCAATTCCCACTCCTGAAGCATCACATTCAACCTCAAAGACTTCATCAAAACACGGTAGAGCCAATACAGGGGTAGAAGATAATTGTTTCTTGAGTTCTTCGAATGCAGCCTGTGCTTGAGGGTTCCAAACAAACTGCTTAAGCTTGGTAATCTCAGTCATGGGTGCCATAAGAGAGCTAAAATTCTTCACAAAACGAATGTAAAAAGAGGCCAAACCATGGAAGCTGCGAACTTGTTGAATAGTTTGAGGAACCGGCCAATCCCGAATGGCTTGGACCTTTCTTTCATCAACCTGAATGCCCTGAGCAGAAACTAAATAACCAAGAAATGATACTTGAGCAGTAAAAAATTCACACTTTTCTAAGTTCCCATAAAGTTTTTCACGTTCTAGTACTTCAAACAATTGTTGGAGGTGTGATTGGTGATCCTCTTTGGTTTGACTGAAAACCAATATATCATCGAAATACACAACAACAAATTTGCCCAGAAAAGGTTTTAATACCTGATTCATTAATCGCATGAAAGTACTCGGTGCATTTGATAAGCCGAAGGGCATGACTAACCATTCATACAATCCCTCCTTTGTCTTAAAAGCTGTCTTCCACTCATCTCCTTCATAAATTCTGATCTGGTGATAACCACTCCTCAAGTCAACTTTCGAAACACAGTGGCACCATGCAGTTCATCCAAAAGATCATTCAACCGGGGAATGGGGAATCGGTATTTGATAGTGATCTTATTAATTGACCTACTATCCATACACATTCGCCACTCTCCGTTCTTTTTGGGCACCAGAATAGTGGGGACTGCACACGGGCTGAGTGACTCGCGTATAAGTCGCTTTTGCAGCAGCCCATCAACTTGTTTTCTCATCTCTTCCGTTTCTTGGGGGTTGGATCGATATGCAGGTTTGTTAGGTAGTATGGAACCAGGAATAAAATCGATTTTATGTTGAATGGTGCGTAAAGGTGGTAAACCGGAAGGGATTTCAGCAGGAAATAGTCGATTATAAGTTTGTAACAGGGGCTGGACATAAGGGTGTAGTTCGGTAGGTGGGTTGGGTTCGTCGTCATCAATGCCCATGAGTAGGAAGTCCTTGAAAGAATAGTATTCTTGTTGTTCAGACTTCAATAGTGTACTCAAAGACTGGGTAGGTTTGGTAGCAGGGGTGACCGGAGACATTGGGGTGAGTACGATTCGACGGTCATTGTGGTTGAAAGAGTAAGTGTTTTGGTAACTGTCATGCATGACCCGACGATCGAATAACCAAGGGCGGCCCAAAAGTACATGGCTAGCGTCCATAGGAATGACATCACACCAAATCTCATCTGCATTTAACCTGCCAATACTTAAAGATAAAAGAATTCGATGAGAAACACGTATCCCTTTACCTTGGTTGAGCCACTGAATCACATAAGGCGAGGGATGGGGTTGGGTGTTTAGATTTAGTTTGGAAACCAAGGTTTGAGAAGCAACATTAGTACAACTGCCCCCGTCAATAATCACAGTGCAAACCTTTGGGCGATGGTACAACGCGTCAAGGTTTAAAAGTACGGAAACGAGCCTCGAGGCGTTTTCCCTACGCCTCACGAGGCGTAAGCCTCGAGGCGAAACGAGGCGTATAGCCGAGGCGGAATTAATAAATAAATAGAAAAATTATATATGTTATAAAAATAATATAATAAAACATCAAACAAAGCATATTCTTAAGCAAATTCATCATCAAATTTAAAACTCATCACACATAACGTATCACAAAGTCTAAAACATAAAATAGAGAGGAAATTAAGCACATATTTAAAGTTTGTAATCTAATTCAACTTCAAACAACATAAAGGCATCACTTTCTAACTCGTTATCCTCACGACCATCTTCTTCTACCCGATTCGTTTCACCATCCTCATCCTCAACAATATCGAAATTCAGATTATAAAAAAAGAACCTCTGAAGAATCGCGATTGATGCTGCTGTTAGGGTTCGCGATTGATGATGCTGCTCGCGATTGATGCTGCTGTTCGCGATTGAAGAATCGCGATTGATGCTGCTAATTAGGGTTCGCGATTGATGATGCTGTTCGCGATTGATGCTGCTGTTCGCCGACTGCTGCTGTTCGCCGACTGCTGCTGCTCTGCTCTGCTCTAATTAGGGTTCGCGATTGACTGCTGCTTATTGTATTTTACGGTGGGGTAGTTTTTATAATTGTATTTTTCTAATTTTGGGGTTCCCGCTCAAACGTACGCCTCGGCACCTCGAACCGCCTCGGCCGCCTTGTGTTCCGCCTCACCACATGAGGCGTACGTATCTCGTATACATGTGAGGCGCCGCCTCATATGCGGTTTTAACCCGCTTCGCGTCGAGGCGCGCCTCGAGGCGTACGCCTCGAACGCTTTTTAAAACCATGCAACGCGTATGAAAAATGGCTTCGCGTTGTAGGTTTCCATTTGGATCAGGTGTGTTGCTGAGTGCTCGCCGAACAACGAGGCATGCCCCTTCATCAGGTCCAACAACTTCCTCGATAACAGTTTCTGCAACTTCAAACGAATCCAATGTTGTGTCAACTAGGAAAGAATTGCCTGCCCCCTCATACTCAGCTAAAGTAACCATCTTCTTGTTTATACACTCTGAAGCAATATGCCCCAATCCCTGGCATCGAAAACACCTTCGCGGGACTCGGGTTGGTGTTGAAGAGTTTTCTGGCACGGGTGGAGTTTTGTTGGTTGTTACCGGTTTAGGTTGGGTTGGGTTTTTGGTAAAAATTCGTCCAGCTTCAAACTTCCCCCTGTTTCGTTGCTGGTTATCTACTTTGTGGGCCAACAAGGTTAATTCATCAAGGGTTGAGTAAGGGTACAACTCCACAACATTAGCAATACGATTATCTAATCCACCCAAATAGCGTACAAGAGTCTGCGGATCATCCTCGGGTAGATCACACTTCATAAGTAAATACTCGAATTCCCGAGAATACTCCTCTGCTGGTCGCTGATTCTGTTTAAGATGGTGCAACTGAGAAAAACTCGCCTGAATGTAATATGAGGTTTCATTAAGCGTTTCATCTTTGGCCAGTCCTTCACCTTCGTCTTGCCTAGCCGCTCTCGTTTAGTGCATGTATTGGCCCACCATGTTGATGCATACTTTCTCAGTTTCATGGCTACAATCTTTACTTTGTTCTCCTCAGACGTTTCTTTGTAATCAAAGGCACATTCTACGGTCCGCAACCATTCTACAAACTCGTCAGGATCGAGTTTTCCATCATACTTAGGAATCTCGACCTTAATGTCATTGGAATGCCACTGTCCAGACCCTTTCGAATGGACCCCTGATCCGCCGGTGTCATTGTCATCATCATCTTGGCGGTTAACAGAGAGTTCAAGGATCTGAGCTTCCATAGCCTTCATCTTCTCAGCCATCGCTTTCTTTTCAGCCTCAATGTTTTCAAGAGCTTTCTTCAAATCAACCGAACTTCGGGTATCCATAGCTCTGATACCAAATGATGGCCAGAAACTTAATAATGGATCGATTAAACCCGAAATTAGAATCAAACTTGCAACGGATTCCTTCGAGATACAGATTCACCACTCGAAAGTACTCGTTGGGCAAATCCAATTCGATATCCACGATACAGACACACCATGCGGTACCGAATCAGCCTCCAAGATCACCTCCTAATTCTGCCACAAACTAGGATAGCAATGGAAAGATAATCTCTAACACAGAGATTAATTTTAGAAACCAAAAAACTGCATTTTCATTCATGATTTGCTCAATACATATAAGTGAAAAGGAGAATACAACCACCCACATAGCTACAGTTAGGGAAAGTAAATAACTGCTTAAGAAAAGGTCAAATAAATAAAAATAATAAAGAAAATAAAATGACTTGGAATTCAAATAAAATAACTCTTGACTAGCATGTAGAAAAACGTGGGGTGGCTTGGGATCAGGTGCTGGATGGAGTAATTGACTGAATCAAGTTAACCCATGTGTTTCCCATGTGATTTGGATCTGGAGGTGGATACGGGTCGGCCACAACGAACGGATCTTTAGGGGTCTGCCTATCAGTTATCTTCCTTCCATCTTTTATAAAAGAGTACGTGTTTTTATACTCGTCATGAGTAACCCTTCTATTAAACAACCAAGGACGACCTAACAACAACAGATGGCACATATCCATCGGAAGTACATTGCACCAGATTTCTTCCTTACACGCTTGTCCAATGGTAAATGAAAGCAAAACCTTGCTTGTGACTCGAATGCCCTTGCCTTGATTGAGCCAATGAAGGTCGTAGGGAGAGGGATGCGGGTTGGTTGACATATTCAACTTGGTGGTCAAGGTCTGGGAAGCCACATAGGTACAGCTTCCACTGTCAATAACTAGAGAACATACCTTATCCTTCATCATGCAGCAGGTATGAAACAACGCCTCACGTTGCATATCGTCACCAGTAATGGTAGTTTTATTCAGATCCCTTCTCATCATCAAACATTCTCCATCATCCAGCCCTACTTCCACTTCTTCAATATGCTATTTACCTAAATCTTCATCGAGCTTGGGCTCGATCAGGGTTTCATACCCAGCAAGAGTTATGACTTGCTTGTTGGAACACTCGGAGGCGATGTGACGTAAGCCTTTACAATGAAAACAACATCGAGCATTCCTAACTGCATTCCCTGAACCTGAGGGTACATCTTTAGTCTTGGTCGTGATTGTGGGTGAGGCATTGGGTACAGAATTAGAAGTGGGAATCACCGATTTGCTTACTGCTTGGACTGGTTCAACTTTGCTACGTGCTTTATGTTGTGAGTTGTGACCACCACCTTATGAGCCATCAACCTAAGTTCTGCCAAGTTAGAATAGGGCTGTAGCTCCACGATGTTAGCAACTTTGGGCTCCAAAACGCCAAGGTAACAGGCCAGTGTTTGTGGATCATCTTCGCCAAGATCACACTTCATTGAGAATACTTTGCAATAGTTCTTGTCCCTTGCTTGATGAAATGCAGCCTTGAGAAGCTTTCCTGGAGATAATACACAGGCATGAACATGGATTTGAGAAGTTTCTTCATTTTGTGCCATGATCCTACCTTGTTCTTACCCAATTTCTCCTGCTGTGAACATACATTCGTTCCTATCTTCTAAAATGCAAGGCCACAAGTTTCACTTTCTTTTCCTCTGGTGTTTGCTTATAATTGGACGCTCATTTAACGGTACTTAACCAATCAATGAACTCACCCGAATCCCAGCCGTCCATCCTACTCTGGTATGTCGACACTGTTGTGGCCGGGTTGACGGTAATGAGGACCAAACGGGTTGTAATCGCTTTCTTGGGAGTAGTAGTGTTCATTGTTATCTTCATCTTCCGGCTGATATCTAGGTGGGGTTTGTTCTCTTTCCTGCCGCTGACACATGACGAGAGAGAGCTCATGTGACTGATCCTGCAACTCTTTCAATTGTTCTTCCATTGTCTTGTCATCTCGCGCCATTCTCGAGACACTTGCTGGTAGGAATAATTGAGAAGAAAAGGTGATCGAGTGTAGAAGGGTGGTTTGAGAATCAAGGCACAACTCTTATACCAGATGTTGTATACTTGTATATTAGAGCAGCAAGGGGTAGGAAAAATGCAACGAAGCACACGATAACGGATCGATCTAGGTATAGAGGTATAGAGACACCGCTCGATCAAATTTGTTGAGCAAACCTAAAATGAGTTTAGTATACAGAAGCGCCACCTAGACTCATGATTAGGGTCGAAAGAGCACCACACAAATAAGCGCAATTTGTGCTAGCAAGGGAAAATGCTACTGGTTAATCTTCGAGATAAACACAGTAAAGAATTTGACTCCAAAATTGATCACCTTTTACATTCCAGATGGTAATAAATACATAAATAGGCCTAACCCTACACGCGTCCTAAACTACAGGGAAGTTAAACAACTATACACTACCAATGAAGCTGAAAGTACAAGTAAATGAAGCAAACTAAAATAAAAACATATTAAAATAAAAAAATAAAAACTGCAGGTGGTGGAAACGTGGCTGTGCATTCGTGTGGTCTTTTAACCCCCGTCAAGGAGCTGCAGTTGACCCATCATTGATCCCGGTTTGCTGACCCATCTGCTCCAGGTGATCCAGGAGTTGATTTTGATCCATATTCTAAGTTTCCCACTGTTTGAAATCCAACGGGTACTGAATTCGAAGTTGTGAATTGGGATGGGGTTTCACAGCTATCATCTGTGGACTCATTTTTCCTCGTCCTTCAATGAAAACACCCCATTTTCATGATTTTGTTCAAGTTACTCTCATCTTCTACAAACACCATCATCTTTACATCCATACAAAAGTAACAATGTCATGAATTAATGGTTGTACCTTTATAGGTCGTGTTATAAATTTTTCTTGAGTTGATGGGATTAACATGAGTATTTTAACCATCAGGCAGATTGTAAATAGAAAGTGATTATATCAGCATCGTTACAAGGAATGTTAAGTTGTTAACTGGTAGCCAAGCATATTTAGTTCTTGAAACTCTTCTTGCACCAGTTCTTTCTACAATTTCAGACACTATCTTTTTTGGGAGGTAGCAAAATGGGTGGGTTGTTATTCTTGGTAAGGGCCGGGTCATGTTGGGCTGACTTGAACACCTTTTATTGTGTCTAATATGATTACAAGAACTCATATAATTTAAATTAATAGTAACATTTTTGATTAAATTTGTTAATGGATTCAAAAGATTTCTCCAATCTGTTACATTATAATTTGCAACAGTTCATTGATCAACTTGAAGACCATCCAAAACTACTCATGTCAGGAGCAAGTGTGACCGTTCGAGGAAAGAATCTTTACATGGCAGCACCTCCTTTACTAGAAGAAATGACGAGATCAAACCTTGGATTAACATTGTTTGAGTTGATGGACAAATCTCCAACTGGTATTGTCCATGTCACTGGAACAGCCGGAAAGGGTGACAATAGGCAATCATGCCTGAGAAAACTGCGTGTTGCCTTCAAGGATGTTCATGATGTTGGAATCGCAGATACCGACATGGCTGGGGGGGCATAAACTTTTCTTCTTTTGTATCTGTTTCTTGAAATGATATGTTATCCTCAGGGGAGACAAAAGAATGTTAATTTCTTGATGAGATAAAAGTTAAAAGATTTTATTTTCTTTGAACAAAGTTTGCAGTTCCATTAATATAACTAATTAGCATTAATGTTTTGGAAGAGAAGGTTTAGTGTAAATATATTGAAATAGGACTTGAGTTTTGAATGGATAAGGTGGGATCGCGATGTCCATAAGAAGAGGTTCAGTTTTAGATGCTACGATTCTCCTCATTGACCACTTGCAAACCGAGAAGAGAGATTGAGTTGCGGGCAGAGAACGTGGTGGTGGAGGTGGAGGTGGAGGTGGAGGTGGAGGTGCAGTCGTCTTTGGATCTCCACACTCATTATCTATCAACAAATGCACAAGAAGGATGGAGATGACACATGGATCTGTAAACTTAACTGCCATGATGGTGGCGTGCGGATCTGTAAACTTAACTGCTTTCGCATATGAGATTTGAGCTCCAGAAAGGTAAGGGCAATACCTATTAAACCTAGATGCAGAAGTAACAACACATGACAATTATGCATGATTATTAGAAAATAGTTTAAATAAAAAAGGTAATAAATCTAAAAAGTGTAAGAAGAAATCTCAAACTATCAATCTTTTCAATTAATAGTTGAGATAAATTATAAATAAGAAGTTTGTTAAAAGGGAAATTTTAAGCAGTCATTTTTGTTAATTTTTTTCAAGTTTTCTCACTTTTTTTAAAAGTTTATAACATTTATATACGATATTATTTGTTATAAAAATTACACCATAAAAGCGAACGTTTTTTGGCTTTAAAACTAGTATAGTATCGTTATATAAAAATATAATAATTTTTTTAAATGTTTGTCAGCTCAAATAAATTGGCTCATCATTGTGATTTTAGCGCAATTTATTGTGTCTTTGTTAGTTATTATGTTTTTTTTAACACTATTTTGTTTTTCAAAATATGAATTTGAAAAAATATAATGATAAAATAATATTGTTTATTTAATTCCAGTATGTAAAACATAATAATAAATTAACAACTAATTAATCAAATATATTAAAAACACTGACAAAATAATAGAAGATGATAGGTGTTGTAAACGAACCGGACGAACATGCACAAAGCTTTGTTCATGTTCGTTCACTAATAAAATAAACATGTTCATGAGCTGTTAACGAACAGTCACCGAACGAGATTTTTTGTTCGCGTTCATTCACTAAGGAAATAAACTGTTCATGAAATGTTCACAAACATTTCCCGAATATAAATGAAGACAACCAAACACAAATAAATATCCATGAACATAAACGAACACGAACAAAAGTTTGTCAAAATTTAAAACAAACAACAAAATTATCCAAACGTACTTAACATAATTATCATAATATAACTGTCATAAAATTTAATAAGTTTGTCAAGCTTTAGCATAAGCTGAAGTTGAAAATGATCAAATGGAGATGTTGGTGGAAATATATAGTATAACTAGGGTTCACAAACGAACATGTTATTGAATGTTCACGAACATAAATGAATACAGTATATGTTCATGTTCGTTCGTTTAGCTTAACGAGCACAATTTGTTGTTTGTGTTTGTTCATTTATTACACTACTAGGAATTTAGGCATTTGAGACGGTCTCTTTCGGTCGCAAAACGGTCGCAAATGGCTATTTGTGACCGTTTTGCGACCGAACAAGCGATGGGAAAAACACACGTCGCAAAAGGCCTACTGCGACCATTTTGCGACCACAATCTTATTTGCGACCAATTATTGCGACCGCTATTACCGTCGAAAATCATGCGACTGCTTTGCTACTGTTTAATTTGCGACCATTTTTGCAACCGATGGTAGTTGCAACCGGCGGTACTTGCGACCGATTTGCGACCGGCGGAATTTGCGACCGATTTGCGACCGGCGATACTTGCGACCATTTTGCGACTGAAACTACTTGCGACCGAAACTACTTGCGACCGTTTTCCGACCGCTAATAGGTTATTGCAAAGGAATTTTTGCGACCGTTTTGCGACCGCTACAAAGTTATTACGACCAAATGTTTTTTTATTTACAGTCATTTTATATTTTAAACCTGCTAATAATGCTCATACTTTAAAATATCACCAATTATCTAGATTTTAAAATTGAACTAAAGCAAACATCACATTACAAATTAAAATGTCATTTGAAAAGAGTTATCATAGTATGATGAATATTCTAGCATTCAAAATAAATTGTTATAGCCCAGGTAGATGGTTAGTCTCTCTGAGTCACAGTTTTTAACATTTCTTCAAAATTTTCCATCCTATCATGCATAGTTTCATTTTCAGCAACCAAATCCTTAATAATTCCATTCATCCTTTCTTTCTCTTCTTCTTTTTCTTTAACGAGCTCCTTCATAACCTCATTCAACTTTTATATCTACAAAACAACCAATGAATAGAGTCAAAAACTTAAAATTGATAGAGTTGGAGTATATTATATGTTAAAATATAAACATACCTTGGGGTTTTGTCTACCATGTACATATGAGTCGTTAACATTGTTTAGCCCGTACACTTTGCCTTTTTCTTGCCTCCTACAGCTTGTATCCACAACTCTTCGTCAACACATGTGGGGTGTTTGTTACTTTCCATCCCGTATTTATCCACAAGAAATCCCTTGTATTTAAACTATTGGGATAAAATGTGTAAGAAAAGATAATGTATAAGTGTATGCTCCATAACATCTAACTTGTTATAATGTTTATTCATATTTTTTTAAATTTAGAATTAGTAAAATGTGTAAGATTTTTTTTAGATTGAAGTTATTAATCAGTCAACTTACCCAAATCTCGCGTGCTCTATCGTCCACCCAATCCAGATTTTCTTCTTGAATGTTTCCTTCTAGATCAACGTCCTCCAAATCAACATCCTCAACTAGTTCTTTATCTAACGGCCTGCTTCCTTTCTTGCAATGTGATTGCTTCCACATCTCAAGATGTGAAAGTTCACGCCCAATTGCCTTAGCCTATAAAGATAGAATTTAAAAGTCAACAATATTGTTATATTGGCAAGATATATATATATACTAAAAGACATAGATTAATTTCTTTTACCGCTTTTCTTTTTGCAGTCAAATAGGTTTGAGATCCAAGGGTATGTATACCACCCGTTGATTTACTTCTAATATTAGTATTTCTTTGTGACTTTGCTTTCCATTCAGGAGTGTTCCAAATGTCAATCATTTGTTTCCATATCTCAGTTCTTATCCATGGTGGTTTAAAGTCAACAACAACAGACATATCATCACCAACTTGTATACCCTGTTTTCTCGCTGTTGCTTTGGCCTGTTTTCGTACCCTCAACAATAAATCAGGAAATTTGCCAGCGATGCACTTCTCAAAGCACTTATAAATTGCAGTATTCCAGCTCTCCTCCCATTGAAAATAACACTACAAAAAAACTTTTTAATAAATATGCCAAATAATGTAATAAGTTATCCAAGAATTATTTAAGTCTAGGACATATACAACCTTTTAAGTCTAGGACTAATTGGCATGTACGACATTACCAAATTAGGTTCCTTATTCTGGTGACTTTTGTAACGAGATTCCTTACAATATTTACATTGTGTCAATGCCTTGTCTTCCTTATAGAATAACATGCAATGGTTTTTGCAAACATCGATTCTCTCATAAGGAAGACTTAACTTTGCTAAACACTTCTTTGTATCATAAAAGTTTTTTGGAAGCTTATTTCCTTCTGGCAACAATGCATTAACCATGGAAATGTTATAGTTGAAAGCTGCAGTAGACACATTAAAAAGTGATTTTCATGTTAAAAAACTTGTGGCAGCTTGTAACCTTTTACAATTAGTGGCCTTTTCCCCCTCCCATAAAGGTTCATCTGCAGCTTCTAACATGTCATAAAATCTTTTTGCTTCGGCATTCGGTACATGTCCTTCCAACGAATTTGAAGTATAATCACATGAATGCATATTATCTAACACCATACATTTGTAACCATCATCATTATCCTCAACATCCATTGCAGTAGAAGATTGTCCAGCCTCACGGATAGAACTTTCACCATGTTCACTCCACGTCTCATAACGAAGCATAAAACCATTCTTATACAAATGTTTTTGAACAGTGGCTCTGTCTCTATAACTTATATTTTGGCATTTATAACAAGGACATTTTATCTCACGTATCATCTCCCCATGTATATTCACCCTCGTATCAACAATTGTTTCCTTAGAAAATGCAAAGTCCAAAAATAATTCCACATTATCACAGTATTCGGAATTAAGAAATCCGTGACTATCAGTCTGTTTTGACATCCACCCTTGATCAATATACCACGCCATTACTAAACAAATTGTTGCCCCTAATTTAAATTCATCAAAAGCACATATATATACACATTAATAATTTATTATTTTAATAGATATAATAAATAACATATTTAATACAGACATCGATAAAGGATTTACAAATAGTTACTATATATAATACATTTTTATATGTAATACATGTAAGAAACATTAGTATGGCAAACATTGAGGATTATCGTAATAAACAATTATAACAAAAAACAGTAAAAAAGTTATATAACAAACTATGAAAACTAGTTTAGATGCATACCTTTAATTAAGTTGTAGCAACCAATAGATAATTACAGGAGGTCGGTACAATAGTCCTCTAATCGAAGCACCTGTAACAAATAATAATTCAAAGTTATTATATATTAAAACCTTGGTGTACATTAATATTTTAGCCATTATAATGAAAGCACCAGCTCTCAAAAAGTTTAACACCTCATTTTGATAAAAAACATTTAACCCCTCAAGAGCACCCCCATATTAAAAGAATCGTTTCTGTTCAGTACAAAGCAACATGTAATGTTAAGACAATATGAAGCATATCATTAAGGATCCAATAAGAAAAGAACATGAAAGGGAAGTTGGTATGTTCCCTTTGTGACAACAATTCCAATAAAAGTGTAGTACTAATTAATGACCCACTAAGAATCAACAGTAACAAAATAAAATAAAATTCTAGAAAAAGAATGCTATAGGTAAAAATTTGTGACAATGATCCGATCCTACTCATCTTCAACATGTAATTTAATTGGCATATTCTATTAAAAGTTAAAACCACTAGAGATTCCTCCAGGTCAATAACTATTAAAAGTTAAAACCACTAGAGATTCCTCCAGGTCAATAACTTACAGCTCCAAAAGGTTAAAAACATATTAATTTCAACATCGCAAGAGCATCAAGTCAATTGCAGCATGCATTCAATAAAGGCAAATCTTGAACATCACAAAGCAAGTGTCTGCAACAGGTTATGCATTCAAATATTCAATGGTTATTATTAGATATTATCTTAGCCCATTTGTAGCATTAATCAAAAACTGCTCAACCAAAAGTGTTTGATCACTTCCAATTGCAATAACTCAATAAGCATGCAGATTGATCTGATTCACTAGTGAGAGTCAGTTTATATGCAGTTTCCAAACACATATAATGAGCTAGTGAACTGCAGATCAATCATCACTGACAGACTTTGTTACCAACATAGAAGATAGAATTCCAATCACAGAATTCTCATATAACGATATAAATTGTACACAAATACAAAACATATATAACAGCAACCAATAGCACTATCCCAACAACTTCTCCGAAACAATAGACATAAAAAACTCACAATTCAAAAACCGAAACACAAACAACGCATTAAGAATACCTAATCCGGTACCAGCAGCAACATCCAGAACAAAATGCCGCCCAAGCAAAACCCTAGAAACCAAAGTAGCAGACGCCCAAGCAACAACAATCAAATTCAAACTCTTCACACTCTTAACCACATCCAACCCCTACAAATCAGACTCCAATTGAGCCAAAACATTAGGGATCAGATCCGACAAGGTCTGCATACAAGATGTTTGTGGATCGGATCTAGCTTAATTAGAACTTAAAACAGATAAGGTACAAGGAAATGTGTTCATATTAGATTAGATCAGATCAGAGCAAGTAAATTCAACCAGTAACAAAGAGAATATTCAAACAAATATGAACAAACAACATGATGATTATTACATTCAACACAAAGCTAGAAGGATAATTCAACAATGCAAGCAATGAACGAACCACTCAGATCTCAAACAAACATCATCACGCATCTTCTTCTTCAAACACGATTAAATCACTGAACAATAAGTATTTCCGTTGAGTATAAAGTCTGTTGGATAGAAAAAAACATACCAAAACCCTAAATATGGAGCGTGAGATCACAATCTGCAAGTAATCGTCTGATCTTCGACGGTGAAGAACACATAGAGGAAGTGATCCGATAAGCCCTAATTTTGAATCAATAAGCCCTAATTTTTGAGGTCCAGAGAAAACCTTATTTTAAAGTGCTCGATCTGATGGTTCTTTGATTTTGGGAATTTTAAAGTCTAATTTTTAATATTTGAGATATTTTTGCAACCGTTTTGATTTTGGTCGCAAAACCTCCTCAAATTTTGCAACCATTTTTTCCGGTCGCAAATAGCCACCGGCTTTTGTTAGGATACTAATTTTCAACCGTTTTGATTTCAGTAGCTAATTTTGCAACCATTTTGATTTCGGTCGCAAAACGTTCTGAAACTTTACGACCGTAAACAACGGTCGCAAATGCTGGAACCATTTTGCCACCGATGTTGAAGAATTTTGCGACCCTTTTGCCACCAAAATCTTGTTAGATCACTAATTTTACGACCGTTTTTGATTTGGTAGCTAATTTTGCAAACGTTTTGATTTCGGTCGCAAAACGATCTCAAATTTTGAGACCTTTTTTTCGGTCACAAATTTTGGTGGCAATTGCCTAGTTTTCTAGTAGTGTTAAATGAGAATGAACATAAACGAACTTCCCATCTAATAGTTTATGAACTATTCGTTGAACGTTCGGTTTGTTTACAACCCTACAAAATGATATCAAATGTAAAACACAATGATAAAGTGTCTTATTGTATTTTTTGCTCATCATTATGTTATACTGGACACAATAAGTTTTGAAAAAACACATTGATGAAATAACATCATTATTACCTTTAATTGTAATATGCAATAATAACATGACTACAAGTTTGTATAATATATAAAAAACAATGATAAAAATATCAGGAAATGATGTAAAATATAAAACACAATAATGAATATATATACACACACACATAAATGCTAAAAAATATTTGACAATATGACCTAATATTTGATACAATGACCTAATGTATTATACATAATTACCTAATACAATGAACAAAATGCCTTTCCCCTTAATATAAGTACACATGTTAAGCACATAGTACTTTTTATGCTTTTTAGATTGAATACATTTTTTACTATAACCCCACCCTAATTACTATGCTTAAAGAGTTTTAATCATTACAATTATCCGATAAGATTAAATGTTATTTATTTAAGCACAATATTAAATAACAAATAAATGGTTATTTAGAATAAGCTTCAATATTTTTAATAATCAAATCGGTTTTTGATTATATCAATTTGAACCTAAATTACAAATAAAATAAATGAGATATATTTTGTGAATTGTTGAAAAAGTTAATAAAATCATGAGTTCCTGAGTTCAAATCGATACATAATGTAATTTTGATGTAATTCAGGATTAAAATTATGATAAAGTTATGGTTAAAAAAACGAAACTTATTGTCAAGTTACTATAGTTAGAGTTGCATAATTAGAAATATAAGTAAAAGGACTTTTGTCTCATTAGAAATAAACCAAGACAAAAATCTTATCCACCACACCGCCTAAACTAGTCACCCTCTCTCGTTCGAATTCGACGTCACATAAAGGAGCCAAATCATGATGAAATTAAGGTCTCAACCATGGTTTGATTGACATTAACGACACCGAAGGGAGTTAGGGTTTCCGTGGTTCTTCACGATTGGGCTAAAAACCTTCTTTGTTGCTTTGTTGTTGATCGATCATCTTTGGTTTTATCTTCCAACAAATCAACAGATTTAAAGTAAAAGTTTTGAACGATCTATGATTATGTTTTTGGTTGTATTATTCTCATAATCATGGTGGGTGTGTGTTCTTGATTCAATTAAGAATGGCCGGTTCGTGTATCTATTCATCCGCTACATAACTATATATCTTTGAATGGATAAACAAAACACAACTAGTTTTGCATCTCACGAAACTCTACCTGACGTACATATTATCTTGTTAAATAGAAAAAAATATATTATTTCCTTTGCAATCTCTGTAACAACCCAAATTTCAAAAGGCCGGGTATACACTAAATAGTACGTCTGATCGACACATGCATCACATAAAATAGGAGCACGATCATGCCACGATCTTGCTAACTTGTGTTATAAAGCATGTGTTGAGGTCCTTCTACGGTGGCTGGGGACTTTGGATTGAAACGACCACGATAATCCACACACAAGCGCGCGTGCTAATTAAGGGTGGATATTGACACGTGTCTCGACCGAAGGACACTTGGTGTGATAGGAGAACTCTTAGCACGCACGCCCATATATATATATGCCAAATGATGCATTACGCCGAAAAGGCAGTGCATGCATGCTGGTTCCACATGACATACGCCCATTCTTCTGGCTGTCCTTACCTGGCCTGGCCTGGTATAAGTAGTAGTTGCAGTTTCATTTTGATTTGCTGATCACTCCTATGGTTCTTAAGAAAACCAATATTTATGTGAAAACCAAAGAAAACCACAGAAACCAATAATATAATTCATAAATTTTATGTTATTTTAATTGTTAAAAGGGTATTTAAGTATTTGTTACATATATGTTGAACATAAATACGAGAATGAAGATTCTTACATATACGTAACACTATTTCAAATGAAAAATGGTTACGTATACGTAACCTATATGTGAGTATATCTAAAACCATGCTACGGTTTTTCATTTGACTCATACCCTTATTTATATATGTGCACACACAAATATAAAGAGTAATGATAAAAAAAATTTAAGTTATGTGATCAATTTAATTGGTTTTCTCTAGTTTTCACATAACTTTGTGGTTTTCTTAGGATCCCTCCCCTATATATATATATATATATATATATATATATATATATATATATATATATATATATATATATATATATATATATATATATATATATATATATATATATATATATATATATATATATATATATATATATATATATATATATATATAGGGTTAGGATCATTACAGAACTCACAAATATCGTCAGAACCGCGAGAACTAATCTTGACCCTTAGATCATTAAATTAATGGCTAAAAGATTAAGTGGTATTTTTGTAATAATGTATAAGTTTAAGAATAGTTTATTAGATTAAAAAATATATTACGGGGATATCTCTTTATCTTTAATACTTTCATTCTTTTTAACATTTAATTAGTTTAATTTCTTCTCTCTCTCATAAAATCTATATTTAAAATGGAAACAAACATCACCACTTCAAACGATTAGAAATTCTATAAAAATTTGGTTTCTTTTGTGTAATAACGAAGATTCATAGATTACATTTTATGGATGACAACGGAACAATGGGTGCATTTTTTCTGTAGTACCGTTAAAATCGAGGAGCAGAGAATGAAGATGATGATAGTGAACATGAGTCGTAAATGAAAACAATTACGGATTACCATATCCAAATTAAAATCGCAAACCTTTTGAATGAAGATTATATCAATCGAGAAACAATCATCTCCAACTCGTTTGAAATCTATTACAGATCATTCATATATACGATTATTGTATCTGGTTAGTATATGTTTCTCTTTTCTTTACGATGAAGATGAATTAAAATTAGATGATGACGACGATGAAGAAGATGGCGTTTATGAAGATAACGATGGTGGCATAAATGGTTTCAGTTTTGATTCTTTTGAAGACGATAATGATGATGAATTTGTTTTCTTGAAAGTTTTTTCCTTGATGTACAATTAAGGTTTTGCTTATACAGATAGTTTTGAAAATTATGAATTTGTGCAGCTTACATATATGTATAGAGACTTACCTATATGTAAACATGTGTGTAAGCTTGTTTACACATACGTAAACGTATCTTTAAGCTTGTTACGTATACAGAAACGCGTGTGTAAACTTGTTTATGTGTACGTAAACATTAAGCTTAATTTTTTGATTATGAATATGTAAATCATAGTTATATCATGAAATTTTGGTTATTGTTTTTAGTTTGGTTTTGTAAGTTTGATTACATATAATTAAATTCGATTACATATATGTAAATTTGATATACTAACTTAAATGCATGTAAACAACATATTGTTATCAAATATCTTTCAGAATACATTAACATACATATATGTTTTGCTTGAGTTCGTAAAGTATCCATAAAACTAACATATATGTTGTGACATGTTTATTTACTGCCTTTAAATCTTATATTATGTGTTGTTTATTTGTTTCATACACTAAGTTGATCTGATATAAATTTAGCTATAAGTTTTCTATATATGTTTCATTTTCTTTTTTTAAAATGGTAGTGTAAAATGCAAATGTACTACCTTATGTATAAGTAATTTGTAAATTGTTAACATACATCTTTTAAACTATATTGGTTTACATATATGTAAATTACTTGATTTTTTTTAATTCTATAGATGAATGATTCTAGACTAATGGATGAGATACTGAGTGGTAGTTGAGAATTTGCATATATTTAATTTTTGTATAGATAGGAGATTAGAGAGGAGAGAGGAGAGAGATGAAAGATGAGAGGGAATTAAATAATTAATAACTAATTGGAGAGAGAAATGTATTTTTATATCTATATCATTTCATAATTTTGACTCATTAAATTAAATGGATATTTATATTTTTTTACTATTTTAATCACAACCATTGATCAAGTTAATCAATGGTTGTTATTGGTTCCGCTGGTTCTCAAAATAAATCGAGTCCTACAAAGAACCTGACCCTATATATATATATATATATATATATATATATATATATATATATATATATATATATATATATATATATATATCTTTCTCTCTTAATTAGTAGGCATGAGGGTGTGTGAACGTACGTAGACATGGGGGTACGTACGTGTATACTCCTCATTGCACCAGCCGTATCATGCTCTACATGGGGCATGCAATACTCAAAATTTGAGAATGATCAATTTTTTGACACATGCCATGTCGTTTAGTACATAGGCTACTGTGACATTCTTCATACCTTAGATTATTTATCTAGTTTTTATGTTGATTTTGCTTCTTTTGTGATTCTTGGTTTAGATTTAGTTATAAATGCGAAAGAAGAAAATTAAGGACTAACTTGATATAAAAGTTAAGGAAATAAGTACAGAACAAGAGAACTTTTTTTTATAGAAAATAAATGTTAATTAACTTTTGCACATATCGTTATGTACACATTTCATGTCTCAAACCTAAAGAAGTATTTATCGGATAAAACATTGGTAATACCACTTGAGAAAATACGAATTTATGAGATGTTACACTTTGTTAAGGAACCCATTAAAATCATGGATATACATGTTAAAAAACTCAAATGCAGTCGTAGTCAAATAGAGAATTAGATGGAATTCCATGAGATGGTTTGAATTTATTTTGGAACATGAAGATTAAATACAACTCAAGTATCCTCATTTGTTTTATAACAACTTTCATGACATTGACAATCATAATTAAAGTTCAATTTCACAAATGGAATTCCTTTAATGTGAGGAGACTAAAAACCCGAATAATTTAGGGTAGGCTTAAAGCTTAAACCCATAAAACGCTGTTTGAGATCATCACTACGTCTAAGTATAGAACTAAAATATACAACTTTATGTTATGAACCCCATGTACTACATAAACTTTAGTAATGCAATATGTACTTACAAATATATGAATGATGATCGATGGTAAGAAGTTTTAATTCTATTTACATTGCATTAAAAATCAGGCCATAAAATAGAAAATGCATGTGTGTTATTTAACTAGTTAACCAATTAAGTAGCAGTCTATTAAATTTAAATGTAGTGTTATAAAATTCTACATCTTAAATTTAAACATAAACACAATCACACATTAAGAATTGTAAAAATATTTTAACAATCACCTAATTAAGTTATTAGCATACTTGAACCTTAAGCTTTATAGAAATTCCTTGTATCTTCATTACAATATGATTAGCTTTGAAACATGACACCTCAATTTTAAGGACACTTTCTTACATTTCCCTTACACCAACAGAACATACATCTCACCACCCTCATCATTACCCAACCCGTACACCCCTTCCCCTCTCTTCCTTCAGCTAAAAACCCCCCACACACAAACTTACCTTTCTTTATTTCTCATAAACACACAGACTATCATACCTAATCTTGATGATCTTTCTTATTTAAGTAAATTTTTAGAAAGCAAAGGCAGATTTAGGTAAGCTTTTGTCAATTTTTTAGTTATCATACAAATCTGACAATAATCTTGGATTACACACACTTTCACACCTAAGTAGCACATAAAAACCCACTTTGCGTAACTTTAATTTGAGTTTAATTGTGTGCTAATACTTAAATTCAGTTTTTAGACGGGGATACAAAGGTCTTAAAATATTTATAATCATATCGAATGATCAAACAAGTTAGAAAACACTAACTAGTTATAAACCCACAAACACATATGCACATAAACCCCTTTTGGTTTAATTTCTTAGATTTTCTTGTATCATATGAACCGTTAATGGTAAAAACTTATTTAGAAACATAAAATTGGATGTTAATTTCGATCATCATGTTCGTTTATATTCAAGTGAAAGAGGTACTCTAAAACCCCTAAAATCTATAAAAGGTATATTGATCAGTTTCTTATCCACTAATATAAAAATTAATAATATAAAATGGAATTTTACTAAAAGTTAATAATTTTAAAATTATTTTGGTCATTTAATTATTAAATTAGGGCTAAATTCTAAATAATACCAATTTTATTTTTTTTTTCAAGATTTTCTAAAACTTATATAATGATGAAAAAGAGTTGAACCAAATTCTATTAGATGTTGTTTGCTATTTTTTTACAATATGTTTCCTTTCAAACACACCATTAACTTATATATTGTTGTAAAAGGGTTAAACTGAATTTTATAATTATTAGAGGTTGTTTGCTATTTATTTATAATTTGTTTCCTTTTAAATACACCATTATTATTGGTTAACTAGAAATATATAATATGATAATAATATATAGGTAGCTAACCTTTTAAAATTGACTCCACCCGGAACACCACAACTTAATGATATGTCTGAAAGGAAAGATCAAATATATGGTTTGATTATTGATGTGTCGTACAAACTTTCTTCACTTCTTTTAGAGTATTGCTCTTGAGACTGCCGTTAAAATAATTAATCTAGCTCCGACTAAAAAAGTGGACAAAACGGATTATGAGATTCGGCATGGGGCCAACTCAAAGTCCCATACCTTAGGGTATGGGGATGTAACGAATATGTTACACATGAATCTATGATAAACTAGAACCCTAAGGGAGATAAAGTTGTTTTTGTTAGATACGTAAAAATCTATTTATTTCTACAATCGTGCTGAAAACCAGGTTTCATAAAATACACACTTGTCTTCTTCGAGAAGGAGCTTCTTGTGAGAGGGATTGGAGAAAATCATATGGATTTAGAGGAAGTTCGAAGAAAACCTATAACCGAATAACAGACTCAAACTATCGATTCACCTAAAATTGAGGGATTTAGGAAACGACTGTTATTCCTACGTCTGTAGAAGTACTAGAGATCGACATGGGCCCAATAGATATATCAAAATTCATGGGAATGCCAACATCCTGATAGTGGAGCAGGATGAGCCTATTAATTACAGATATGCAATGTTGGATTCAGAATCCATGTATGATAACCATGTGAGGGACTTGGTTGATTTTCCTTACGAATGTAGGACTATATGATTTAAAAGGATCTTCAAGAAGAATAGAGACTTGGATGGAAAGGTGCAAACCTAAGAAGCATGGTTGGTGGTGAAAGGGTTCACTCAAACTCAAGGTATAGACTATGAGGAAACTTTCTCACTAGTAGCCATGCTTAAGTTGATTAGGATAGTGCTTGCCATTACTGCATATTATGACTATGAGATAAGAAAAATGAATGTCAAAATAGTGTTCCTAAATAGATAACTTGCTGAAGATATCTATATGGTACAACCAAAAGGTTTTAAGCTTTTAAAGAATCCTAATAAGGTTTGTAAATTGAATAAATCTATTTATGGATAAAAACATGCATTTGGAAGTTAGAATCTCTGTTTTGAAAGAAAACCAATGAGTTTTGTTTTATCAAAAACAAAGATAAGCCTTGTGTTTATAAGAAGGTAAGTAGGAGCTACATTATTTCCCAAATATTTTATTTGGATGATAAACTGATCATTGTAAACAATGTGAAAATGTTTAATGTTGTAAAATCTTGGTGAGTTCATAGGTTTAAATAGCAGATAATGTGTAGGAAATGTTTGCATGGTAAAGTAAATAGTGATATATCAATAGGTAGCCAGCCTATATGCCAAGTTACTTAGCATTGCAAAATCAAGGCTGACTGTTTGTAAGTTGTTTGCTTTCCACCACGTCTTATCAAAGAATAATGGCACATGTTATGTCAATTAAACACTCGTTTGACCTCAAGTTAAGTTAGCATGACTAACACGGGTGAGATTTATCAAACCCAGTAGTATTACTTAGAATTGCATCACTAGCTCGTTATCAACGATTCAAGAATGTAAGGACTTTTATGAGTGTGTCTACATAATAGTCCATATAAACTCCGTTGTATCCAAACAACATTAACTGCTGGTGTTTTAAGAAAAGCTTAACGTGTTTGATAAGTTTGACTTTTTATCAAAGTTGACTTTTGTTAGCTAAAATTGACCAGATTAACTCGACAACCCGTTAGTGACTCAAATAAGTTAAAATATGTTTAATCAAACTCATACAGCCGAGATCAGGTTGCACATAACGTTTCATACTTGATTTTTATTTTTGAAAAGTTTCTATTTTTAAAAAAATTATTTTTGGAAAGTATGATTTCCTTACACATGTGTAATCGTTTTTCAAAATCATAAAACACATCATTACAAGTATCACAGATCATGTGAAATTCACCTAGTGCCTAATCATAGCAAGTTCACATTATCAAAACCATCATCATGCATAAAGTTTCCATATATAGAAACGTATGAACCTAAATTGTACAATTCTACAACATAATATCCTAACATGTTCCTATGATCATACTAAACCAATTTCTATATCATACAAAGCTTTACAAGTACCACATTCATCATGAAAAAATCGTTTGCATAAAGTTACCATAAATATAAAGTATTATCATACGAAATGTTTTCCAAATCTAGCAATTCTCTATTCATTTTTATGTCCTATACATTGCACATCTATCATCATTACCCATCAAACATGCATGTAAATTAGTTCTCAACCTAACTTTCTTAAAAAGTTACTATTAATAGTAAATACATGAAAAATGAGTCAATTGCAATTCCAAACATTAAAGTTCATCCATAAGCATTAGCTAACATCCTAGCATTGATATCTTAACTCATTTCATCAATTACACCCAATTATACAAAAGCCCCAAAATAGAGTTTCCATTAATGTCAAGTCTTGATTTTAACCAAAACATAACTTTTCAGCAATTCTAAAGTGTACAAACATCTTAGAATCAAGTAATAAGGCATAATCACCAATCAATTTTAAAACCACTAGTTTTGATGTATTTTTGGATAATAGACGATCCTTGATAGGTATTTGATGCAAGAAACATTAGAAATCACCAGAAAATTGCAAGATCAACCAAATGGAGAGAGAATGTGTGTATGTGTGAGTATGCGCAAATGAGGGGAGGGAATAGGGAGGGGGCGGCCGAATGAGGTTAAAGGGTTTAGGTTGAGGATTTTGTTTAATTTTTTACAAGAATAGTCCTAAAATTTCTATAAAAATTACCAGGTGTTAAGTGACTGGTTTTCTAAATAAAAATGCTAGAATGATAACATAATATCAATTAAATACTAAACAAATAATGTAGTATCTATTTTATTATATACGGATTACACTTAGAGGTTGATGTAACCAAATAGCTTTTAACACATACATGTGAAATTACAAGAAAATTATTTTGGAAGATTTGATACAACTCAATAAAATATATTAAGTATCAAATCTTCCAAAGATAAAATGCCAAATCTTCCAAAGCTGAATATGAAGTCTTTTGAAGCTTTAAGACAAAGTCTTCTGAAGCCAAGATACTGATTTCTTCTGAAAAAAGAGAATACATGTTTTTTCCATAATCACTTTTGACAAAAGCTAAATCACTTTTCTCTACCAAATCTGAAGACTCACCAACTTATATGAGTTGGTGAAAAGTCTAAACTTTTGTCAACTGTAGATTAAAGTCTTAGAGTTTGTAACTTTGTACTTTTGCACTTTTATCATTTTCGTATTAGATAAGGATGTGAGCTATAGCATGTCATAATCACTAGTCAAAAGGTAATCTATCTTTTGACTTTACATTATCTTTTTGTTTAGATTAGTGCTTTCAGCTGTTTTCAAAGTATGGCTGGCTGTAGGATGTAGTATAAAGTGTCTCAAGTATTTCATTTCATTTTTAAGCTTTGTAACACTTTGTAAGAACTTGAGATCAATATACATAATTCTTGAAAACCATATTATTATGTTCTTGTTCTTGTTAAGTTCTTTACTTGTGTTCTTTGTTTCATCATAAGCTGGTTCCCTATTTGATCTATTAAGTGTTCTAACTCTCCTAACAAATGTGAAACTGTTGCATTGACTCCCTTCACCGGTCCTACAATTGGTATGTCATAGTCACTGGTCAAAAGCCAATCTATCTATTGACTTTACATTAATCTTGATGTCTAGATTATTGTTTCCAGCTGGCATTCAAAGTGTAGCTGACTGTAGGCTGTAGTATAAAGTATCTTAAGTACTTATTATAATTAAGCATTATAACACTTCGTAAAAGGAACTTAAGAGCAATATACAACATTCTTTTAAACCATCTTATTATGTTCTTGTTCTGATCTTTACTTTGTTCTTTGTTTTACTTTAAGTTGGTTTCCTATTTGATTTGTTAAGTGTTCTAAGTCTCTTCAAACATTGTGAAACTGTTTTATTAACCCCTTCACCGGTCCTACAATTAGTATCAGAGCATTTTAGGCTCTTGATTGTAAGATCTCAGTATCTTTAATCTCTTCAGTTTTACAAAACACTTACCAGCTCAAATGGAAGTGATCATAAAAGCTGATATGGAAACCGGTAACATGAAAAAATCTCTAATAATCACTCCTGATGACTTTGATACTTGGTGTCAACGTATGGAAGGGTTCATCAAGGCTCAAGATAGCAAGATATGGAGATTTGTTATTGAAGGAAGTCACATCCCAAGCACCTCTCAAGCCACTCTTGGAGGTGGGATGACTTCAAAGGAAATGGCTGATTATTCTTAAGAAGATTGGAAAAAGATTGACATACATCAGAAGGCCATGACCGCTCTCCAAGTTATTCTTCCAAACTCTATATACAGAGGTTTCAGGAAGTGCAAAACTACTAAGCAACTCTAGGATGCACTGAAGCTTATGTATGAGGGGTCTTGTTGGATCATATGAGGCTGGTGCAACCAAAAAAACACTTAGAAGAATTTTGAAGTACAATTGAAGAAGTCTTCCGAAGCTAAAGCAACTATTCCAAAGACAAGCTGAAGATCTTCCGAAGCCTAAAGTGTGAAAAGATTCTGAAGGAAAACTAAGTCTTCCAAGACTAAGTAGTTTTCCTTTCGAAGTATATGAAGAACTTCCGAAGATAGAACTAAGTCTTTTGAAGACTAAGTAGTTCTACTTCTAAAGTGTCCAACTTAGAAGATTCAAGGCAAAGTCTTCTAAAGAATGAAGTCCTGAAGACTTGTAGAAAGACTCAAAAAAAGTTGATTCTTCCGAAGTATATATGGCCATGGAAGAACTTATTCTTTTGAAGCCATTTACCTTCAGAAGAACCAACTACGAATAGTGGATAAAAGTATGGGTTGTCTGACAACCGCTGCCAACCTCTGAGATACTGTATGGCGCTTTCCTATGCCTATTTAGTTGACCATACTTCATTCCACTATTTACCTTATTAATTACTACAGTTACCATCTTTAGTTGGTGACAAAAAGTAAGTTATAGACCTGTCATGACTACCTAATCCTAGGATAGTATTTTATCTTAGATGTCTTACTTCTAGCTATGTAGTATTTGTCTAATTATAGATTCTGGCTGTAGATAGTAGTATATATAGTTTCTCTTTGTAACTCATCAAACAATGCTTGTAAGAGTCTTGTAATACTTAGTTGAGAAGTAATATATACAAGTATCTTAAAAACCATTTCTTGTGTTCATTAACTTATGTTATTATTATCAACTTAGTTTGAGATTTTGCGCCATCAACCGAGTGAGACTTAGTGAGTTTATGAGGTACATCTTGTGTTGAAAGACCAACACCGATCCTGCAGGTCTGATGAAGCTAAAGAAAATAAGAAGGACGTCATGAAGTAGTAGTTTAAGAACTTTGCCTGCAAGTCAGGTGAAACTATGACTTAACAATACTTTAGGTATGTTAAGATTGTAGATACTCTCATGGATGTCGGAGTTAAGCTTGAGAAAAGGGACATAATGAGTAAGTTCATGTTCTCTCTTCCCATACAATGGACTCACTATTATGTGTTCATTAAGAGAACTAGAAAACTCTCCACCCTTACTCTTATAGAGCTGTATGGTATCCTTAATGGCTATTAGATGGAAATGAACATGTAGAATCCATCAAGTAGCTCTTCCAGCAATCAACAGAGTTCAACCCTTCATGTGGTTGAAAGGGATAGTACAAAACTACAGCATCATCTTATCTGCTACCCTAACAACTCACAAAAGGGCAATTTCATCACCTTCCCCGAGATACCACAGAAGAGCTACATCTAAGGAAGCCCATTTTAAGAGACAAGCTCATCTCAAGCCTTTGTGTCTGCTTATAAAAGTTGTGGCAGGTTTTTTTCACTCTTGAAGACTTGGATTATATCCATCCAAATGATCTATAGTATATAGAGATAGTCAATCAAATAACTATTCTAACTCATAGAGCAAAGAAGTTCTACAAGATAACTGGAAAAAAGTTTTCAAGTAATGTAACCAGTGGAAAGTTTGGATTGGAAAAAAGCAAATTGAAGTGTTAAAACTATAATCAGATAGGACACCTTTCTAGGGAGTGCAAGGAACCAAGGACTAATGGTGGCCAAGCACAATCCTAGCCTAACTATACTCATGCTGCTCCTAGAACTGAGAAGCCAAGCCAACCAAAACAACAAGTTGTTGTTGCTGTTGAAGAAGGAAACTTTGACTGGAGGTTTTAAGTAGAATATATTTCTACCAACCAAGAACTAATGGCAAACCATGAAGAAGCCAAGGTATTAGAACATTTCTGTACTACTGAATGCATTGCTAAAGTAAATATGTATAGGTCTTATAACCTGGAAGTGAGATTTGACCTTGAACATTTTAAAAGCTAATTTCAAAAGAGATAAAAATGACTATAAACTTAAAATAAAGATTTTGAGAAAATAACTTCAACTCTTAAGCATGAGCACACAAATTACAGGACTTAAATCAATTACCAAGTTAATTAAATACAGGCTGAGCTTGTGATCAGCATAGACAAGGCAGAAAAGTGTGTTCTTGAAGTGGAAACTTTTAAAAACATCATATCTTCATCTATGTATGCAAAGATTTTTTATCAGAACAGGGAGGGATTGGGTTCAAGTGATATAGCTCCTCCACACACATTACTATCCGTAAGACCTCCAAGGGGTGAAGCTTGTGAAGATGAGCTTTCCCTTATAGACCAATCCAAGAAGAGGATAAAGATGAATATGAGATAGTGAAGGATGGATCCAAAGTGCTATTATCCTGAAGAGAAGAAAGAACCATTGATGACCAAGTCTGCTAGGAAGAACTTGATAAGGGCACCCAAAATAAAACAAAGAAAGCCCAAAAGATCTGTGAAGGAAAAGGACCCAGCTGAGAAGGAAAAGAAGAACCATCTCGCACTCAAGGCCAATCTTCTCAGTTAAAGTATATAAATAGGAAGAGGATGGTCATCAGAAGGGGAAATAAGAAGAAGAAGTCCAAGGCATCAACCTCTACACCTCAGGATAAGTCAGAACATCCTGAGGGTGATCAGGAAGAGGTTGCTCAACCAACTCCACTCATTTTAGAGCCTCTTGCTGTTGAGAAACCCATCCTTTCTTGGGCATTTGCTGCTAACCCAGACGGATGGTATATCATTAGAGATCAAGGGGGTCAATATGTGTACTTATGGCAAAACATACTTGACCTTCCTCTTCAAGATCTCTATGACATGAGAAGGTACTTTGAAAGTCTGAGGAATCTTGACCAATTGATGATAAAGGGAATGGTCTTTATTCTAATGAGCACTATTAACATATGAAGATCAAGTTTCAAAGTTCTTCTTAAGTGTTGGTTGCATCATCCTAGAGGGAGTATGTAAGGATTATACTTACAAGGTAATGCAACCAAAGAGCTCTCAGTATGCACATGTGAAGTTAAAGGAAAGTTACTTTGTAAAAGGAACTTGAGAGTATAAAGTATGACCAACTGTATGATGTAGTATAAAGTATCTTAAATACTTGTCATTAAAATTAAGCATTGTAACACTTTGTAAACAGAACTTGAGAGCAATATACAACATTCTTGAAAACCATCTTATTGTGTTCTTGTTCTCATCTTTACTTATGTTCTTTGTTTCACTTTAAGCCGATTCCCTATTTGATTTGTTAAGTGTTCTAAGTCTCTCCAAACATTATGAAACTATTGCATTGGCCCTTTCACCGATCCTTGATATTACTTTTTAAGCAATTTTCATAACAATAAATTTTAAAGGCCGTAAACACAAGATAACATATAATCATTTGAAAGTTCACAATTTTTACAACAAATCTAAACATTTAATCATCTAATCTCATAACATATAATTTTACACTGATTATATTTATTGGAAATTTTATTTTCATAAATCATCAACGTTCGGGGACAAGACTCGTGTCTATCCAGTAATTCTCCGAATTATCGTTACGTGAAGGTTCGTATAATAACTGACTCATTTATTTGGGCATAATTAAATCCCTACATATATGGATGGAAAATATTGTTTGTGTTAGTCGAAAAATGAACTGAAGTGCTGGGTGTCACATGTTACACTGACGCTAGCTTCCAAATAGATCAAGATGATTCTTGATCACAAAGAGGCTATGTATTCACTTTGAATGGTGGAGCTACTATATCTTGAAGAAGTTCAAAGGAGAGCATATTATCTCAATCCACTATATTATTAGAATACATAGTAGCATCCGAAGTTGCAAAAGAGGCTGCTTGGATGAAGAAGTTCATTGCTAATCTTGATATGGTGCCTAGCATACAAAAACCTATCAATATATCATATTATATCATATGACAACACCTGTGCCATAGCTCAAGAAAAAGAACCAAGGTCACATCATAAATCTGTAAGGCCCCGTTCCCGGGCACCTCACAGTTGGTCATTCATAGCACTAAGCATACATAATAGTATATATTTCATAAAACATTGCAGCTGAAATTACATTAACAAAAGCCCATTCATTTGATTAATGAATTACTATTGTTATGCAATACAACATTGTTAGGTTACAAAAGAAAACATCCGTTAATGACATTACAAAACAACAATAATCGTATGTGTGAATGGATGCCAATCTTGCCCTGCCGAGTAGCCTTCCCCGGTGCCATCCTCAGCAAATTACCTCCAACTGAAAATGCATAAAAGTCAGCGTGGCTGAGTGAGTTCTAGTTTTATACGTATCAAAATACGTTGTGTGTTTTATATACAAAATATACCCTTCCAAGAAATACTTTACCTTCGTATATGAGCACACATCATACGTACATTCAAACAATATTCATTGCTTATTTCGTTCTTTCATACTTTCATTACTATCTTTAATCATCGTATACATTCTTCCATTTCATTCTTTTCATTAACATTTCCTGACATATACATACTTTCTTTTCGTACTTTACACTCTCTTTTACTTCCATTCCGTATCATACTTTACATCATTCTTTTACTTTCTTACTTTCTTTTCGTATGTTACGTAATTCTTCTACTTTTATAAGGATCGATGTATAGTACCCTGAAGATTGTGCATGAAACTGATGCTGGGCCTGTGGTCTACAATTAGACCACAAACATTGTGCATGAAGCTGACCCAGTCACCTAGGGCAAGTCATATCTCCCTTTTATCCCGACCAATGTGTAATACCCCGAACATTATGCAAGAAGCTGATGTTGGGCCTGTGTTCTACAACTAGACGATGAACATTATGCACGAAGCTGACCCAGTCACCTAGGGCATGCCACAAGGGTCCCGTCAATCTCAATGATTGACCCTGTATGCATCCTTTGGGTTGTTAAAACCGCACACAGTTGAGCTAACGACAACATGGTCGTGCACCTCATATCTATTTACTTGCAAGCCATTCTTTCTTACATTACGTTTCACTTTTCATCTTTGTTATCTTTCACTTTATTAAGTTATACTTTACGTTCATTCATACATTCTTCATACTAAGTAAAGTAATAACATAGTACTTAACGTATTTATATTATAATATATACATTTTGAAAATCATTAAAAGATAACACATCATACACATATTCATATCATACATTCATCATTTCATTATACATATTCTACCCATAAACCATCACTTATTCATGCTCAAAATAGACCCAAAATAGTCCATAGGTTAAACTAGGGTCAAACCCTAAAATTCTGTTTTTCCTTAAAATTTCAGAAAATTTTCGAAGTGTGGGCGCATGAGCACTATACAGGCGCATGAGCCCTGCTTAGGCGCATCATCACTATTTGGGCGCACGACACTACACTTAACTTTTTTCACTTTGGGCGCATGAACTATCCAGGTGCATCAGTACCATTTGGGCATATGAACCAACACTAGAATATATCTAAGGCAATTTCAGAAGCATGGGATACTGTTTGGGCGTATGAGCCTATACTTAGTATTTCTAAGGCAATTTCTTTGACGCATATGCCCTGTTTGGGCGCATCACCTTGCTTAAAAACTTTTCTAAGGCAGATACTAGGTGCATGGGCCATGTTTGGGCGCATGTGCACTTACTTACATGTTTCTAAGTTGTTTTTCAGTCCCAAATATATCTATAACCTGTTCTAAGCTCGTTACACCCATTCTAAACCTCAAACAAGCATTTACAACCCCAAAACATCAACATATAAGCATAAAACATACGGGTGTTCATATATAATAATTATAAAACCGTTTTTAATACATTTTCAGCCCCAAAAGAGTTTTAAAACATGTAAAAATCAGGTTCTAGAACTCATCTTGTGTAACCAACACATGAAACTCCTCAAAACTTGCTTATATACGAATTCAAACACCTATAATAGACAAAACAAACACCAACACACATAATACACTTAGTAATCGGTTTCTATTGGTGAAACCATGAAGAAACCAAACCATTATCGCCAAAATCACTTACCTATGGAGATTTAGCCCTTGTTTCTTCACAAATCCAGAGAACTTCTGTCTTTCTCTTCTTCTTTCTTTTCAGCCGAAAAGCAGTTGGTGAAAAGGTGTTAGTGGGAGGCCATGCTCCTTTTAGGCATAAAATAACAATGTTTTGTCCTTTTTCCATTTAGGCCCCCTCCACTTTGGCTGCTTTTTTACTTCTTTCAAGATACTTTTATTTCCCTTTATTTTGACTGGAAATTTCGGGTGTTACAAGTCTACCCCCCTTAAAGAGGTTTCGTCCTTGAAACCTGTCATTCTTTGAACAACTATAGGTAATGTTGTCTCTTTTCTTCTTCGGTTTCCCACGTAGACTCAGAACCCTTCCTGTGCTTCCACTGTACTCGCACCAATGGAACCACTTTATTTCTCAATCTCTTCTCCTTCCGATCAATGATTGCCACTGGTTGCTCTACATAATTGAGCCGTTCATCCACTTTGATATCATCTAGTGGTACAACCATATCTTCCTCGGCTAAGAACTTCCTCAGATGAGATATATGGAATGTCAAATGTATTTCACTTAACTCATCATGCAGTTCTAAGCGATAGGCCACCTCTCCTACTCGTGCGATGATTCGAAAAGGTCCTATGTATCTCGGGCTTAGCTTCCCTCGCTTGCTGAACCGGATGATTCCCTTCTAAGGTGAGACCTTCAACATAACTCGGTCGCCCACCTTGAATTCGATCAGGCTACGCCTCTTATCGGCGTACGACATTTGTCTATCCTTTGCTGCCTTCATAAACGCCTTGATCTTTTCCAACTTTTTAGTTATAGCCTCGATCACCTCAAGGCTTTCCAACTCTTTTTGTCCAATATCACCCCAACATACGGGTGTTCTACACATCTTACCGTATAGCATCTCATATGGGGGCATACCAATACTGGCATGATAACTATTGTAGTACAAGAATTCTGCTAACGGTAAGTGGTCATCCTAACTTCCTCCAAAATCAATCACACACGCTCGAAGAATATCCTTGAATGTCTGAATCGTCCTCTCAGACTGACCATCTATCTGAGGGTGATAAGCCGTACTAATATGTAGCCTCATCCCCATCGCATCATGGAATCTCTTCCAAAACTTCAATGTGAATCGGGTGTCACGATCTGATACGATAGACACTGACACACCGTGATGAGCTACAATCTCTTTAATGAACAGATCTGCCAAACTTTCAGAAGAATACGTCTCGTGAATCGGTAGGAAGTGAGCACTCTTGGTCAGACGATCTACAATCACCCATACGGTATCGCACCCCTTCGCCGTACGATGTAGCTTAGTAATAAAGTCCATGGTGATGCGCTCTCACTTCCACTTGGGTATTTCCAACGGTTGGATCTTCCCGTATGGTTTCTGATGTTTTGCCTTCACTTGCAAACAAGTAAGGCACTTGCTCACGTACTTTACTACATCGCGCTTCATACCCGACCACCAATAATCTTTCTTCATATCCTGATACATCTTCATGGAACCGGGATGAATCGAGTGTCGAGTCTTATGAGCTTCATCCATAATCTGCCCCCGTAGGTCTCTGTAATGAGGGATCCATATCCGTTCATTTTGGGTCTTAATACCGAAAGTGTTTTCACCCAGTTCCGTGACTAGGCCTCTCATTCTTTCAGAGTAAAGGCGATGTTCTTTCATTACCTCATCTTGAAATTCTTTCACTTGGGTCATCACATCAGCGGTCATAACCAACCGATAAGCCTTCACCCGAATCGGATCGGGTCTCGCCTTTCGACTAAAGGCATCGACCACAACGTTGGCCTTACCCGGATGGTAATGGATCTTACAATTATAATCCTTGATGAGCTCTAACCATCTTCTCTGTCTCATGTTGAGATCCTTCTGCTCAAAGAAATAATTCAAGCTCTCGTGATCCGTGAAGATTGTGCACTTCGTCCCATACAGGTAGTGCCTCTAAATCTTCAACGCAAAGACCACAGCTGCTAACTCCAAATCATGGCTAGGGTAGTTGACTTCCAGGGTTTTCAACTGTCAGGACGCGTAGCCTATTACCCTTCCACGTTGCATTAACACACAACCTATCACCGTATATGAAGCATCCGAATATACCACTAAGTCTTCACTCCCCTCGGGTAATGTTAAAACAGGAGCTTGAGTTAATCTCGTCTTCAACTCCTCAAAAGCATCCTCCTGTTTCCAACCCCATTCAAACTTCACATCTTTGCAAGTCAACTTAATCAAAGGTGAGGCTATCTTGTAAAAGTCATGGATGAATCTCCTATAGTAACCCGCCAAACCTAAGAAACTACGCATCTCAAATGGCATCTTTGGAGACTTCCATTGCATCACCGCCTCAACCTTTACCGGGTCTACCATAATTCCTTCAGCGTTCACCACGTGACCCAAAAATTGAACATCGCGCAACCAAAAAGCACGCTTAGAGAATTTAGCATACAACTTTTCTCTTCTAAGTGTCTCTAACACTTCGAATATGTGGCCAGCATGTTCTCACTTCTCAAATAAATTAGGATATCATCAATAAACACAATTACTGATTTATCTAACATTGGCCAATACACTCGGTTTATTAAATCCATAAAGGCAGCTGGTGCGTTAGTCAAATCAAAAGACATAACAAGAAACTCATAGTGTCCATAACGCGTACAAAAAGCTGTCTTAGGGATATCTTGGTCTTTCACCTTCAATTGATGGTAGCCAGATCGGTGGTCTATCCTCGAGAACCAACTGGCACCATGTAGTTGGTCAAACAAGTTATCAATCCTTGGTAGCGGATACCGATTCTTCACTTTCAGCTTATTCAGCTCTTGGTAGTCAATGCACATCCGTATACTACCGTCATTCTTCTTTACAAACAATAGCGGATCACCCCAAGGAGAGATGCTCGGTCGGATAAACCCTTTATCTATCAACTCCTGCAGTTGATCCATTAGTTCTTTCATCTCGGTAGGAGCTAATCGATATGGTGCTTTGGCAACGGGTTGAGCACCGGGTGATCAATCTGGAACTCAATCTCACGATCTAGTGACACTCCTGGCAATATCTCTAGGAACACGTCCGTGAAGTCACATACCACAGGTACGTCAGATAATTATGGTACTAACGCGTCCATATCTTTTACGTAGGCTAGAAAGGCACTACATCCACGTCGCATGTACTTTCCCGCCACTGCCATCGAAATCACCTTCGGAACCGTAGCGACGCGATCAGCGTAAACCGTCACCAAACTTCCATCGGGCTTAATTAATCGAATAATCTTCTTACGACACATGATGTTTGCCTCATAGGTTGCTAACCAATCCATCCCTAACACTACATCAAATCCGCCTTGGGGCATTAAATGTAATTTAGCAAAAAATCTATAACCTTCTAGTTCTACGGCACAGTCCTCTGTCATTTCAGTGATTCTAGTCGACTTACCAATAGCAGTTTCTACATCGAATGGCTCACTAATGCTTCTACTACTAACAGATAACTTATCACAGAAGGTAGTAGAAATAAAACTCCTACTAGCACCAGAATCAAATAATACAGAGGCACATATTGATTTACTAGAAACATACCTGACACAACGTCGGGATCCACTCTAGCCTCCTCCTGCTTCATCGTGAATGCTCTAGCAGTTTCCCTCTGTCCTCCATCCTCTGTCCTGTTCCTTGCTCTGGAACTCTCAATCCTTGGCTTCTGGCAGTCCCGACTCAGGTGGCCTACTTCACCACAGTTGTAGCACATCACCACCCTACAATCCCTAGAGATGTGTTCAGGCTTCCCACACTTGAAACAAACATTTAACCCCATCCTACACTCACCAGCATGCTCTCTCCCACACTTACCACACTTCTTTGTTCCTGAGCTGGTTGCAACCACCCGTCGGTCATTAACCTTTGCCTTCTTGTTGTTTGGGGTAAAACCGCCATGCCCAAACCTTTTCCTTCTCCAGTTCCTGTCACCACCACCTGCCCTCATCACCTCAGCCACCGTCACCTCCCTCTCATCGTACAACCTACCCGCCAGGTCTACCACCGAGTGTTGATACACTATGTTCCTAGTTTACGTACTTCAATGTAAATGTCTTTCATTTCTTACAAATATGTAATGCAAGTGCTTAATGAAAAATGATATGTGTTTTGATATTTATTTGTCTTTGATTATATCATATTCTTATTGTATTTGGTATTACTCATATATATGAGCATTATATATAGGTTTGAGGTTGTTGTACATAGTTCTAAGTCAATAATGATTTAGAAATGTGTTCAACTTAGTCGGGTGTTTATCATGCTAATGGGCCATACTTATGGACCAGACGCACGAATGGACCATACTTATGGACCAGACGCAAGACTGAACCAGATGACTGGATCAATCGTATGACTGAGACATAAGATTGACTCAGTCGCACGACTGAACCTTTAGTCGTGCATATGAATCAAACGCAAGATTTAGTCGCACGACTGAACCATGCCAATGGCTCAGTCGTACGACTGAACAATGAAAACCTATAAATACCCACGGTTGCATTACAGGGCACTACTCTACCCTCAGTTAGGTTAGAGGAACAGTTGGCAAGCCTAAACAGACTAGTGCTTAAACTGTTGGCAACAGATGATCTTAGGGCCAGCCAGATAAACCAGCTAATGGCAGTCAATGCAGCACAGGGCAAGCAAATTGCCCAGCTCACTGAGAAGAACGAAGCCCATGAGAGAGCTTTAGTTCGAGCTCACAATGCCCTGCAAGCTTAAAATGAGCTAGTGCTGACATCCGTCAAGAGGATCAAGGAGCTGGAAAGGAAGAACAAGAAACTCATGTTAAGGATGAAGGGAACGAAGGGTGAGCCTCTGAAGATTAAGGGAGATGGAGATGATGATGGTGATGGTGATGATGATTCAGGTGACGATGAATCAGAAGAAGATAGTGATGAGGAGGAAGCCGAAGAGAGTGAAAAGGAGAAAAAGAAGGATGATGATGAGGAGGATGAGCCTGAAGGTGATGCTCATGCATCAGCCTCAAATCAATAAAAAAGGGAGAGGGGCACTAAAAGGAATCAAGATCAAGGAACTTCGTCCTTAGCTCCTCAAGCTGACGAGCCTCAAGTACAAGACAAAAGTAATGATTAAGATAGTTTATGTATTTGAAACTTTTTGTACTTGAATTGTGTATTACATTAATGTAATTAATGATAATTTATGTTTAATGTCTTGCTTAATGATTAATATGTGCATTGTTGATTGTTTAATCGAACAGATGAAACTCAACAGACCGATGAGTATGATGTCGCTCCCCTTCAGCAAATTAAGACTCAACTTACTATGATTCTTGATTTGCAAGGGATTGTGAGACAGTCTGTGAGTTACACTCCAGAAGAAGGAGAGATTATCCACGACCTGGCAGACGAGCAGCTTGCTGATATGTTTCGACTGAATCCTGGTGAGCATGTCAAAGATGCTTCAGAAGTTGATGTTGTGTGATGAGGAGTTACAAGGAGTGGATGAAATAGAGATAGAAGATGTCACGTCAGATCATTATCCTCAGTACACTGACCCTGATGGCGATGTTATCCCTAATTTGGGTGAGACTTTTGGCAGTGATACATTTGACAAACTGGAAGAGAAAGCGACTAAGAAAGAAGAGGCTGAAGGTAAAGCTCAAGCCGTAGATGCTGATGTTGATCTAATGAAAGCTGAATGGGCTACATGTATGACAGAGATGAAAGCTCAACGTGAATCTCCAATGCTAAATGCCTATACCAAATTGTACAAAGTTAAGAGACATCAGAAGGTGTCGGGCAAGATTATCAGTTGGGCTTACTTTGAGGATTTAGATGTGTACGCATGAAACGGGAGAAAGGGATTGAGTACTTCAGATTTCCACATGATCTGAAGACTTTTCCTGGATTTGAGTTAAACAGATTAGCTGCTTAGATCTGTTATATGCCAACCCAAGGAATATGTCAGGATGGTTTAAGATGTCATTGAAGAAAGAATACCACACCAGATGGGTAAACTTCAGACCTCAGCAACCTAAGAGGTTTATTCATAAGACTGAAGTTGACCCGATCACTGGAAGGCCTAAGGTTATGTTGAAGTGGAGTCCCCCACGCATGATATCTAAGATCTCTTTATGGGAGATGCCTCAGGAATTCACTCCACACTTCAAATGGTGGTATTATGATTGGAGGACGGGGGAAGCGATCATAGTTTTGAACAGAGAAGGAAAGATAGAGACTATCAGGGTATTCGACCCAATGTGGCTTACTAACTTGTCGGAAGAATATGTATATACCTTATAAAAGTGGCCACTGTTCTATGACACGCAAGATATTATACAAGCTCTCCAGTTCCAACATGTCATACGACTCTGTTTTGCTTTTGAGATACACGTGGGAGTCACTAAAGTGGAGAAGTACAAGAAATTTCAAGAACATGTGAAGAATATTAGACAATAGGGTAAACTAGGTCCAAGGGGGAGTTTGTTGATACACTATGTTCCTAGTTCACGTACTTCAATATAAATGTCTTTCATTTCATACACATATGTAATGCAAGTGCTTAATGAAATATGATATGTGTTTTGATGTTTATTTGTCTTTGATTATACCATATTCTTATTGTATTTTGTATTACTCATATGTATGAATATTATATATAGGTTTGAGGTTGTTGTACACAGTTCTAAGTCAATAATGATTCAGAAATGTGTTCAACTTAATCGGGTGGTTATTCATGCTAATGGACCATACTTATGGACCAGACGCACGAATGGACCATACTTATGGACTAGTCGCACGACTGAACCAGGTGACTGGATCAGTCGTATGACTGAGACATAAGATTGACTCAGTCACACGACTGAACCTTCAGTCGCGCGTATGAATCAAACACAGGATTCAGTCGCACGACTGAACCATGCCAATGGCTCACTCGTACGACTGAGCACTGAAAACCTATAAACACCATATAATTCATGGAAAAACAAAACACTTCGAATACTATCATACCTTAGCCGTCCAGAGCATCCCAGTTCGTCCATCCAACTTCATAGTTCGTTCCTGATCGATTCCAACTCGCTCTTAACGTTTGTTTAATCGTTAGATCGATCAGGTTTTCGTTCTGTTGATACATGTGTACTTAGTTTAGGAGCTCAATATAAAATATCTTTCATGTCTTACATATATGTAATTGAATGGGTATGAATGAAATACAATATGTGGTTGATGCTTATAATGTTTAATATTTTATTGTTTATTGTGTGATAACGCAAATTGAACTAACTATATAGGTTTGTGAATCGTATGAAGTATTCATGCGAATGGACCATGCTAATGGACCATACGCATGAACACTTCATGCTAATGGACCAGTCGCATGACTGAACCAGGAGACTGGATCAGTCGTACGATTAAGACATAAGGTTGGCTCAATCGCACGGCTGAGTCTTCAGTCGTGCGTATGACCCAATCGTATGATTCAGTCACACGACTGAACCATACAAATGGTTCAGTCGCACGTTTGACAAATCCTAACCTATAAATACCACTGAATTGGTGGAAAAACATAACAATTCGAATATCTACATACCATAGCCGTCCAAAACGACCCTGTTCATCATTCCAACTTCATAGTTCGTTTCTGATCAATTCTTGTTCGTTCTTAACGTTTGTTTCGTCGTAAGGATTGATCAAATTGTCATTCTCACTGATTGGATCACCAATCAAATAGGATTCCACACTATTTGAGTTGGTATACGCGCAGAATCAGTTAGTACTCCGTACGTACACGGTCCTAACAAGTGTTATCAGAGCTTTGGCTCTTGATTTTGCATGTGAATCGATCGATTTGGTGTAAAAATCACGTCTTTTCATTCAAAAACATCTTTTTAGTTAAAACAGTGTTTTCGACGTCTCCAGATCAAAAAGCTCATGTTTTTCAGCATACGGCAGATTAGGGTTCTTGAAAACTCGTGTTTTTGAGTCATAATATCAAAAATCTTTGAATTTTCAAAAACCAGCAGCTTCAGTCACCCGATTGACTCAATCGCACGACTGAACTTAATCGCACATCCCATACGCACGATTGAACTCAGTCGCCAATCCAATCGTACGACTGAACACTTCATTCACATTGTCCAATCGTCCTTGTCCAATCGCACGATTGACTCATCTGCATTGTTCAATCGCACGATTGAGCCATTCGTATTGTTCAATCACACGTTTGGCCTATTCGGACCTCTGCATTCACAAGTGTGAAAAGTTTAAGTTTGAAATTCAAAGTTAATACAAATGGATGATCAGTACTCCGCTTTCACTGCCGGAAGGGATTCACGGATCTAGAATTTATTGCTTCTGGAAAACGAATTTGGTAATCACAATAAGCCCCCTAAGCTCATAACGTTAGATGATTACCCACAATGGAAGAAAAGGTTCGAGATATACTTAAATGGAGTTGATCCTAATATGTGGGAATCAATCGAGACTGGGTATAGCATGCCGGTTGGTGCTGATGGAGTAAAAATTACCTTGGGTGCCATGACTGATAGCCAGAAGGTAAAGTACAATGCATAGAAGAAGGTGTACGCCTTGTTAACTCAGTCAATTCCTAAGGATATATTCTATCAGTTTTCTGAGAACAAACAAGCCAAGAAGCTATGGGATGCTTTGGAAAAACAGTATAACGGGAATGCGACGTTGAAGGCATTAAAGGCAAAGGCTTTGAAGAAGGAATTTGATAACTTCTCCTCAATAGGAAAAGAGAGCCTGGATGACGTTATCGACCGTTTCTACCACTTGATGAGTGAGCTGCACACTCATGGGGTTACCACGTCCATGGAAGACAAGGTGTCAAGTTTTGCAAATGGATTGCCTGAGAAGTGGGTTTTGTTTGTGTCAAATCTCAGACAGAATGATATGCTGGCAAAGTTGGATATCAACGATTTCATTCTGAAGCTAAGAGAGGAAGAGTTGAGGATGAAGTACAGATCCCAGAAAGGTTCATATGATCAGAACCCGTCACTTTACAACTCAACTCCTCAATCAAAAACTTCTGGAGCACCACTCCAAACAACATTTGTGTCCAGTGCAGCTGCTCTGTTCCAAGCCATTACTTCAGGATCTGACACGTCAGGGTCATCTTGCACCCAATACATAGCACCTGAAGCCAATGCTACGAAATTGAAGACCGAGAATCTCGGTAAGGTGACTGTAGAGGTAGCAAAGGAGCATATGGATCTCCTAGCAGCTATCGTTCACTCCTATGACGGTCTAGTTGCTGGGAAGATTGGAAACTGCCATCTCGCTGATGAAGACTACGAGCAGGTAGATGAAAATGAGCTCGAAAGAATGGATATCATGTGGGTGTTGGCTAGTGTTGTCCGGAGAGCAAAGAAGTTTGTTAAGAAGACCGGACAGAACTTGATAGCCACAAAGGATACAATCTTTGGTTTTGACAAAACCAAAGTTACTTGTTTTAATTATTGAGAAAATAGGCACTTCAAACGTGAATGTGTGAAGCCCAAGTAGACAGGTAATGGTAATCAATTCTCCACCTTCAATCGTCAAGATAAACCCAGCAATTGGGCTACATCATCAAGCAAGGATCCTAAGGCCTTGACTGCACAAGACGATGAAGGATAAGATTGGACCTTTCGCTTTGTGTCTCCGGGAGAATCCAACATTGCATATGTTGAAGGTTTGGACTCTGGAAACGTAGGTGATATAGCAGTGGAACTTTTAATGTCAGATAATGAAGACATTGCTATAGTGGTCACTCTCCTAAATGATGAAGGTCCCAGTACAACATGTTCAGAATCACCAGCACTCGAACAGTCAAACTCTACAATGATGACTGATTCAACCGAACCTTCTCAGGTAAGTTCCACAGACCAACTCTTTGATAATCATGCTTGTTCTGAATGTAATAAATTTAGGGATAGCATAGATTCAAAATTTGCTAGGCTATTAGATCACAATAATAGTTTAGTAAATGACTTACAACTGTGCACAGAAGCAAACCAAAATTTAAAAGAAAATGAGCACAATTATAAAGAGAAAATAGAACTGTTAAATAAACAACTAAGGGAAACTGAAGTTGTGGCATTTAACCAAGCAAATGACATAAAGTTCTATTTAAACTCCCTAGAAGAAACTAAGAAACAAAAAGCAGTTTTGGAAGTCGAGGTAAATTCTTTAAAACAAAAACTGCACAGTTGGACTAGTTCTTCTCACATAGTTCAACACTTAGTGAAAGAACGAAACCACGGGGAGGATTTGGGTTACAAAGTGGTTCCACCACCACATGAGACCTTGTTGAATGCTAAATGCAAACCAATTAATAATAACCCAATCAAGGATCATGTAGTACCCACTCCTCTTATAAGTGATCCAGATTCCACAAGTAAACCTATTGAATCTATCACTAAATAGAAGGAGACCACTTTGAAGTCAAAAGGTAAGATGCCTATTGTTAATTTGGATGAAAAATTTGCAAAGGTTAAGGTGGAGTCAGGTTCAAACATGTCTAATTCAGAACCCAAAAAGACCAAACAATTTAACCAATCTCGAGCACCATGTCTTAGTCCAAATAAACAAAAGGGTAAAGATGTTAAACATGTTCAAACAATGAATTTTGTTAAAGAAGACAAAACATCTAAACAAGAAGTGTCAAAACCCAAAGAAACTAAAGTCACACCTGTGTCACACACTTCCCCACAGAAACAGTTTCACCAACATGTCGAAAGCAGATCATGCTACACTTGTGGAAAGTATGGACACATTGCTTCTAAATGTTCTTATTATCAGACACCAAGAAAGAAGATTGAACTTAATGATACAAAACCTAGTTCTTCCAAAAGGAGTTCAATTACTCCACCAAAAAGGACATATGAACCTAAAGTACAAACCATAAGCTAATCGTCTGTTTATGACAAACAGGCCTTACATAAAACTGGCTTATGGAAAGAAAAATCAAGTCCCGTGTCTGATAATGAGAACAAGAAGAAGAATGATCTGCCATCTCCCTCAAATGAATAGTGGGTGGAGTTTATGATGTGTGATTCCTCTGAGTCACCCAAGCCAGTTAAGGCTTAGGTCCCTAACCTAAACTAATCATTTCCTTTGAATGTGCAGGGTGTCCGCTATAGTGCTTCTATGAATACCTCGATTGTTGATAGCTGTGCATCAAGGTACATGACTGGAAACCTGTCTCTCTTGTCAAACGTCAAACAAATTAAAGGAGGACACGTTTCATTTGCTAGAAATAAAGGAGGTTATATCACTGCACAAGGAGAAGTGGGAAACTAGAAAGTGAAGTTTGATAAGGTAAACTATGTTCAACAACTTCAAAATAACTTACTTTCTGTCTCCCAGATATGCGACAAAGAGTTTAAAGTTGTATTTGACAACAAGAAGTGCTATGTTCTGAAAAAGGACTATGTCATCCCGGAGGACCAAGTGTTAATTTTAGCTTCAAGATATAACAATTTGTATGTCTTGGATCTCTTAAAGGCCCTCATAACCGATCATCAAGTACAATGCTTCTTGTCAAAGGCAACAGAAAAAGACTCCATCTCTTGGCATAGGAGAATGGGACACATCAATCCCCGGAAGATGAATCACTTGATCAAGAATGATCTAGTGCTTGGAGTAAATGTTCAAAACTTCTAACTACCGGATTTCTGTGTCGCATGTAAGAAAGGCAAATAGACTAAGAAGTCTCACAAGGCAAAGAACGTTCATTCAATCGACCTGCCTCTTGAGCTTCTTCACATGGATCTGTTTGGCTCAGTCAGTACAAAGAGCATTGCCGGTGATTTGTACTGCTATGTAGTTACGGATGATTACTCAAGATTTTCTTGGGTGATGTTTCTGAAATCTAAATCAGAGACATTTGAATCATTCAAAGAGCTAGTAACTACATTAGAGTCACTCTACAAGCTGAAGGTAAGGCAAGTTTGCTCAGACAATGACACCGAGTTCAAGAACCAATGGATGGAGGCATTCTGCAAAGAAAAAGGAATTGTGCACCAATTCACATCTGCCTACACTCCTCAAACGAACAGGGTTGCTAAGAGAAAGAATCGTAGCTTGATAGAGACAGCCCGGACGATGCTAGCAGACTTGAAGCTGCCTATCCAATTTTGGAACGAGGCAGTAGCTAATGCATGTTACAACCTTAATCGAGTCCTGGTGGTCAAGCGTCATGGTAAGACGTGTTACGAGTTACTCCAATGACGTAAACCTAATCTAGAGTACCTCAAACCGTTTGGTGCACCATGTATACTGCTGAAGAAAACTTACTCAAGGAAATTCAGCGAGAAGGCTGAAGAAAGGATTTTCTTAGGATACAATATACCAAATAAGAGAGTTTACAACAACTTAACGGGCCTAGTAGAAGTGTGGTGCAATGTTGATGTACAGAGATACACCACCCCCTTGCTGGAAAAGGACCCTCTTTCTTTTTTGACTATAATGGATTCTTTAAATCCTTCAACATCCCACTCTTTGCTCCTGAGGATGAGTTATCGACCAGAATGATGTATGACGTATTAAACACACCATTATTGGATCTGATGACTTCAGCGTCATAAGGTGAGTCTTCTAGTTCTTCAGGGGGAGCACCCAAGGTAAGTGATTCCTCCTCTGATGATGAAGGCGTAGCAAATGACCAGGTGGATCAAGGGCAACAGGTTCTACTACTCCAAGTACACAAGTATCTGATGTTGATGCCTCTGACACTTCGGAACCTCACACTCCCACTGCCTCAGATACTGGACCTGTTGTTCAGAATCTGGATAATGAGGTAGTTGTACCCACCACTCCTGGATCTCGACTAAATGTTTATAATCCGTTGGATAATGTCATTGGAGATGTTAGATCAGGAGTCCAGACTAGAAATCAGCTATACTCAGCTGATTATGCCTCGGTAATGGAAAAGTGATATCTTCACGATGGTGCATATCGATGTTTTGTGTCTCAATTTGAGCCAAAATATGTTTGTGAAGCCCTAAACAATAAGGCATGGGTGAGTGCCATGCAAGAAGAACTTCTTCAATTCAAGAAGTTGGGAGTATGGACTCTAGTGGATAGGCCTAAAGGTGCTAAGGTCATTGGCACCAAATGGGTCTTAAAGTGCAAGAAAGATGACGAAAGGGTCATAATAAGAAACAAGGCTCGACTTGTAGTTCAAGGATTTCAACAAGTCGAGGGCATTGATCACAATGAAGTGTTTGCACCTGTGGTAAGAATGGAAGCAATCCGTATCTTCCTAGCCTATGCATCTTACGTGAAGATTAAAGTCTATCAATTAGACGTAAAGAGTGCATTCCTTCATGGTGAAATCCGGGAGACAGTGTACGTCAGTCAACCCGAATGATTTGAGGATCCGTATCATTGGGACAGAGTTTACAAACTAGATAAGGATCTCTACGGGCTCCATGAAGCCCTAAGAGCTTGGTATAAGAAACTCTCGACTCATCTTATGAAACATGGCTTTCGTAGAGGAGTGATTGACTGTACATTGTTCATCAAAGAAAAGGATGGTGACTTACTGCTAGTTCAGATCTATGTTGATGACATAATCTTCGGTTCCAAAAACGAAGCATTATGTAAAGAATTTGAAGCAGTAATGAAAGCTGAATTTGAGATGAGTGGCATGGGTGAGATGAAGTTCTTTCTCGGGTTACAGGTGGATCAGACACCAAAGGGGATATTTCTACATCAGACCAAGTATGTTGGCGATATTCTCAATCGGTTTGATATGGAGAATGCTTCCGCAGCTGGGACTCCACTTGCTACAAATCATGACGTCATACCGGACAAAAATGGTGATCTGGTGGATGCCACTATGTATCGAGGAATGATTGGATCTCTCATGTACCTCACTGCCTCAAGACCTGATATCATGTACGTGACATGTCTATGCTCCAGATATCAGGTGAAAACTAAAGTCAACCATCTCATAGGCGTCAAAAGGATATTTCGCTATCTGAAGGGTATTCTAACACTTGGATTGTGATATCCTCACGACGATGACTTTGAGCTTACAGCGTATAGTGATTCGGATTATGGCGGATGCAAAATGAACTACAAGTCCACTTCAGCAGGATGTCAATTCTTTGGGAGAAGATTAGTCACGTGGCAGTGTAAGAAGCAGGCATCGGTTGCTCTGTCAACTTGTGAAGCTGAATACGTTGCTGCTGCAAGCTGCTATTCACAAATCATCTGGATTCAACAGCAAATGCGGGACTACGGTTTGAAATTCTCTAACACTCCTATATTTGTTGATAATTCAGCTACTATAGCTGTAACTAAAAATCCGGTCCAACATCCTAAGACCAAACACATCAGAATTAAATATCACTTTATACGTGATTGTTTTGAAAAGAATTTAATCGATGTGGTTAAAATTAATACGGATTTTCAATGCGCTGACCTCTACACAAAAGCGTTTGATAAACCAAGATTTTTATATCTGTTAGAGGTCAACGGTGTGAAAAAGAAATGTGAAGTGATTCCAGAAGATGAACATGCTTAGTCCGATAACCGTTTATTTTTATTTTCTTTTATTTTTCTTATTTTAATTTTCTATTTCTATAAAATCCAAAAACTCAAAAAATATTTTCGGTTTTAGAATTTTAGGGGGAGAATAGGTTAGTTTAGTATTAAATTAGTTGTTTTATTAAATTATTTAAAAAACGAGGGAGGAGGACAGTCTAGTTAATAGAAAGGAGATCGTATCTATGATACTGATTCAAGGATTTTAGAAAATGATACCACACAGGAACAAAGAGTTTGGGACTTTAAAAGAATTTAACTGATTAAGATGCAAAATTCGAAGTATAAGTCTGAGAAGTCTAAGCAACATAAAAGGAAAATTGATAGTAAAACTATCTACTACTAATGTAACACAGAGAACGTAGACCTAGAGCTTGCTAGACCACTAGATGATGTGTCGGTAGATTCAACACAATAGATAAGTAGACTTCATTGGTGAGTTCAAGCTCAAACTAAGCTGTTCAACAAGCTGTGGGTTATCATCTTATCCCTGGTTAACACAATCAACGAAGTTCCAATAAAGGGTGTCGAGCAAAATAAACCCCACAAATGTGTGCGGATAACCATAAAAATGAGCAAAGCACATAAAAAATGCAAAAGGCAATCAAGCTAATAACCTATGTTATTGGTGCGATCTATGTAAAAAGAATATAATTGCTCAAACAAGAAGGTAGGTTGTGTGCCTCTCTGCTGTGCGGTGGCACTGACCTGAGGATAAGCATAACCTAAATATTCTAAAATTCATTATTGTGTGCACCTCTCTGCTATGCGATGGTACTGACCTGAGGCTTGGCATCTCTTTGAAAGCTCTTAGAATAGTTTCTTCTTGTCAAAATACCTGTAGACCGCTCAAAAATCTCGTGAGGAAAGTTGATTAGTGTAACACCCTCACTCCATATAACAATATAATATAATAAGGAGGGTGCTACTAGTTGGGTTATTATAACAATTCAGAGACTACAAACGCAACGGAAATTTTTATATATTAAAACTATTTACATTATTAACAAAAAATAACAACACTTTAACTGACTTCTCAAAACTTTGTCAAACTTCACATTCATCTTTCCCAAAACCCAACATTTAGCCAGTATCATACACCATAACCGGAATTTTAGCTCGGTGGGGCGCCTCCACGAACACTTCTATTAATACTTGGCATGCATAAGAAAACAAACACCAAATCAGATAAACTGATGAGTTCTAACGTACACCACATTTCAATAATAACAACTCATTAACTGTTACAACACCGTATGATTCATAAACATTCACCAGTCCATTTATTCGTCTCAGTATTGATATGCATATCGAATACCCACAAGGTATTTATGGACATCTTTTTATCGATTTTAATTTGGTGGGTCAACCTCCACCTCGCGCGTTGACGGGTCAAACCTCCATCTATAGTTTGGTGGGTCAAACCTCCACCTCGCGCGTTGACGGGTCAAACCTCCGTCTATAGTTGGCGTTGATGGGTCAAACCTTCGTCTATAGTTGGTGGGTCAAACCTCCACCTCGCCATTTACCACAATTTACCACTTTCAACTCTTACTCACATTTTCTATTTATTTATATGCATGCCAGTGCCCGATTTTGTCAAACAACATTTATCAAACGGCATTAACACATAAAAAGGGCAATTAGAACTCACCTTAATGCTTTCAGCAAGTGTTTACCAATCCAAACACACTAGGGCAGCTAAAACTTCTCCTTCTCAAAGCAAATCTAAAACAACAACCCTAACCTAGTCAAATCACCCCTAGCTGACCACTTCACACGACTAAGGCTATGCGACTGGACTCATTCGTACGACTGAACATGCGACTGAGCTTAGTCGTACGAATGGACCATACGACAGAGGTGCGAATGAGTTATAACAGGGTTTGTGCGAATGACCTCCATTCGTACGATTGGTTCATGCGACTGAACTTCAGCCGCACGATTGAACAATGCGATTGACTCAGTCGTACGAATGGGTCATGCGACTGGGCTCATTCGCCTGAAACGGATTAGCAGCTGTGTTCTTGACATATCTAATCCAAAAACTCGAGTTTTTAACCATTTGGATTATACCATATTCACAAGAGAACATATACACTTCTTTTACAGCCGTTTCGGATCCTTATTTCATCAAACTTCACAAAACTAAGATCCGAATCCTTGGTTTTCAACTTAATAGAAAGATTGAATCAAAACTCAGATTTAAAACAAGTTTTTGGATCAATTTCGACCACAGACACAGCTTAACATATTCAAGAATCGATCCGTACCAAGCGAAACTTACCAAAATGAAGCCGAAACCGTTGATTTGGCAAGGACAGTGGTGTTTGGGTTCGAGAGAAACAAGGGGATAGGGACACAGCAGATAGAAATCTGCTTTTGAACACCCTTTACCGCCCTATTAACCTACATGCCTATTTTAGCCGCCATACTCAGTCGCACGACTGGACCCATTCGCACGGCTCAATCGTACGATTGAGCCCATACGACCGTAAATCGTGCGATTGAACCTCATTCGTACGCATGGCGTGCGACTGAACACTAATCCTAATAAATAAATAAATATCAAAATTTTTGGATGTTACAAGTCTACCTACCTTATTTAGCGTTTCGTCCTCGAAACCTGGCTAAAACAATTGGGGGTAGTTCCGTCTCATTTCTTCTTCTGTTTCCCAGGTTGACTCAGATCCTTGGCGATGTGCCCACTGCACCCGGACTAAGCTAATGCTTTTATTTCTAAGTTTCTTCTCCTTACGATCTATAATAGCCACAGGTTGTTCAACATAATTGAGCTTCTCATCAACCTCAATATCATCTGATGGTACATATTAAGTTTCATTAGCTAAGCATTTTCGTAACTGGGAGATGTGGAAGGTTGGATGAATAGTACTCAATTCTTCTGGTATCTAATTTATATGCTACATACCTCACTTTCTCTATTATTCGAATGGTCCAATAAAACGTGGACTTAGCTTGCCCCTCTTTCTAAATCGAATAATGCCCTTCCATGGAGAACCTTTCAACAAATCAAAATCCCCAACTTTAAATTCTAATGGTTTCCTTCTACGATCTGCATATGATTTCTGCCTGCTTTTCGCCTCTCTAATACGATTTTTAACTACTTCAAACTTTGACATTGTTTCTTCAACTATTTTACTATTCCCCAATTCATGTTGCCCCATATCTCCCCAATAAAGTGGAGTTCTGCACTTTCTTCCGTACAACATCTCAAACGGGGACATCTGAAGGGTAGCTTGATAACCGTTGTTGTATGCAAATTCAGCTAAAGGAAGATGACTATCCCAGCTACCTCCAAAATCTATACTACATGCCCGTACCATATCCTCCAATGTCTGAATAGTTCTTTCACTTTGACCATCTGTCTGGGGATGATAGGCTGTCCTAAAGTAAAGTTTAGTTCCCATTGCTTCGTGAAATTTTCTCCAATACCTGGAGGTAAATCTGGCATCTCTATCCGACGTGATACTTTTCGGAACTCCATGCAATCTAATTATTTCTTTAGTAAAGATATCAGCTAACTTTTCCACCGAATAAGTTTCCCGTATTGGTAGAAATAAAGCACTCTTGGTTAGCTGATCTACCACTACCCAAATAGTATCATAACCTTTTGGTGTACGGGGCAATTTCGTTATAAAATCCATAGTCAGATCGTCCCACTTCCAAACTGGAATGGCTAAGGGTTGCAATAATCCATATGGCTTCTGATGTTCAGCTTTCACTTGGGCACACGTCAAACATTTATTTACATACTGCATCACGTTAAATTTCATTCCTGGCCACCAATAATCATGCTTAAAATCTTGATACATCTTAGTCATGCCTGGGTGAATGGAATACCTAGATTTGTGAGCTTCATCTAGTACCCTATCGCGTAAAGCCAGCGGAACCCACATTCGACCAAACCTGATTTTAACACCATGACTATTTTCTTCTAAATATCTTTCTTGACCAACCATTCTTTCTTTCTTAATGTTTTCTTCTTTTAATGCTTCCAATTGGGCTTCTTTCAACTGTTGCATAAAATCAGGAGTAATTACAAGTTTATACGCCTTAACCTTAATCGGTTCGTACTTCTCCTTTCTGCTCAATGCATCAGCAACCACATTTGCTTTCCCGGAGTGATACACAATTTCACAATCATAATCTTTGATTAATTCCAACCATCGCCTTTGTCTTATATTCAAATCTTTTTGCTCAAAGAAGTACTTCAGGCTCTTATGATCAGTAAAGATGGTACACCTCACTCCATATAAGTAATGTCGCCATATCTTAAGAGCAAAAACTACAGCTGCTAGTTCTAAATCGTGGGTTGGGTAATTAACTTCATGGGTTTTCAACTGTCTAGAAGCATAAGCTATTACTCTCCCTCGTTGCATTAAAACACACCCCAATCCCCTATATGATGCATCAGAATATATCACTAAATTATCTACACCTTCTGGTATGGCCAATACTGGGGCTTGAGTTAACCGATTCTTTAGTTCCTGAAAAGCAACTTCCTGTTCTTTATTCCATTCATACTTAACGTCTTTTCGAGTTAATTTCGTCAATGGAGAAGCAATTTTAGCAAAATCCTGAATGAATCTCCTATAGTATCCCGCCAGTCCTAAGAAACTACGAATTTCTGAAGGACTTTTAGGAATCTCCCAATTCATCACGACATCAATCTTCGCAGGATCCACCAATATTCCATCCGCATTTACCACATGACCCAAAAATTGCACTTCCCTTAACCAAAATTCACACTTCGAAAATTTTGCATACAACTTATTCTTTCTTAAAGTTTCCAATACTTCTCGAATGTGACAAGCATGATCTCCTTCATTCTTAGAATAGATCAAAATATCATCTATAAACACAATCACCGATTTATCCAGCATCGGTTTACATACCCTGTTCATCAAATCCATGAATGCAGCAGGAGCATTCATTAATCCAAATGACATCACCAAAAATTCATAATGCCCATATCGCGTACGAAAAGCTGTCTTTGGTATGTCCTCTTCCTTCACCTTTAACTGATGATACCCGAATCTAAGATCTATCTTTGAGAACCAATTAGCACCTTGGAGTTGATCAAACAAATCATCTTATAAGGACTCAACATTTGGATTACAAGATAGTTTTAACTAATATCAGATGAACAACTTGAAGTTCATATGTTTACATGCATGCAACAGAAGAACAAGTCGCACATGCATGCATGCATGCGAAAGAGGAACAACCTGCATGCATACGAAAGCTCCATGCGAGAGGAAGACAACTAGCATGCATGCGACTTGCCATGCGAAAGAAGAACAAATCGCATGCATGCGATTTGTTGATGCGAGATCCTTAAGCGAATACATCATACGAAAACTTGGTTTGTTATCACATGCATGAGAAACCTCGCAGATGTGTATATATATTCGCATGCAAACTTAGTTTGAGGCGTGCTTCACTTTACCGAGAGTTAGTCTAGATAGTTTGTGTGTTTTCTCTGTTTATTTCGCTCAATTGAGTAGATCACATGTTGTGATTTTCCACCCTCGGGTGAGATCGATCTTGTATCGATTATCATTGTAATCGTTCGACACATGGTATATACATTTCAATTACAATGAGTTTGTTGTAAACATTGAAAACACCTTGTTATCTAGATTGCTTTAAAAGTAGAATGTGCACCCGTCTTCGCGTATTATCAAGTGCAACAATTCAAACGAAGTGAGATCGATCGCTATTAAGGACTTTACATTTGGTATCAGAGCAAGGTGTTGCTCTTGATACAACGGATCATTATTCCGCGATCTTCCGTTCGAGGACGTTAAACAAGTTTAAAAGTTGTAGACCGCACACCAAGTGTTTGTGTAAATGCTCAAGAGACTTTATTGCATGATTTTATGAAGATTTGAAGCTCAAAAGTTACTGCATCAAAGTCAAATTTCCGAGTGTGCGAGAACCTTCATTGAGAAAGGTTTATTCAATAGTTGTTTCATCTATCCACTGATGCGAGAACCTTCATTAAAAAGGTTTTGTTGAAGATTGAAGTTGTTAGAATTGAAGATCATAAAACTATATCATAATCCAAGGGGGAGATTGTATGGACTCAACATTTGGATTACAAGATAGTTTTAACTAATCTTAGATGAACAACTTGAAGTTCATATGTTTACATGCATGCAACAGAAGAACAAGTCGCACATGCATGCATGCGTGCGAAAGAGGAACAACGTGCATGCATGCGAAATCTCCATGCGAGAGGAAGACAACTAGCATGCATGCGACTTGCCATGCGAAAGAAGAACAAATCGCATGCATGCGATTTGTTGATGCGAGATCCTTAAGCGAATACATCATGCGAAAACTTAGTTTGTTATCACATGCATGCGAAAACTCGCAGATGTGTATATATATTCGCATGCAAACTTAGTTTGAGGCGTGCTTCACTTTACCGAGAGTTAGTCTAGATAGTTTGTGTGTTTTCTCTGTTTATTTCGCTCAATTGAGTAGATCACATGTTGTGATTTTCCACCCTCGGGTGAGATCGATCTTGTATCGATTATCATTGTAATCGTTCGACACATGGTATATGCATTTCAATTACAATGAGTTTGTTGTAAACATTGAAAACACCTTGTTATCTAGATTGCTTTAAAAGTATAATGTGCACCCGTCTTCGCGTATTATCATGTGCAACAATTCAAACGAAGTGAGATCGATCGCTATTAAGGACTTTACACATCTATACGGGGTAACGGATATTTATTCTTGACAGTTAGTTTGTTTACCTCTCTATAATCTATACACATCCTTAAACTTCCATCCTTCTTTTTTACAAACAAAACAGGAGCACCCCACGGCGAAGAGCTTGGTCGAATAAAACCTTTGTCTAATAATTCCTGTAATTGCTTTAGAAGTTCCTTCAGCTCAGCCGGTGCAAGTCTATAAGGGGTTTTAGCGACAGGTTTTGCTTCAGGTACTAAGTCAATTCTAAACTCAATTTCTCTATCAGGAGGTATACCCGGTAGATCCTCAGGAAATACATCAGGAAAATTTCAAACCACTGGAACATCTTCTAATTTCTTCGTCTCCTTAGCAGTATCAACTACATATGCCAAGAATGTCTCGCAACCAAGCATGATCTCCTTCATTCTTAGAATAGATCAAAATATCATCTATAAACACAATCACCGATTTATCCAGCATCGGTTTACATTTTCTGTTCATCAAATCCATGAATGCTGCAGGAGCATTCGTTAATCCAAATGACATCACCAAAAATTCATAATGCCCATATCGCGTACAAAAAGCTGTCTTTGGTATGTCCTCTTCTTTCACCTTTAACTGATGATACCCAGATCTAAGATCTATCTTTAAGAACCAATTAGCACCTTGGAGTTGATCAAACAAATCATCTATACGGGGTAACGGATATTTGTTCTTGATAGTTAGTTTGTTTAGCTCTCTATAATCTATACACATCCTTAAACTGCCATCCTTCTTCTTTACAAACAAAACAGGAGCACCCCATGGCGAAGAGCTTGGTCGAATAAAACCTTTGTCTAATAATTCCTGTAATTGCTTCAGAAGTTCCTTCAGCTCAGCCGGTGCAAGTCTATAAGGGGTTTTAGCGACAGGTTTTGCTTCAGGTACTAAGTCAATTCTAAACTCAATTTCTCTATCAGGAGGTATACCCGGTAGATCCTCAGGAAATACATCAGGAAAATTACAAACCACTGGAACATCTTCTAATTTCTTCGTCTCCTTAGCAGTATCAACTACATATGCCAAGAATGACTCGCAACCCCTACTCAATAATTTCTCAGCCTTAATCATAGATATGACCTTCACCACACTATCATGATCATCACCAAAAACCGTTACCAAATTACCATCTGGTGCTCGCAACACAATCATCTTTCGTTTGCATATTATCTGAGCTTCAAATGTAGATAACCAGTCCATTCCTAATACTACATCAAAACCTCCTAATTTCATCATATGTAAACTTGCAGGAAATTTTACACCTTCTAGTTCGACAAAACAATCATCTATTACCTCACTAACAACTATAAATTCATTAAAGGTAGTTTCTACTGAAAAGGCAACATCTAGCTTTGATGGTTTAACTTTTATTAAGGCATGGAATTTTATTGATATAAAACTTTTATTAGCCCCCGAGTCAAATAAAATTATAGCTGGTACATCATTAACAAGAAACGTACCCGACATAACATCTGGTAATGCCTTAGCCTCCTCCGTCGTTATTGTAAATGCTCTACCCGCAGTACCGCTACTACCACTCGCACTGACTTTACTCGGTCCTCCCACTGCATGAATAGGTACCGGTCCAGATCTAAACTTTGGACATTCAGATTTCATATGTCCCATCTCCCCGCATTCATAACACCGAAGTTCTGGACATCTGGAAACGAAATGTCCAGGCTTCCTGCATTTACGACATGCCGGGTGATTCAATCTACATTCCCCTCTATGAAACTTCCCACATCTATTACACCGAGGAGGGGGACCTACAAAGCCCCTAGCATTAAACTTTCTCTTCTGCGGTCCACTCTATCCATACATAGGCCGAGAACTCAGTGAAGTTTCCTGACGACTAACCACTTCTTCTTTCACCACAGGTTTCTCGGACTCAGCGACTTCCTCATACATGTCCGCAGCCAAATTTACCGTGGCTTGGTATGTAGAAGGAGAATTAGACTTTACTAGCATTCTCACCTTAGGGGGTAATCCCTGAATATACCTAGTAATCCTTTTTGCCTCAGGCATTACTAAATAAGGTACCAAACGAGCCATTTCTTCAAATCTAGAAGTATACTCTTTATGACTTAAACTGCCTGCCTGAAATTGTAAAAACTTAATCTCAATTCTATCCATCTCGCCTTTCGGATAGAATTTTTTCTATCACTAACGCTTTAAAAGTTTCCCACGTCATCTGACTCACAGCAGTCTCGCCCATGCCCTGTTCTACTGTATCCCCCAATACAAGGCTTCTGCTTGAAAAGAATACACTGCAAAGCCCACTTTCTGGTCTTCCTTGCATCTACTAAGTTTAAACGCTGCTTCCATCTCCCATAACCACTTATAAGTTACTACTACATCCTTCTGGCCTTCAAACTTAGGCGGGTCACATTCTTTAAAATGTTTATATGACACTGGTTGGGACGACGATTCACCACCTTTCCTAAGGTCACTTAACATTTCAGGTAAAGTAGTACGCAACACTCGGGCGACTTCATCACCTATAGCCGCCTTAAGTTCATCACCTGAAATTCTAGCTTCAGGTCTAGAATTTGTATTACTGGTTTCCTCCATCTACGATCAGAAATAAACCATAATCAAATAATGAGTGATACCAGGATGCTGCATATAATGTAAATTGCTCATAACATTGGCCAGGTGTTATCAATTATTTACTTATTCACACCATCCTGCCTCTTCTTATTATCCTTTCACAGTTTATTTCTAACCCTATCTAAACCATAGAATCATGTACACACATAATATTAATCTTTTAATTCAAACAATCACTTTCATTCAACAATTGACTGAATTATCACTAATAATTAAATACTCATTCACACAATACTTCACCCCACTTCCGGTTGTAGATACTGGCACTTCCCATATATTCAGTTAAAGTTTGAAACAATCAATTGTTCAAATCTCTTTAACTAAGGCTCTGATACCAACTTGTAACACCCTCACTCCATATAACAATATAATATAATAAGGAGGGTGCTACTAGTTGGGTTATTATAACAATTCAGAGACTACAGACGCAGCGGAAATTTTTATATATTAAAACTGTTTACATTATTAACAAGAAATAACAACACTTTAACTGACTTCTCAAAACTTTGTCAAACTTCATATTCATCTTTCCCAAAACCCAACATTTAGCCAGTATCATACACCATAACCGGAATTTTAACTCGGTGGGGCGCCTCCACGAACACTTCTATTAATACCTGGCATGCATAAGAAAACAAACACCAAATCAGATAAACTGGTGAGTTCTAACGTACACCACATTTCAATAATAACAACTCATTAACTGTTACAACACCGTATGATTCATAAACATTCATCAGTCCATTTATTCGTCTCAGTATTGATATGCATATCGAATACCCACAAGGTATTTATGGACATCTTTTTATCGATTTTAATTTGGTGGGTCAAACCTCCACCTCGCGCGTTGACGGGTCAAACCTCCGTCTATAGTTTGGTGGGTCAAACCTCCACCTCATGCGTTGACGGGTCAAACCTCCGTCTATAGTTGGCGTTGACGGGTCAAACCTCCGTCTATAGTTGGTGGGTCAAACCTCCACCTCGCCATTCACCATAATTTACCACTTTCAACTCTTATTCATATTTTCTATTTATTTATATGCATGCCAGTGCCCGATTTTGTCAAACAACATTTATCAAACGGCATTAACACATAAAAAGGGCAATTAGAACTCACCTTAATGCTTTCAGCAAGTGTTTACCAATCCAAACACACTAGGGCAGCTAAAACTTCTCCTTCTCAAAGCAAATCTAAAACAACAACCCTAACTTAGTCAAATCACCCCTAGCTGACCACTTCACACGACTAAGGCTATGCGACTAGACTCATTCGTACGACTGAACATGCGACTGAGCTTAGTCGTACGAATGAACCATACGAAAGAGGTGCGAATGAGTTATAACAGGGTTTGTGCGAATGACCTCCATTCGTACGATTGGTTCATGCGACTGAACCTCAGTCGGACTATTGAACAATGCGATTGACTCAGTCGTACGAATGGGTCATGCGACTGGGCTCATTCGCCTAAAACGGATCAGCAGCTGTGTTCTTGACATATCTGATCCAAAAACTCGAGTTCTTAACCATTTGGATTATACCATATTCACAACAGAACATATACACTTCTTTTACAACCGTTTCGGATCCTTATTTCATCAAACTTCACAAAACTAAGATCCGAATCCTTGGTTTTCAACTTAATAGAAAGATTGAATCAAAACTCAGATTTAAAACATGTTGTTGGATCAATTTCGACCACAGACACAGCTTAACATATTCAAGAATCGATCCGTACCAAGCGAAACTTACCGAAATGAAGCCGAAACCGTTGATTTGGCAAGGACAGGGGTGTTTGGGTTCGAGAGAAACAAGGGGATAGGGACACAACAGATAGAAATCTGCTTTTAAACACCCTTAACCGCCCTACTTAACCTACATGCCTATTTTAGCCGCTATACTCAGTCGCACGACTGGACCCATTCGCACGGCTCAATCGTACGATTGAGCCCATACGCCCGTAAATCGTGCGATTGAACCTCATTCGTACGCATGGCGTGCGACTGAACACTAATCCTAATAAATAAATAAATATCAAACTTTTTGGATGTTACAATTAGCATATAAGTGTGGGATCCACAAATGCTTGTTGAAATAATTAAACCTTAAATCATCACCAATGTGTGTCAAAAATCTGTGTATGGATTTAAGAGGACAAGTATACTGACAATCATCGTGAGCTACAATTCTTGAAAGTCCAAATCATTGTGTGTATCTTACAGTACTAGTATGATTTCCTAAACGTGCTAATGACTCTCGATGAAAACTAGAATCTAGCATTAAAAGGCTTTGATAAAATGTCCCAAATGATTTGATAAACCTATATGATTCCATAATAAACCATTCCAGTTATGATCAATGTAACTTGATGCTATACTGTCTAGAAAGGAAAATCTGGTAGATACTTATCTTAGGATTTCAACCTCACATAAAATTACAAAAATAAGTTTTAGTTTTGTCTTTTAGTTCTAGTTGTTTAATTTGTTTAAGTTTTAGTCAGTTTAGTTATTAAACGTCGGACTATGCATTGGAATTCTATCTGGGATTTAATCACTAAAAAGGGTTACGTTTGAGGTGACCAAACGGGTTTTCAAATGTAAAAGGGTCACGTCTGAGGTGATAAATTGTTTTGTTGTTAAAAGGATCACGTCTGAGGTGATCAATAGTTTACTAAGTTAAAATGGTCATGCCTGAGATGATCACTGGTCAAAATGTCATATCAATAAGTAAAATGGCTAAGTATCAAATGGTCATAAAGTCAAAACCATAAGTATGAGCCATTCGCACGACTGGACCATGAGTATGGACCAGCCGTATGATTGAACCATACGTATGAGCCCAATCGCACGACTAACCCACACATATTGACCAGACGTGCGATTGGACCATAAGCATGAGTAAATTCACACGATTGGATCACAAGAATGAACCCCGCATGAACGGCAGTGACCGAATGAGTCAGTTGCACGACTGAAACCTAGTCGCATGACTGAATGTGACCGACTGAGCCAATCATACGATTGAAGAGTGCTAATGGATCCAGTCGCCCGATTGAAGTATGCGACTAGGTTCAGTCGCACGACTGGAGGAAACCCTAGAATAAATAGAAGGGGAGTCAGTCGCAGACGCTCATTCACCCCAATCGCTCACTCTATCGCACGAAGCACTGTTACGCTGCCCGATTTTCTTCTAACTATTCTAGACCATTGAGTGTTGTGATCTAACATTTCTAGTGTTTATGCGGGTAATGCGCGATGATATTCACTCCAAATTTCAAACAATTTGTGCCCTAATGATTGAATTTAAGCCCTAAACTTAACCGAGATTTAGTTTGCCTAAGAAACCTATAAAACTAAGTATATTGTTCAAATAAAAGTTATTAGGTGTTATGTCGGTCATTTGCGAGACTAATGAGCCAAACCACGAAGTCTAACATCAAGTTTTGCTAAAAAATTGAATTTGAAAATGAAACAGTCTGTCATGCGAATGGACACCCTGATGCACTTTAATCGCACGACTGAGCTGTACGAATGGCTCAATCGCACGACTGAGCTGGACGAATGGCTCAATCGCATGACTGAACCATGCATATGAGTTCATTCACACGACTGATGTAAACGCATGGGATAGCATACGACTAAGCCCAGTCGCATGCTCAGTCGTACGTATGAACTCATTCACACGACTAGATCTCAGTCGCACAATTCATTCGCATGACAGAACAGAAGATTTCAAGTCCAATGAATCAAAGTGTTACTTATTGACACACACTAACGTTTATTTACATTATGTAACAGATGGCGAGTCATTGGACTATGAGCACAAAGCATAACCTTAGTGCTCATCTGGATCTGACCTCCCGGAACGCGGCTGACTTCTCGGGCATTATTACATTCTTACGGAGATCGAGGATTTTCCATGCTATATCGACTCCGTGCACTCTGTACCGCTCAGTTCAGCAGGCTTTCGGGGAAAGCGCTGCTGTCGACAGGTCCTTAGATCCCCATTGTATCAAGAGCTCCATTTTTGGTCAGGCTATAAAGATCACTAAGGAAGATCTTAGGACAGTCTTGGAATTTAGGGATGATGCTGACTGCCCTACATGACTACACCCACTGACTGTACGAGGCTGTTTTCTGCGAGCCAAGTACTGGGGGATATCAACGCATGTGTGCTTAACAAGAGCAACCTGTACCCCTAATTTAAGTACTTAGCCCATGTGCTGCTTAAGTGCATTGCCTCAAGGAAGAGAGGCTTCGATGAGATGTCCGATCAGATTCAGAACGCCTATGTGGCATTGGTGCTGAACCATCCGTTCAGCTTCTTGAGGATGATCTTCACCTACCTGGTGAAGAACATCGAAGCGAAGGGCAAGGAGGGATTTTGCATGTACCCTCGCTTTATGCAGATGATTATTGACCAGAAGCTCCCTTTCTACCAAAGGAGAAGGAGGATGCCGTGGTGCTTGAGGTGATGGACGATACCACCTTAGGTAGGATGAAGGTGTACAAGGGGAAGCAGGTGAAACCCCTATCAGGAGGTTGTTTGGGCATTTGGCCCGAGAGGACTACGTGGCACCAGCGAAGAGGAAGTGGCGCCATGATGACAGTGACTCAAACACTGAGCAGATTGTGTTCCCCGCTGATGATTCTGATGATGATAATAGCAGTGATGGTGGAGATGCTGGCCCCACCCAATCTAGGGCCACTGCTACTGATGTGACATCTCCATCAACCACCCGAGGAGGAGCAGAGACTGCGGGATTCAATCAGGACTTTCGACCTGATGAGGAGGAGGAGTCTGATGAGGAGCCTCTGGTGCGAATGGTGGGGAGCCGGGTCGTAGCCACCGAGAGGGGGATTAGGGCGGCAGGTGGATGCCAGGGTGAGTCTGGGGAGGCTGCTACTGATTTATCTTACACCCAGACGAGCCTAGTAGCCAAGGGGGAGCCATTGTCACCAAGGGCTCGAGGAGAAAGAGAATGGCTCAACCCTACGGGAAGAAGGGGAAGAGGCCTAGGTTCACATTGATCACCACCACTTCTACCGCTCCATCCACCACTACTATCACACCACCCACCACTACTACCACTCACTCCACTACTACTACCACCCCCTCCACCACTACTACCACACCTCCACCTTACACTAGTACAACCTACACTTCACCACCTATTTATACACCACTACCCATATTCACCACTGCCACCACTACCACCACTACCACCACCAGCCACCAAGCCGGACCATCATTCCACCCAACATTCCCCATAGGGTCATCTCTACCTGCCATTGGAGTAGAGGAACAGCTTTCAGCAGTTAACCGTATGGTGCTGAAGCTATTGGCTGCTGATGAAGAAAAGGCTGCCCAATTACGTCAGCTTGCGGAGCTAAACGCTACCCAAGCATAGCAGATCTCACAGCAAGCTCAACAAATTGCCCAACTCCAGGAGCATAACGTCCAATCAGCAAAGAAGATAGAGGATTTGGAGGCTTCCAACAATACCATCATGCTCAAGCTCAAGGGATCAAAGGATGAGCCACCCAAGATAAGAGGAAGAGATGATGTTGATGATGATGGTGAAGATGATGATAGTGATGATGATGAGGCCAGTGATGATGGAGAGACAAGAGGAAGGCAGGATGATGATGATGACGATGAAGGAGATGCAGCTGCATCTGCCTCAGCTCAGGGTCAAGAGAGAAGAACAAAGAGAAAGCAAGACCAAGGAGCATCATCTTCTGCCCCACCTGCTGACGAGCTCATGATTTAAGACAAAAGTAATGCTTAGATATTTATGTATTTGAAATCTTTTGTTCTTGAAACTTGTATTAAACTTATGTACTTAATATTTATGTAACTTTATAGAATGATGATTGTCTTGATGAATGTATTTATATGTTTAAATCAAGCAGATTAATCATCTCAGCAAGATGAGTATGATATTACTCCCCTTCAGCAAATCAAGTCTCAACTTACAATGATACTTGATTTGCAAGGGATTGTCAGGAGGTTTGTGAGTTATACTCCCGAAGAAGGAGAAATAATTCATGACATTACTGATGAGCAACTTGCTGAGATGTTCCGGCTCAACCCGGACAAGATTGTCAAGGATGATCCTACCATTGACGTGGCTAGTGATGACGAGCGTAATGATGTGGATGAAATAGAGATTGAAGACGTCATAGCCCAGCATTATCCAGAGTACACTGACTGAGAGGGAGATGTGGTTCCTAACTTTGGGAATACTCTCGACAGTGGTACATATGACAAACTGGATACGATGGAGAAGGAGGCAGAGAAGTCAGAAAGCCAAGCCCAAGCCTCGAACGCCGATGTTGACATCAAAAAGGCTGAATAGGCTGCTTGTTTTGCAGAGATCCGAGCCCAACGCACAGCTCCAAAGCCGAGTGCCTACACCAAGCTCTACAAATTGAAGAAGCAACTAAAGGTGTTAGGAAAGATTATAGCATGGGTATATTTTGAGAATCTAAATGCCTATGCTATCAAGAGGGAGAACGGAATAGAGTACTTTAGGTTTCCACATGATCTAAAGACTCTTCCTGGTTTTGAGATCAACCAGCTGACACGCTTAAAGTTATTGTATGCTGACCCAAGAAAGATGTTAGCCTGGTTTAAGGCTGCATTGAGGAGAGAATACCACACCAGGTGGGTTAACTTCAGACCTCAACAACCGACGAGGTATATCAGAAGGTCTGAAGTTGATTCCATTACTGGAAAGCCTAAGGTAGTGTTGAAGTGGAGTCCTCCATGCACAATGTCAAGAATCCCTCTAAGGGAATTGCCACAGGACTTCACTCCACACTTCAAGTGGTGGTACTATGATTGGAGAACAGGTGAAGCTGTTATTGTCTTGCAAAAAGAGAGCTAAATGGATACTATTCGGGTATTTGACCCAATGTGGCTGACTAACTTGTCTGCTGAGGATGTATACACATTATACAAGTGGCCACTGTTTTATGATTCACAAGACATTGTACAAGCCCTCCAGTTTCAAAATGTTATACGACTCTGTTTCACGTTTGAGATAAATGCTGGAGTTACAAGAGAGGAAAAGTACAAGAAGTTTGATGAGCTGATGAAGAATGTTAGACAATAAAGTAAACTAGGTCCAAGGGGGAGTTTGTTGATACATGTGTACCTAGTTTAGGAGCTCAATTTAAAATGTCTTTCAGGTCTTACATATATGTAATTGAATGGGTATGAATAAAATACAATATGTGGTTGATGCTTATAATGTTTAATATTTCATTATTTATTGTGTGATAACGCAAATTGAACTAACTATATAGGTTATGAATCGTATGAAGTATTCATGCGAATGGACCATGCTAATGGACCATACGCATGAACACTTCATGCTAATGGACCAGTCACACGACTGAACCAGAAGACTGGATCAATCGCACGATTGAGACATAAGGTTGGCTCAATCGCACGACTGAGTCTTCAGTCGTGCGTATGACCCAATCGTATGATTCAGTCGCACGACTGAACCATACAAATGGTTCAGTCGCACGATTGACAAATCCTAACCTATAAATACCACTTAATTCGTGGAAAAACGTAACAACTCGAATATCTACATACCCTAGCCGTCCAGAGCGACCCTGTTCATCATTCCAACTTTATAGTTCGTTTCTGATCAATTCTTGTTCATTCTTAACGTTTGTTTCATCGTACGGATTGATCAAATTGTCGTTCTCACTGATTGGATTGCCAATCAAATAGGATTCCGCACTATTTGAGTTGGTATACGCGTAGAATCAGTTAGTACTCCGTACGTACACGGTCCTAACATGTTCTCACTGATTGGATCGCCAATCAAATAGAATTCCGTGCTATTTGATCTGGTTTCACGCAGAATCGGTTAGTACTCTGTACGAAAACGGTCCTAACACCGAGCGAAAGGTACCTGGCCGGGTGGCGATCAAATGCCTGTGAATGTCAGCTGGCAATCCCTGAATGTACTTCTTGATCTTCCTCGTCACCAGCGTCACCTAATCCGGCACCAGCCTCGCCATTTCGTTAAACTTGGTGGGTCATGGTGCCTGCCTCCAGTTGTTGGAACTCCCTCTTTATCTTATCAAGTTCCCAATGAGGACAGAATTCCTCGATCACTAGTTTCTTCAGCTCTCCCCACCTCATCCTGCTAGTGGCCCTGTTACCCTCGGCTTGGACAATATTGTCCCACCAACACAGAGTCGAGTCAACAAATGAGTGTGCAGCAAACTTCACCTTTTGATCCTCCCTGCACTTACTAATCTCCAGTACCGCTTCCATCTCTCTCACCCAGCGGTGAGCAGCAGTAGCATTGCCATTTCCATCAAAAGTTAGGGGCTTGCATCTTTAAAATGCCCTATAGTTGCAACCACGTGCAGTTTCCTGCACCGCTTCTTCGTCCTCCTCATCCTCACTCGAGACAATAATATCGGTCTCTGATCATTCCCTTTATTCTCTTCCTGTGGTCCTTCTTCTTTCTTTCTTCTCGTCCTCGTACCGCCTTGATCACTTCAGTCATTATAGACGGTAGAATCGTCTGCATGACTTGATGGACTTCCTCTACCACCACCTCTTTTATCGAAGCCCTTAAGTTTGCACTCTCATCACCACCCTCCTGGTGATGCACCTCGGGATCTTCACGGGCCCTCTCAGCAGTCTTGGTCTTATTCCTAGTAACACGCGGTTTAGCACCACGTCCTCCCTGTGCTCCACCTCTAAAGGCCTTAGATGATCTATCTCCGGCCATTCTCTAATCACTATAAGATTTAAACACTAACACAGTCATTCAAGGTAATAGCTCAATTTATGTTAAGTATAGCAAGTCCCTAATTACAATGGCCAGTTGTGATTAACCACTTACTTTACTCTTCACACCCCAATCATTTTCTATCCTGACTATGTCAGTATCTAAATCTACTAAGAACACATAAGTCAAATAGCACGCACACATAACTTCAATTAAGTTTGAGGAAAGAAATACCTGATGGCACGTAGCTACTCGAGCTGGCATCCCTCCATTCGTCCCATTTTTAGTTTAAGTTTAGGTTTTTTTTTGAAAATATTTACCCAATTCACTTAAACTTTGGCTCTGATACCAACTTATAAGGCCTCGTTCCTGGTTAGCACTAAACATACATAATAGTATATATTTCATAAAACATTACAACGGAAATTACATTAACAAAAGCCCATTCATTTGATTAATAAATTACTGTTGTTATGCAATACAACGTTGTTAGGTTACAAAAGAAAGTATCCGTTAATTGCATTACAAAACAACAATAATCATATGTGTGAATGGATGTCAATCTTGCCTTGCCGAGTAGCCTTCCCCGGTGCCATCCTCAGCAAATTACTGCCAACTGAAAATGCATAAAAGTCAACATAGCTGAGTGAGTTCTAGTTTTATACGTATCAAAATACCTTGTGTGTTTTATATACAAAATATACCCTTCCAAGAAATACTTTTACCTTTGTATATGAGCACACATCATACATACATTCAAAAAATATTCATTGCTTATTTCGTTCTTTCATACTTTCATTACTATCTTTAATCATCGTATACATTCTTTCATTTCATTCTTTTCATTAACATTTGCTGACATATACATACTTTCTTTTTGTACTTTACATTTATCGTACTTTACATCATTCTTTTACTTTCTTACTTTCTTTTCATACGTTACGTCATTATTTTACTTTTATACGGATCGATGTACAATACCCTGAACATTGTGCACGAAGCTGATGCTAGGCCTATGGTCTACAATTAGACCACGAACATTATGCATGAAGCTGACCTAGTCACCTAGCGCAAGTCATCTCTCCCTTTCATCCGGACCAATGTGCAATACCCCGAACATTGTGCATGAAGCTGATGTTGGGCCTGTGGTCTATAATTAGACTATGAACATGGTGCACGAAGCTGACCCAGTCGCCTAGGGCATTGCATAAGGGTCCCGTCAATCTCAATCATTGACCCTGTATGCATCCTTTGGGTTGTTAAAACCGCACACAGTTGAGCTAAAGACAACATGGTCATGCACCTCCTTTCTATTTGCTTGCAAGCCATTCTTTCTTTCATTATGTTTCACTTTTTATCTTTGTTATCTTTTTCTTATTACGTTATACTTACGTTCATTCCTACATTCATCATACTACGTAAAGTAATAAGATAATACTTAACGTATATTATATTATAATATATACGTTTTGAAAAGCACTAAAAGATAACACATCATACACATATTCATATCATACATTCATCATTTCATTATTACATATTCTATCCATAAACCATCACTTATTCATGCTTAAAATAGACCCAAAACAATCCATAGGTTAAACTAGGGTCAAACCCTAAAATTTTGTTTTTCCACAAAATTTTAGAAAATTTTCTAAATGTTGGGCGCATGAGTACTATGTAGGCGCATGAGCCCTGCTTAGGAGCATCAGCACTATTTGGGCGCACGACACTACACTTAACTGTTTTTCACTTTGGGCGCATGAACTATCTATGCGCATCAGTACTATTCGGGCGCATGAACCAACACTTGAATATATCTAAGGCAATTTCAGATGCATGGGGTACTGTTTGGGCATATAAGCCTATACTTAGTATTTCTAAGGCAATTTCTTAGGCATATGGGCCCTGTTTGGGCGCATCACCTTACTTAAAAACTTTTCTAAGGCAAATACTAGGCGCATGGGCCCTGTTTGGGCGCATGTGCACCTACTTACATGTTTCTAAGTTGTTCTTTAGTCCCAAACATTTCTATAACCTGTTCTAAGCTCGTTACACCTATTCTAAACCTCAAACAAGCATTTACAACCCTAATACATCAACATATAAGCATAAAGCATACGGGTGTTCATACATAATAATTATAAAACCATTTTTAATACATTTTCAGCCCCAAAAGAGTTTTAAAACATGTAAAAATCAGGGTCTAAAACTCACCTTGTGTTACCAACACACAAAACTTCTTAAAACTTGCTTATATACGAATTCAAACATCTATAATAGACAAAAAAAACACCAACACATATAATACACTTAGTAATCGGTTTCTATGGGTGAAACCACGAAGAAACCGAACCAATTATCACCAAAATCACTTACCTATGGAGATTTAGCCCTTGCTTCTTCACAAATCCGAGAGAACTTCTGTCTTTCTCTTCTTCTTTCTTTTCAGCCTAAAAGTAGTTGTTGAAAAGGTGATAGTGGACGGTCATGCTCCTTTTAAGCATAAAATAACAATGTTTTGTCCTTTTTACAGTTAGGCCCCCTCTACTTTGACTGCTTTTTACTTCTTTCAAGATACTTTTATTTCTCTTTATTTTGACTGGAAATTTTGGGTGTTACAAAATCAAAGCACATGCTCAGACAGTTCCACTATTTAAGAAAAGTATTAGAATAAGAAGAGATTACAATAAACATGATTCACACATCAGAAGCTTGTGGGTCAATTTTACTATACCTATGGCTCAAGCTAAACAAAGGAGCATGCAGATAAGATACGACTTAGATTAGTTAGACAATGGATCTGATCTGTATTAGTATCTAGTGCTTTAACACATTACCAGTGACTTTGGATGTTATTTTGATTTAATTGTTAAATGCTTTATAAACATATGTTTATGTGTTTGAATATTTGTATCTTTAAGAATCCTTGAATATTGTACTCTAAATGTAGATAGTCACTCAAATTCATAGGAATCAATTTGAATTAAGTTTATATTGAATAGTTGGTTGGTTCATAGAGATAAAAGCTCAAGTGATCAAGGACCAATATTTATGATATTCATTAGAGAATGATATCGGGAACTTTTAAACATGGTATGATCTATCTATCAATCAACCCAAGACATATACTTAAACTAACTTAAACTAAAAGTTGTTATTTGATCTTATCTAACATTGTTCAGTAAAAGGTAGCTATAAAAGTAATGGTTAGGACTAAATTCGAGATTAAACAGGAGTTGTATATGGTTAAAGGAATTCTATGCTCTAGAAAGTTGATGGTACTTAATTATTTAAAGAAATAATTAATAAAGAGGATAAACGTTTATTAATTAATAATTAATTGATTAGATGTTTAATGATTTATAAGGACCTAATTAAAATTTAATTAGTAAACCACATGGTTTTTTATAATTAAATGTTAATTGTTGATGGTTTTTAACAATAATTAACATTTAATTATAAAAAACCTTATGGTTTACTAATTAAATTTTAATTAAGTCCTTATAAATCATTAAACATCTAATCAATTAATTATTAATTGTTGATGGTTTTTAATGAGTGGGATATACTGGGTTTGTTTGTTTGTTTGTTTGTTGATGGTTTTTAAGTGTTAATTAACCAGGGACCTGAAACAAAAATATGAGGGTTTAATTTACAAAACTAAAAATTTAAATATAATGGGTATTAGGGAAACCTTAATCCATCATTATTGTCATAGACCTAAAGCCCCTTTATCTCTCTGATTTCAAGCCGCAACCAACGACCACTACATTGCGGCGTAGTCATTGCTGGATTGTGTTTTCGGGTTGCAATTGTCGCAAAGGTTGGAAATTTATCGTGAATTCAGTCATCTAGCAAGACTGTCACTAATTCAAGGTGAAAAACTTTGGTCTTTATCGTCAAGGTATGAGCTTTAAACCTATATACGGGTACATTTTTTGATCGCGTGTATCTTGGTATCTGATTTGAGTATTTGATAAATAATATTAATTTGTTTAAACCTTTCCACTCACTTTGATAGAAGTTTTCGATTTTAGTAACATTAAATTGTTAAGTTGACCTATGAAACCCAACAACATACAATTATTTAAAAGATTAAACATGTAATTTGGCAAAAAAGCCTATTCACATGGATATACAAGGTAATATTTTAGAGGAAATGGAGACATCAAACAATACGATAATGGAGATTCAAAAGATCAGAGAGGCTTTTTATGTTCATCCTTTAAAGAAGAATGTATCAAGTGTGGACAAACTAACCAAGTATGGTTTTGAAATGGGAGGACTATACTAAACTTGTGGGGGGGGGGGGGGGATTATCAGTCTAAGTTTAGTATGAAGTGATGATATGTAATATATGTTTGACAATTATTTGTATATAATCCTAAAACTTAGGAATATCTAGTGATAACCACTATGACAGTTATGCCTAATGTCAACCGACTCAACTGAATATAACATACCGGTTAAAGGGTATAACTACCATCCTTGTATTCAGTTTTATGTTAAACAATGTATGTGAAGGTTTCTTTCGTAGTACTTCTTCCTTTCATTGTATAAAACAGTTTGCTTTCATAAGAACAAGATCAGAAGCATACTGATTAACAACAACCAACATGGTTTCTAACAAAACAACCAAATTTTGAAATATATCATGCTACCACCAAAAGTGAAAGACAAAAACAATATTGTGAAGAGTTCCTCACTCCTTAGAAACTCCTTTCAAGTTCCAAATGAGTCTACCAATGTTTTTCATATTAAACTGGTGGGTGTAGAGTGTATTAACAATTAGAAACTCCTCTCAAGTTCCAAATGAGTCAACCAATGTTTTACATATCTAATTTTCCTTCAACCAGATCAAGCTTTGACATAACAAAAAGGTACACTTCAAACATTTTCCTTCTTCCCTACTCCATGGCCATGAATGAACCTTGCATTGTCCTCGGTGTACACATGGGTTTCATTTTTCAACCTGGAAAAAAAGCCGTATATATATTGTATTTTCATTAAATGTTATTATGAGCATATTAACACACGCAAGACAAACACACACTATGTGGTAGATCGATGAAAAGGTTATAGACTCACGAGGAGGAAACCATCTTATTAAGAATGGTTAAGGAGCAGAAGGAAGCACCATCTAAATATAATAACTCTCCATTGATGGTTTCTTTTATTTTCTTATCCATTTTATCTTCCTCAATAGAAAACATGGTGTCTGAAGCCTACACCAAGAAGACACAATTTATTTTCCAAAACCCCAAATCAAAAGGTCGGTTGGAAAGCATAAAACTAACCATAATCCATCCCCATTCATCAGCAAAAGAAGGCACATGGGTCGTGTAAGCAACCACGTCTGCATCAAATATATAACACACACACACACACATACATATCAGAAATGATACGATAACATAGCTACGCTCATTGTTAAGAAAAGAAAGTTGTAGCTCTTACATTTAAAGACTTGCTTGATAGTGTTGTAAATAGATGAAAACACTTCTTGATGAGTAAACACCCCTGCGGGTCCAGCCTGCAGGTCATTTAACAAACACAATCATATATAAGCTTTAATTAGTCAATTTATAATAAGTTATAGAGAAGTGTAGGATTTAAACTTTTAATATTATAAAAGTTCGTATAAGAAAGGACCTGAGTGACAAAGATTCCACCAGGATTAAGCTTAGGTTTAAGAATTTGTTGATAGAATGACTTTGTGTAGAGTTGATAGCATGGCCCTCCTTCAATTGGATCAGCCAAGTCTCCGACTATTATATCAAATTTCTCTTTCCTTTCCTCCAGTTCAACCCTTTTTCAAAGTCAAACATGATTTTTAATTTAAATACATATCAAAATTATTTTTTCAAAACTAAACTAGCGTGCCTGGCATCATTGATGACGAGTTCAAGCAACTTGTTGCGGAACGCTTCTTTATTTGCCGTGAGGTGTTCACGACAGAATGCAACCACCTCCTGCATGCGCATGCGCGAGTAATTAAGCAATATATATATACACATACATACACACGGGTGTCTGGGTGTAAGCATTAAACAAGTTGTAAGTTGCAGGTCCATTAGCTAGCTGACTGACCTCATCAATATCGCACATGGTGACTTTCTCAATGGACTTGTGCTTAAGTGCTTCTCTTGCAGTAGAACCTTCACCACCTCCCATTATGAAAACTGTTTTTGGGCTGCACTAAAACATATAATTGTTATACTTGTTATCATTAGATAACCAATTAAGTCCAATATGAACATCCAAAGTTATCTGTGACAATAGATAAATCTTATTATATTTTTCAGATATCGGCAATTTCAAGATTATTTTATTCTTTTAATCTAGTATAGTATTATATTACATATTTTGGAATTTTCTTTCTTTCCATGAAAACCATGACCGTCTATCTAATTTTGTGATTACAAATTAA
>CM044001.1:38467036-38482036 GCA_024085815.1 Flaveria linearis | reverse complement strand
TATTAATAAAGAATAATCATAAAGAAGTAAATTAGATGAAGACTTGCTAAAAACAATCCGCTTATGATCGTATATACTAAAGGTTTCCACTTAAGATGGTTCAAGTCAAACCACTAAAGCGTAGTGATAAACAAAACTGCTCAATAGTCTTGTGAATATGTATACTCATTCGACGATTAGAGTTAGTTTGTTGTGTTTCTTTTAATCTAATTGTAACTGTATGGATTAAAAGGTTACAGATCATTAAGTGTCATGATTTACAGATAGAGACAACACATTCTAAGGAGAATGTGTTATGATCTTTCTACTATATGTTTCAATCTATTATTCATCAACTAAATGAATATTCGAAGACTTTGAGCGGATATTTCATTGTCTTTGTGCCATTGTTCTTAAGTACATGTTTTTCTATTTAAAGATGATTTCTTGAATGCAGAAACCATATTTGCTCATAATGTTTATATAAGCATAGTCGCTCTATTCATAATAACACAAAAACCAAAAGAGGTATCCGATCCAACAAGTAGTATTAGAGATTGATTTAAACAAACTATTAATTAGATGATTATAATTTGAATCTTACTCCTATTTTCTTTGCTATATTAATATTTGTTATGTTAAATATATTATGTATGATCATTTTATATTAACAAATATTAACATCTATAACTATCAATTTACCCTAAATACACTTGCTAACTTCTCTAAGAGTAATCTCAAGTAATTAAATTAGGATGATCAAGCTTTTACATATTGACAATGGCGCTTCCTTATGACATCTACATAGGATTGTATTTGTGAATATTTTTGAAAACTCTATTGAAAACTCTTCAGTGAAGGCATTGGCTAAACAAACATGTGATATTCATGATGTCATCTTTATTTTAAAGAAACAAACAAGACAAGGAGCTTGAAAGACAAATTGATGTGTATAAAAAAGGCGCTCATTACTGATGGAGTATCATAATGAATAAACAACGTCTGAAATTATCAAAACTCCTAAAGGGTCATCTAAAATCATGACAACATATTGTATGTGGATAGTTAAGGCTCTAGATATATGACTGGATTGAAGGATCTTTCGTAGAAGTTCGTACCTAACAAATGAGGTTATGTTTTGTTTGATAACAATTAAAAGGTTTCTATCAAGGATAAAGGAAGTGTGTCGCATGGTAACTTGACTTTTTATAAAGTTAACTTAGTTTATAACTTAAGACTCAATCTATTATAAGTTTCATAAATGTGTGACGAAGGATACAATGCATTTTCTAAAAACATAACTTGTAAAATTCTATTACCCTCTATCCTTACTAAAACAAAAAACCTTATACAAAAGGCTGTTGCTAATCAGACACCCTGTCAGAGGTTAAACGTATGCCCTTTGACTTTTTTCACGGCCCGTGAAGGGCCTCACGGGCCGTAAGGTTTTTGAAATTTAATTTTCACACCTACATTTGCTCACGGGCCGTGTAAAACCTAACGGCCCATAAATGTCCACTCCCACGGCCCGTTAAAAAGTGCCATAACGGCCTGTGAGTTATCTCACGGGCCGTAGTAGTCCTTCTGAGAATTTACTTTCCTCGATTTGCGTGCAAGTTTAAATTTTATAATTATGTGACGTGATGTATTATTCCTTGATTCGATTTAAGATTCTATATAAAACGTTATATATATTACTTGTTATATACGGTTAGTGAGAAACAAAACAGTTAAAATGTCTTCTCGCGGAGGTAATAGAAGACGTCAAAATGAGTCCTCTTCAAACTCACGAGATATTGTGGAAAGTATTCCTGACCCAATAGATAACCATAATTGGTAGAACGGGAGGAACTGGTCTCAAAATGTTATTCAATTTATACGTAACGGTGATTCGCAAACATGTAGAGTGTATCACATGGGTAATTCCGATATTCAGTTACAATTTTGGCGTGAATTACTCGGAAACGTGTCTTTAGGTACAGAGGTATGATTTAAAGTTTTTTTTGTATATTTTATTTTATTTTAAAATTCTAACAATTAAAAAAGTTGTTATTTTATAGCATGTTCGGGCGTGGACAAATAGACTCACAATATGGAGATACGAAGAAATACGTAGAACAGAAGAGTTGCCGGGTAGTGATCGTTGGACGATTCTCCTATTTGAGTGGTTTAACTTAATATACTCGGGGTCCGTTAATGGTAACGAATATGGTGACGGGAGTGACTGTCTATATCCCGCGTTATGGGAAGTTGATACGGTAATACTATTTTCATGTTTTACAATAAAAATCATGAATTTATAACCGTGAATTAAATTGTTTTGTAGGTTTACGTACCAATGACTGATGACGAAGAAAATTGGTATCTTTTTAAGATTTCTATGGACTCACTACAAGTTCGTATATATTCTCCATACGAATGCCGACCAAATATGTGTGATGATTCATGGTGCATTCATCGTAATGCCCGAACGATTTTCGTACAATTCGAATCGTACTTTTTATATTTTCTGTCATGTATACAATATTGGCAGCACTCCAGACAAAAACAAATCGAAGAACTGGTCATATCCGGTGAAACCGTTTGGCCTCCTAACGCCGGTCATATTGGTCGAGATTCGGGAGTTGTAATTTGTATGTTATTGCGTAGGTTGGTTCAAAATAGATCTTTAGAGTGGCAAGAGGTTAGCGATGCTTGCTTTAGATTCCGAAGATTTATGGCAGACGAACTGTATTCTAGACGTATAATGTAGAACAGTAATTAAATATTTTATTAAAACATAAACGTTTATTAGTACACTTTATTAAAAACGATAAACCATTATTATCACACAATAATAAAACACATAATTTTTAATCTTCTTGATCTTTATAAAAGATTCAAGCCGCAAAATGGTTAAAAGAAATTCCAAAATGCTCCCGATATCTTTCTTGAGTTGTTGTCATAATATCCGTATCATTCCATAACGTATTTCGATTGTTGTAAACATCTTTGTAGAGCTGGTGAAATGTCGTGACCTTCCTTCTCAAGTCAAACCACTTGTTGCTAAGTTCACGAGTGGTGCGACGTTCGAGAATTTGATGAAAACGAGTTGAAACCCGGTTCCAAAATATTGAATTTGGTGGGATAGTCCCTGAATTTTCGATACAAGATCTTACTAAAGTCACATCCTCTTCGTCCGTCCATAGATTTTGATCCGGTGAATGGGACGAGGAACTTGATGTAAAACTTGTAGCACTCATGGTTTGGATATTGAGTAAATTTGTGTGAATTGGTTGTGTGAAGTGGTTGAATTTATAGACCTAAAAAATAATGAAACAGCCCGTATGTAGGATACCAAACGGGCCGTGAAGTCTCAACGGTTGTTTTTTAAAAATTACCCACCTTACGGGCTGTGAGGAGACTCACGGCCCGTTTTTGCAATCAGTAACGGGCCGTGAGGCCCTTCACGACCGTGAAGCCATATTATATACGACCTCATGGCCCATTTCTTCATTTACGCCCCCTAAACACACATCCGATTCACTCTGTTACGAGCTCCGGATTTTCATCACTTTCATACCGCCGACTCCTTACTACGGTACGTATTCAAATTCGTATTTTATTTTTGTATATTATCGTTTAAATATGTTAATATTTAATTTAAAAACGAAAATAATCTGAAAAATTTGGGGGTTACGGGCCGTGAGACTCTCTCACGGGCCGTACCCTTTTGAATTTTCAAAGGGTCACGGGCCGTGACAGCTGTTCACGGGCCGTAACCCTTTGAACATTCAAAAGGTTACGGCCCGTGAGAGAGTCTCACGGCCCGTAACCCTTTTTGTGTTCTTGAGATTTTCTAATTTTTTTTGTAGATTATGCCGCCGCGCAAACGTTCACGTCCAGAGACCGAGCCTGAGGGTTAGTGTGACTTCCTGGACCCAAATCCGCATCTTCGTTTTCCTCGAGAGACACAGCCACGGCTTAGGCTGTGGAAGCTGATTGGACGGCCCCTGAAGGGGACCCGCACCCTCGACTGGGAAGTGCCAGAGGAGGTTGGAGATATAGCACGTGCCCAGGACATCGTTCGGCTCGAGGGAGAGACGCCCTGGAGGCGTATGTTTGATTTTGGATCTAGGAGGGGCTACAGGGAGCTCACGTTGGGGTTTTTGTCTACATTTTTGTTCACTCCCGCGACAGAGGATGAGGACCCCCGGGAGCACCTAGCTGTTCGATTTATGCTGGCGAGCGCTAGGTTTGAGTTCACCCTCGCTCAGTGGGCGGTGACTCTTGGGTTTTACACCCAGGAGGAGACGCAGGATCCTCGTTTTTATTCTGACGAGGTCCAGTCAGAGGCGGCTCCTCTGGTCGGATGGTGGCCGACCATTTCCGACCATCCATGGGAGGGCGCCATTAGGGCGAGCTCCATTAGAGATCCGTTGCATCGGTATTTACACCGGTGCATTGCCGGCACCATTGCCGGCAGAGACCAGAGTATGGAGCAGGTGTCGCTCCTTGATTTATTTTTTCTGATGGCCTTGCTTTCACCTAGACGGGTGAATCTTGCTCACTGCATGGCCGCCTATTTCTTCAGCGTCATTCAGGACAAGGTAAAAAATATTTATATTAATTCATAATAAATAAGTATTATCTATTATGTGACTCATAATTATGCATCTTATTTGATTGTTTTGCAGATGGATAGCCCGATTGTTTGCGGCTCTTACATCACCGTCATTGCCTCGCGTTTAGGGTTGTTTACGGACGCCCTAATTGCGAGGCAGACGACGGACACGCCGCCTCGGATTTTGGGTCGACAGACCGTCATGGCCATGGGGATTGCCGCCAAATTTGGCGACGACCTCCGATGGTCCACTGATGGTGGTCGGACCATCGGGCAGCCGGTGGCGGACGTTGGTGAGGAGGAGGAGCAGCCGGCGCCGCCGCAGCAGCCGCAGCCCCAGCCATACGCCAGAGCACCCGTCCCACCGCCAGTACCGCCTGTTCCTAGGACCATCATTCGGCAGATTCCGCCGACGGGGGAGTTTATGGCGGAGTCACTACATTTGGCGCGCCAGTCCCACGCCTTGCTAGTATGGATGGCGGATGCGTACAGCATTTTTGCTACTAGCCAGGGTATCGACCTCCCCCTCTGCCGGAGTTGAATAAATAATAGATTACATGTTTACAATTCAACAACAATAAAGAATTGAATAAATAATAGATTACATGTTTACAATTCAACAACAATAAAGAATTGATAAATGTGTAAATTATACTAAATCTATACGTTCAACCGGGTCTACGGGCCTTAGTTCGAGATATTTTTGAAATCGACTTCCGTATATAACCTCCCAATCATTAGCGTTTTCTGTTTTGTACAAATACCAATATTTGCTCGGAACAGGCATTGGATAGTCACCCACTAATCGAATTCTAATGAAAAGGCTATCTTGAACATAAGCAATTGAAATTATATGATGTTCACTGATATCACGAGGAGATAACCAGAACGGGAAAAAAGTAGCGGAGTTGCCGATAGATATGAAAATTATAACCACTCGAAACCTGGTAGCAATAAGGATTGTAGCAGGTGGCACTGTCATCCAATTTTTATGGGGAGCTGCACCTAAGCCGTTCCAGTTTAATGATTCCCTTATTTCATTTATATCAGAAAATATCGCAGCGTACCTATGTCTGTTTTCATCCAACTCAGCTATAAGTTCCGTACGAATAAAACGCAAGTATTTTCACCATATCCCAGTGCGAGTGCTATAGCACGAAAACCACAATTGCCGTCGGCTAAAACATCATCCGCACCTGAAATATACGGGAAAAAGAATGATAGAATCCAGCGGTTAAACCGGAAAAAAGTGTTTTTATCTTCGTCGCCCGGGATATATGAAAACTTGGAACTCTGTTGAGATAATCCATCTTTGGCTCTTGATTTCGAAGACATGGATTGACTGTGCTGCAAAGACCCTTGTTTTGACTTCACCACCGAACTTGAATATGTTGGCGGACCTTCAAAATTTTCTCTAGGTTGAACATATGAACTATGTCTGGGGGGGTCTAATATTGTTTCTTTTTACTTATCTTTTTTTGGACGACCCCGTGTATGTGTTTGGACTTTAGGAGGTTTTTTATCAGTTTTTGAAGGATTAATGAAAGATTTGAAAATATTAATCAAAGATTTTTTCACATTTTCGGGTTGGACAAGTAAATGTTTTGTCACCATCTCCATCTCTTTATGTACATCTACTTGAACCTCCCGTACAATATACGCGGGTGAAAAATCTAGCTTCCTCCAAAAAACATCAATGGCATCGAGAAGGATACATTGACCTATAAAATAATATATTAAATTAAATAAAATAAAACTTTTCATGAAAAAATAAAAAACATAAAAGAACATTCACCTGTTTGAAAGTAATTGTTTAATTTACAAACACGCGGAAGAGCACAGCTGGTAAAAAGATGGCATCCACATGATTCTTTGGATATAATTAGATGATTTATCCTGTTAATCTCACCAACTAACATATCCAAAGCCGTAATAGAAACGTTACCTCGCAGCAATTTAAGCACTTCATGATTATGCTGCACCATAAGCATGATTTTGCTTTTGGTAAAACTTTCTGTTATAGCAATTTCCTGTGTAACTAAGATATTATTAATAAAAGGAATAAATCTATCCAGGGTGCTATTGGTTGCTTTCAGGTAACTTTTCAACAACGAATGTTGGCTCTCATCTCGGTTCGTTGTGTGCTGACCGAAGTTATAACTTTTATTTATCCACGCCGACACAAATCTCTCTTTGTAAGGGTCTAACCAGTTATTTTTGAGGTACATCAGCACTCCTATTTAAAAAAATGTACTTATTTTTATGTAAATATACATATATTTTTAAGAATAACACTAGAAAACTTACTTGAATGTTTGGACACCAATCTGCGATAAAGCCGGTCGTAATTATAAGCGTATATGTCCGTCGTTGCAGAGTTAATAAGTACCGACCACACATGCTCAAAAGCACCCCACTCTTCATTTGAAAAACTCGCCTTGCAATGTTTAGCAATATTTTCCGAAATATGCCATCTACAAAGTAATCGAACAGTACTCGGAAAAACTTCTTCTGACGCATTCATCAGAGCGAGGTCTCGGTCGGTTAGTATAACACGGGGCTCCATACACTTTTCTTCCAGCGTTGCTTTTAGTTGCTCTAACACCCATCTGAAGTTGGCTTCACGCTCATAATCAATGAATGCGTGAGCAACAGAAAAAGATTTCAGGGTGGATGTCACACCAACCATTTGAACAAATGGCATTTTATACAAGTTAGTTTTGTATGTTGTATCAATCATCAACACATGTGGGTACGCACGCCATAATGTGTGAGATGTGGGATGTATAAAAAAAACCCCGTCGACGGTATTTGTCGGTTCATCTATGTGAGGGGTGTAAATATATTGATATTGTTGTAGTATAGAAAAAAACCTGCATTGGGGTTTCACCAATTCTGGTGGACTTTTTAATTTTTGCCTGAGCGTTATATATGGTTCGTAACACAGACACGTTATTGGGATTTTGTTCCCTCAACGTGCCTAGAATGTTTCGAGGGTAAATATTTTGCTCGGTCAGATTCTTTACAGTAGAAAGCTCATTTTCGGTGAGCCTCATTGCGTATGCATGTTCTTCCAGGTGTTCAGTAGGTTCATGGTTATGAGTATCATCCACAACAACTATAATCCACCCATCTCTCTTCATCTGGTACTTATCCTGCAATTCAAATTGACAGTTTGTTTTTTTTGTGCCTCTTTTTCTTAGAGTGGATGCTCCCTTATATATACCACCCCGATCACATTTCAACCAAATTTTAACCACCACACCATTCGAATTTCTTTTTGAACGTTTGGTGACAATAACAAACCCATTTTCTCGCCCCACGTTAGTTGCCCAATCAACTAATTCTTCACGAGATGAGAAAACCTAATCAATTTAATATTTTTAGTTAGTTATTACTAAATGAAAGTAAAATAAAAGTAAAATTAAATATGATATATCTTATAACTTGATTCGTGTCGTATAAACCTCTTTTACCGGAACCAGAACCGTCATTATCACCGCCGCTATCGCCACCGTTACCCCCGTCATCGCCACCGTTATTCCCGCCGTAATTGGACGCGAACTGTCCTAAATAGTTTGAAGCAGCCTCATCGTAATAACCGTAACCCTCCTCAGGGTAATAGTTAGATTCTGAACCGAATAAATAGTTGCTATCCCAGAAAGACATCGTAACGTTAAATATTAACGTTTATATAGTAGTTGAAATGGAATATTGCGTTTATATAGTAGTTGAAATGAAATGAATTTATATCGTAGAAATTTGAATTATGAAATTAATTTATAAACTAACGTTTATATAATAGTTGAAATGGAATATTGCATCTCATCACATAATTAACACGAATATCGAGGAATATTACGTCATATCAAATAATGTAATAAATACAAAGTTACATGACTATCGAGGAATATTACGTCATATCAAATAACGTAATAAATACAAAATTACACGAAAAACGAGGAATAATATATCTCGTCAAATTATTAAAGGTGAAAATAGGACCCGTAAAGCAGTTCACGGCCCGTAAGTGGAATGACAAACGGACCGTGAAAAGTTTAACGGGCCGTGAAAAAATTTGACCGTGAACACCTTCACGGGCCGTTAAGTTTTTGAATGACCGATTTGACTACCCGACAGTCAATACGGCCCGTGAAGAGCCTTACGGCCCGTAAGCAAGGCGTTCAAATAGCGGGCAGGGCGTCTCTTTAGTAGGCCCCATATACAAAAACATCTGCCAATAAAGCTTCCCCAATGAATGATCTTTTCATAAAAGAGCTATCAGTCAAACTTTTGATTTGATAGGGCATCAATAAAATAATATAAATGCTAAATGTATCTAACCTATATTAATGAGATGAATCCCCCTCTATAGCAATTTGAAATGTTGGTTTCTTAAATTTTAATACATTAATAGAAAACAAAACATTAAAGCTTTACTAAACATAATTCATATAACTAATGGAAGTTTTCAAACTTTTACGAATTCAATCCATATTTACTAGTGAAATGCTTAAACTTTAGTGACAAAATAACTTTTTCAATGAAGGAAAGTTTAAATCGTTAGTGAATTTATTCACCAACCGAATAAAATTTAGTGGATATCATTTGTTCACTTATGAAAATTTAAACTCTAGTGGATGCCATTTATACACTGAGTGAATGTTATGTAACACCCTAAAATTTTAAATAAATAAATTTAATGATGTCTGGAGTTAAATATTTGAAAGTATCAAAGTATAAGAATAAAAGGGGTATTTATCTCTACCCTTCATTCCCTCCCTGTAAATAGTACGATAGCTACCTCTTTTGCTCTTTACTTGCTTCCCAAGGTTTCTAAAACAAAGAAAGGGTGCCCAAGTTTTAGAAAGAGAAACAGAAAAAGAAACTAAAAGCTTTAAGATCAAGAAAATATGTTTTTCCACCTTTATTTACGTTCAATGTTTAGATCTACTAATGAAAATCATGCATAGATATGAATAAAAAAACAAAAGAGTTAATAATTAATCTTATTAGCTTGATGTGTTTTTCATATATATCAAGTAAAAAGCTCAAGATCTTGGGTTTCTATGAAGATCTACAAAGGTGAGTTCTAGATGCTCATATTTTATATAATTTTCACTCGTTTGGATGGTATGCATACATTACTTGTGTTTACTCTTAGTTTAACATGCATCAGGATAACTTTAATAGCTTGAATATGGGGTTTATGTTTTTTTTGGCATCATATATATGCATATCACTAGTTACATTTGATACCTAATGAAAAATGTGTATTCAAATTAAAGAATTTCAATGATTGTGTTAATAGAAGAAAAAAGATGTGCACAATAGGTAAGAGGACGCTTTATAACTTTGTAAGTTGCCATATAGCTTGACTTCATGAGTGACACTGTACCTCCATAACTAAACTTTACCTTCGTAGATAAGCCTATGGCTTCGCAAGTATCGATATTTCATTAACTGATAAAACCTTAAAAGGCCCCCATAAGTGACATTGCACCTCCATAACTTAACCTCCCATTTGCAAGTGGACTTATCTTTTATTTTTTCGTAGGCAAAAGGTACCTTAGTCGAAGGACCACAAGCCTCTGAAACCCTATATATACTTAGTGTATTTTTCAGTGTTACTCTATAAGTGAGGTTAACACCTATATACTTAGTGTATTTTTCAGTGTTACCTTGCTAAAAATGACCAGGTAGTCCCTGTAAGTAACTTTTGTGCCTCTACATGTACTTATTATATCTTCGCAAATGAACTCTCCATAGGAAAACAACTAGAGGTGGTTTATGTGACACCCATGCTAATAAGCCACCAACTACTAGATTTAGAAAAAGGGTTGCTACTCAAACTAGACCTTAAACTAACATTGAAGAAGGACATGAATAAGTAGAGTGTACTCTAGAAGCTCTTCCTAGTAAGCAATAGCAAATAAAGTTCACAAAGTCTTTCATGTTATGCCTTTCATACTAGTCGCGTTGAAAGAAATCAATAATTAAAGGACACTACGGGTCTAAAATTAGTGATGATGATGACTTTGACAAAAAAACACTTGAAGGGGTGTATTTCTTGAGCTTTCAAAGAATGTAACCCTCCTCCTTTGGATGGGAAAAAATGATTTAAGTGTCACCTATGAGTGGGTTGCTATTAAGGAGTGTGGAGTTGTTCAAGCTATCAAGTTTGTTGCTCACTTTTTAATGTTAGAGACATTGCATTAGTGGACCACTATTAAGTAGAAAACAAAAGATTATGATGAAGATTGTATAGGAGTATTTGAAGAAGTTAGTATATTTAAGAATTACTAACTTTAATATTTTGCAAGTACTGTTGTGTCGTATGATAAACAATATCGATTATTTTAAGAGAACAAAGATAAGAATAAAACTAAGTTAACCAAAACATGGTGTTACATCACGTTCATTTCACAACAAAATGTGCTTCTACCCAATGAATGTGGAGGTAGTGGCTACTTCGTGTGGGCATGAATTCTCTGGGTCGACATCAGTTCCACGTATATACTCTAAAAAGGTATGGTTACAATCAAAATAACTTCATTTATTTTATGATTTCTTCATCCTATTTGGCTTGATTTCTTTATTTTTATTTATTTTTAATCTTTTAGTATATAATTTCTTTTAATAAGCCTTTTTTTATAATTGATTTTTATTCTCTATTTACGTGTTTATTTTTTTCAACCGATCCGCTCGCGTGCAAGTGATTTCCACTTGCTTATTTTCAAATCTGATTGGATATTCAAAAACAATTTTTTAAATCTTGATTGACATCAACAATTGTACAACTACATCATACATTTGTTATAAAAATTGTATCATGGTCATTTATTTAATGACGCATGGACAAGATGACATGCGTATGATATATTGATATGTGATTGGTAAACATGAAAAATACGTAACATATTTTAAATAATAAAGAATACATTGCTTCTAACCTTATTTCTTTCTACGTCTGATAATAGTAATGCATTAAAATCTAATTTTTAATTGAAACAGTTAGTATACTAATTAGCAAGAATAAAAACCATCTATTTTATAAAACCGTAGATGATCATGCATATATATTTCGTCTATGTATTATAAATTTGATGGTGGATATGAACTTTTATTATTAATATGAATTTTACCATCTTAACTTTTATGCCCATAAGACAATTTAATTAAATCCACCACTATCATCCATCCACTACCCATTGTTCAGCACTAGAGTATACGAGGATTCGTCTTCATTAACCACCGTTACTCGTTCTACTAGATAATACAGAAAAGACAAAATAGATAAAAGAAAAAGAAAACGAAAAAGAAATGAGAGTATAGTAGATATATATAATTAGTTGACGTTGGTGGGTACAAATGTAAGCATAAAAATGGGTAAGTGGGGTTGGATTGATGGCGGCATGTTATTGTTAGCCATGCGCATGGGAGGTTGTTAATGGATATATACAAAACATGATGAATAATTTAATGATGCACGATCAAATATTCAGTGCCCGCATGACATTTTGGTCGGGACCAAATTATAACCACGCGCAACAATTGACATTTTTCTGATTTGTTTTTTCATTACTGTTAATTTTATCTCATGTTATTTTTTTAATACTTTAAATAATTAAATTATTAATACTTTATGTTCTATAGCAACGTATAATTGATAAAAGCCCAAATACTAGCTTTCAACCTGGTAATTATCCGAGGGAAGTTTATGTGTCAAGATCTTGTGAGTAACCTTGTGTAATGTGAGGCAGGTAGAATAAGAAGAATGTTAAGTTCTTTTCATGTAAAAACAACTAGAATAATGGTAATGTTTTTTTTACAACTATTTAGCAGCCAATATTAACACTCACTTAAACCTTGGTTGTTAATTACTATAAGGATCAATTTGTACGATTAAAATATTCTTGCTACTCATTTTATTGCTGCAATTACCATACTGAAATTAGCGAAAGATTAGGGACCTAATAGTTGGCGATTGATTTGGAACCAAACCTTTTGTGGCCGTTGATCATGATTTTGACTGATACTTTTGCAACAGAGTTAGAACCAAACTGTTAGCACCCGCACTCGCACCCATTTGCAACCAAACTCTTTGCCACCGATACACGTTATATAGGTGCTCTTCTATTTTAAACCACAAATTTTATTTATTGTTTAAAACTACCAATAATCTCTAGAAAATGTCAAAGAAACTATTGTGCCTACTAATGTTGGGTGGTAACAAATAAAGTTACAACAACTAGGCTAGTCTGTTGGTAAAGCTGTATGTTCCTCATCCAAGAGATGTTGGATTCTAAATTATTTGGGACATGAAGTAGATTTAAATTGAATTATAATATGATTAGGTTTGGGTTGTTTAAAAAAAAATAGTAATGTCTCATATCACGTGTTGCGCAAAGGATGTTTGATTTTGGTAAACCGGATGTTATAAATTCTAGTTACTTTCATAGTTTGTTCACACTATTACTACAAAAGGGAAAGTTTGGTTATATAAGGTGTATAATTACTACAAAAGATAAAGTTTTGCATTGTACACGGTGAAGATTCCTGGCTACCATTAGTACCAACAATCACATTATTACTTTCAAATTGAAACATTTCTTAATATGTAGATACAAATCCAACAGCGAATGAAGGCATAAATCGTGGCTTAGATAAATGCATATAATCCTATTATCACATTCTAATCATCATAGGCATCTTGCATGAAGGAAGATATAAATAAAGGCTTAGATATACACATATTAATACGCCAATCACAATTCATCGTGGCTACAAACATTTTCGTTTACTATGCCACGACAACAAATCGATTCTTTTTTTCTTTTTAGAATTGTCATTGCCTATCAAGTGGAGCCCAACCAAGGCTTACATACGCACAACCGTAAGCAAACTCTATAGTGTCTCAGACGAACCAAACATTAGCACAGTGTCATACCCTCAACTTACACAAACCGGGTTTAACCATTAGGCGCGTGACATACAAGGACCTCAGCTGATAGTTACATCAAACGACAAAGTAATTACAAAACATAGTTGTTATTGTTATCAAACAATTCCAAAACATAGTTAATGATACTAAGTTTGAGAAATCATTTGCGGAAAAGTAAACAGTAAATCGTTTATAATTTAAATGGCACAAAACACGCATAACCCAAATTAATGTAAACTTGCAAAAAAACAAACAAAACATAGAGTAGTTTTGTAAATCAACAAGTAATGTAATGAAATGATTCAATGCTCCTAAATGTGTGCACCTTATGAACCTGAAAGAAACATGCTAAAGTGTCAACACAGGGTAGGTGAGTTCACAGGTTTTGATAAACACTGACATAATTAAAAACAAATCTAGTAAACAAAGTAATATCAGTAGATAGCTAGTCTACATAACAAGTTACATAGTGTATAAAGTTCACAACTAAAGATGAAAAATATAAGTATGCCTCGGCTGAGGCTACCAGACTACAGCAACAGAAAATTAGGTCAATTAAACACCCGTTTGATAAGCAGTCGTGCTAGCCCGACTAGCCTGGGTGGGGTTTGTCAAATACAGTAGATCTACTCAGAATTATCTCGCTAAAGAACATACATTAACAGTTCGAAAGTGAGGACTTAAAGACGATTAGGTTTGCAATTAACTTGAATGCACCATTAATATTTAATTAATATTACATATTAGCAATAGAATCATACGGTTTCGAGATTAACGACTCGGTTACATTGCAACCTGGACACATCCATCATATATATAATACACTAACACATTAATTAGTGTGTGTGTGTATATATATATATATACACACCAACACAATATATATATATGTATATATATACACCAACACAATATATATATATATATATATATATATATATATATGTATATATATATATACACCAACACAATATATATATATATATGTATATATATATACACCAACACAATATATATATATATATATGTATATATATACACCAACACAATATATATATATATATGTATATATATATATATACACCAACACAATATATATTTATGTATATATATATCTATATATATATATGTATATATAAATATATATATATATATATATATATATATATATATATATATATATATATATATGTATATATGTATGCTAGTAAGGAACCCACGCGATGCGGCGACGGCATCGACGACATTTTACAATGCGATATTTGTTTTCTAAATACATGCGTGGCTTCTATTATATAGTCAATTCTTGTTTTCTGAATACTTATAGCACACGAATAAGAAAATATTTTTCATAAACATAATACGTTAAAACTAAATATCTAAGCACACGAATAAGAGAAGTATAGATTGAAAGCCGTACTGTGTTGAAAAATTCAATGCTCTGAACAATGCCACAGACAAAGCAGCCACCTGT
>CM044001.1:38289536-38462036 GCA_024085815.1 Flaveria linearis | reverse complement strand
GCACGAGGGTGGAATGTGAACGTGCAGTAAAACTCCACAGTGAGCTCTCGATGTGCAGGGTCGCCCATCCTGAACAACTGGTCCCATAGGTCATCATCGCCTATGATCTGAAAAATCGCCCGCGCTCCCCAACGAGCTCTAAGAACTCCTCTGACAAGACAGTTCCCGGTGCTGGCGGTCGTACTCTCAGGGTCCTGAACCGCTAGTATGGTGTACTCCCCTCGTCGAACTACAGATGCGGGCAGTCATCAATCCTGGAAATAAACACAGACTCGACATCCATCTCTGAGAAGAAATTCGTGTTTATTATTATTTATAATGTTTAAAAAATTAATGGTTGACGGTTAATATTATTACTATTATCATTAATTTATTATTATTACAATTATTACTATTATTACTATTATTATTATTATTATTACTACTACTATTATTACTATTATTATACTATTATTACTATTATTATTTCTATTATTATTATTATTATTATTATTATTATTATTATTATTATTATTTCTTTTATTATTATTATTATTACTATTAATTATTATTACTGTTATTATTACTATTATTACTACTATTATTACTATTACTATTATTATAATTATTATTATTATTATTATTATTATTATTATTTCTTTTGTTATTATTAATATTATTATTATTATTATTATTACAACTATTATTACTACTATTATTACTATTATTATTACTATTATTACTATTATTATTTCTATTATTATTATTATTATTACTGTTATTATTACTATTATTATTACTATTATTATTACTACTACTATTACTACTATTATTATTATTATTATTTATTTTATTATTATTATTATTACTATTATTATTACTATTATTATTACTATTATTACTATTATTACTATTATTATTATTATTATTATTATTATTATTATTATTATTATTGTTTCTTTTATTATTGTTATTATTATTATTATTTCATTTATTATTATTATTAGTATTATTATTATTACTATTATTATTACTTTTATTATTACTTTTATTATTATTATTATTATTATTATTATTATTTACTATTATTATTATTTCTATTATTTCTAATAATAATAATAAACCGTCGACAAACTACGCTACACATACGGGAAAACCTCTCAAATCTATATTCACCTCTATGGTTTAAATTTGAAAATTTACATACCGAAAATGGTGGGGTAGCGGCGGTGGTGCAGCGGCGGTGGTGGTGCGGAGATGGTGGTGCAGCGGCGGTGGTGGTGCGGAGATGGTGTGCAGCGGCGGTGGTGGTGCGGAGATGGTGGTGCGGAGATGGTGGTGCAGCGGCGGTGGTGGTGGGAGGTGGTGGATGAAACTGTCACGGGGAGGGCTCGATGTGACGGTTTGGCGGTGGTGAAAGACGAAGGAGACGGATGGTCAGTGGTGAAATGGGGACGGTGAAATGGAGAAATGGTGGTGAAATAGGGACGGTGAAATGGGGAAATGGTGGTGAAATGGGGAAATGGTGGTGAAATGGGGGAATGGTGGTAAAATAGGGAGATGGGGACAGTTGAAGGAGAAAGCAGAAACCAAACGGTGACGGTTTGACCAAACCGTCACCTTTTAGTTCAACGGCAGGTGATTTAATCGAGGAGAAATCAGAGATGAAATGAGTAAAGTGTGATGGTTTGGTCAAACAGTCACACTTTCTGATAGGGCAGGTGAACTAATCGAGGGGAATTCAGATTCAAAAAATATCCAAAAAGGTGAGTCCACGTGACCTTTTGTTTTCATATTAATATTTTTAGTATTATTATTGTTATTATTATTATAATTATATTTTTTATATTAGAGTATATTATTGCTGCTGCTGCTGCTGCGGCCGCCGCCGCCGCCGCTGCCGCCGCCGCCGCCCCCGCCGCCGCCGCCGCTGCTGCTGTTGTTGTAAGGCGCGGTTCCCGGGACGCTCACAGTTGGTCATCCACAGCAGTAATTACATAAAACATTACATATTATAAATTTAAGCAGCGGAACTTATTTAGTAAAAACCATTCATTTCATTATAAACACTGTTGTTAAGCAATACATTGTAGTTCATGAGTCACAAAAAGATTAGTTGAATGAATTACAAAACAACAGTATCGTCATGTAACACCCGTATATTTCTTTTAAAGAAACAAAAGAATAAAAAAGAAAGAAAATGGGGGAAAAGAAAGTCAACCCCAAAGTTGAGGGACCAAAAGTGTTAAAAATGACAAAATCTTGAAAAGTTGGTGTAAAAGGCGATATGGTCGCCCATACTCACTGCACACTCTTTTCTCGTTCGGATTTTAGAGAGAGAAAGCAGAGAAACTCTCGGGTTTTTGAAGAACAAGAAGAAGAATTCGATTTTTAGGTTTCAAAGTGTTGGAATTGGTTGAAGAAGCTCGGGAGAAGAGTGTAAACTCGGAGGACAATTAAGGTGAGTTTCTAGACCCCTTTTTACCCGTTTTTAAATGATTTGGGGCTGGAAAATGCATGTATGTATGTTTTTATAAATTTGGGTATGTTACCCGTATGTTATGTACATGTGTATGTTTGTAGAGTATGTTCTAGGGTAAATGTATTGTTATGTTTATGTTAAGTTTATGCATGGAAATCGTATGTGCATGTTTAGAACTAGGTAATATAATGTTTGGGGACTGGAAAATGACTTAGAAACATAAACAGACTGCTAATACGCCTACTGAGCCCAAATAGTGGTCATATGTCTGGAAATTTGGACTTAGAAAACTAAGTACAAGATAGTAAGTCTAAATAGTGCTTATACGGCCAGGGATTTGCCTTAGAAATATTCTAAGTAGGGTCATAAGCCCAAGCATGTAATATGTCCAACAGTCCTAATACGCCCAGACTCATAAGTCTGCAAAATTTACCAAGCATGGGGGTCATGAGTCCCACAGTACTCATGAGTCCAACAGTGCTCATGAGTCTGAAAAATTTAACTAAGTAAAAAGGTGAAAAGTCTATACAGTGGTCGTATGACCAGTAAATTTTTCTAAGTATAAGCTCAGAAGTCCAACAGAGCTCATAAGCCCAACAGGGCTCATACGCCCAACAGGGCTCATACGCCCAAACACTTAGAATTTTTACAGAAATTTTCTGGAAATCTGATTTACGGGGTTTTGACCAGAGTTGACTAGGGTTAATAAATGATGATGTTTTATGCATGTAATGATGATGAATGACTAACCCTTATTATTACTGATATTATTATCAGTATATTATTATTGTTAACAATATTAATATTTAAATATTATTAAGTATGGTATGAAATGACAAAGAATGTTTAAGAATTAACGAAGAAGTATTATCATTAATAAAGTAAAAGATTAATGGTAAAGAAGAAGGGAATGTAAATGAACGTAAGAAAGGCTTGCAAGCAAATGAATGGAGGTGCACACCCCTGGCAGGTGTTAGCTCAACTGTGATGCGGGTTAGCTACCCCGGAGGATGCACACAGGGTCAATCGTTGAGATTGACAATGAGGTGAGCAACTTTGTGTTGCAACAGACTCGGTTAGCAGGCAATCCGTGAGATTGCCACTGAGGTGAGCAACTATGTGTTGCAACAGACTTGGCTAACATACGATCGTAAAAGATCGATATTCAGGTGAGCGACCTTGTTGTCGCAACAGACTCGTAAGAAAAGATGAAAAGACCGAAAGAGTAATGAAAAGAGTATGAAATGAACGAATGATGAGGATGATAATAATAATTATTATTTGTAAGTATGAAGGATGTATGCTCACGAATGAAATATCATAATAAAGTACAGAATGGAATCCCTATCATTCGACCTCAGTAATCGTGGTTGTGTGCCACGAAGAGGGTAAAGCCTGACGGGATCTAGATGATAAAGGAATGATATTGAATTATGATGAATGAATGAAAGCTAACGAATGAAATGAAAGATAATAAATATTATCTACGTGTACGTATAATGTGTGGGCATGTACAAAAGTATAGCATGATTTGAAAAGGTAAAGTAAAGTATTTTAATTACAAAACTAGAACTCACTCAGCAACGCTAACTTTTATGTATTTTCCAGTTGGCAGGTAACAGGTTGCTGAGGATGGCACACTGAGATGGCCACTCGGCAAGACAAGACTGACATCCAAAATATGTTTTGACAGATACTGTTGTTTTGTAATTCATTAGACTAATCATTTTGTGACTCAGGAACTAAAATGTACTGCTTAACAACAGTGTTTATAATGAATGAATGGTTTTGTTAAAATAATTCCGCTGCTTAAAAAAAATTAATTATAATATGTATGTTTTATGCTGTGAATGACCAACTGTGAGGTGCCCGGGAACGGGGCCTTACAAGTTGGTATCAGAGCTGAAGTTTAAGTGAAACGGGTAAATTTTCAAAATAAACCTTAACTTAAACTGAGAATGGGACGGAGAGAGGGATGTCAGCCCGAGTAGCCATGTGCCATCAGGTATGGTTTTTTTTAAAAGTTAATCAGTGTTATGTGCGTGTGCTATATGGATTATGTGTTCTTAGTAGATTTAGATGCTGATGTAGTCAGGATAGGGAGTGCTTGGGGTGTGAAGAGTAAAGTAAGTGGCTAATCACAACTGGCCACTGTAATTAGGGACTTACTATACTTGACATAAACTGAGCTGTTCCTTGAATGACTGTTTTAGTGTTTGAATCTATAGCGCATAGGAAAATGGCTGGGAAGAAACCTTCTAAGGCTGCTAGAGGTTGAGGTCGTCCGCGTACGACTAGGAGCGGTGCTAAAGCTCCTGAGACGACCCCCGTGAACCCTGAGGTTCCTGACCGGACTGAAGGAAATGAAAATGCTAGCCTGAATGCCTCAACTAGGGAGGCGATTGCTGATGAGGTACACCAGGTCCTACAGGCAGTTATGCCATCTGTAGTGACCGATGTTATTCGAGCTGTGAGGAATGAGGAGAGAAAGGAGAAGGAGGACAGGAGAGGGTCAACTGGGAAGGAAAGCAAGGGGGGAGAGGAACGACCGGATCCTGAGATAGTAGTATCTGATAAAGAGGAAGATGATGTGGTAGGGGTGACGACCAAAGGATGCAATTACGGGGCATTCCAGAGGTGCAAGCCCCCGACTTTTGATGGAAATGGCAATGCTGCTGCTGCCCACCGTTGGGTGAGGGAGATGGAAGCGGTACTCGAGATCAGCGAGTGCCGGGAGGATCAGAAGGTGAAGTTTGCCACCCACTCCTTTACTGACTCAGCACTATGTTGGTGGGACAATATTGTCCAAGCTGAGGGCAGCAGGGCCATAGGCAAGATGAAGTGGCCCGAGTTGAAGAAGCTGGTAGTTGAGGAATTCTGCCCCCACAGGGAACTTGATAAGATTGAGAGGGAGTTCCTGCAACTCGAGGCGGGAACCATGACCCACCAGCAGTACACCACTAAATTCAATGAGATGGCGAGGCTGGTGCCGGATCAGGTGACACCGGTATCTCGAAAGATTAACCGGTACATTCAGGGACTGCCAGCTGACATTCGCAGGCACCTGATCACTGCTCGACCAAGCACCTTTAGGTCGGCAGTGGATTTGGCTGGAAGACTTTACGATGAGAGGGAAGTGACAGTGGTGAAGTCAAGGAAATCCGGTGGTGCTGACCGGAATTGGAACGGGAAGCGGTTCGGGCGTGGTGGTGGTTTTACCCCGAACAACAAGAAGATGAGGAGGGATGACCGTAGGGTGGGGTCATCAAGCTCGGGACCCAAAAGGTGTGACAAATGTGGGAGGGAGCACGGCGGTGAATGTAGATGGGGGTTAAACATCTGCTTCAAGTGCAGGAAATCCGGTCACATAGCTAGGGACTGTAAGGCTACGAGATGTTTCAACTGCAGGGAGAGTGGCCATATGAGTAGGGATTGCAAGAAACAGGGGGTGGAGAGTTCCGAGGCAAAGAAGACGGCCGGGACTGAAGGGCAGAGGGCGAGCGCCAGAGCTTTCACCATGACCAGAGAGGAGGCTAGGACGGACCCCGATGTTGTGTCAGGTACGTTTCTAGTAAATCAAACTCTTGCTTTTGTGTTATTTGATTCTGGTGCTAGTAGGAGTTTCATTTCTACTACTTTCTGTGCTAAATTGCCTGTTAGTAGTAAATGCATTAGTGAGTCCTTTGAAGTATAAACCGCTATTGGTAAGTCCACTAGAGTTACTGATGTGATAGAGGACTGTACCATAGAGTTAGAAGGTCATAGGTTTGCTGCTAGATAACATGTGATGCCCCTAGGTGGGTTTGGAGTGGTGTTAGGAATGGATTGGTTGGCAACCTACGAAGCGAATATCGTATGTCGAAAGAAGATGGTTGGACTGACGACATCTGACGGAAGTCTGGTAACGATATACGGTGATCGGGTAACGATGATTCCGAAGGTGATTTCGATGGCAGTGGCAGGCAAGTGTATGAGGCGTGGGTGCAGCGCCTACTTATGTTACGTAAAGGATGTGGAAACGCCAACACCATAACTATCTGATGTTCCGGTTGTGTGTGAGTTTCCAGATGTGTTCCCGGAAGACTTATCGGGATTACCACCTGACCGCGAAATCGAATTTCAAATTGACTTATTACCCGGTGCCCAACCTGTCGCCAAGGCACCGTATCGATTAGCTCCTACGGAGATGAAGGAGTTGATGGAGCAACTGCAAGAGTTGCTTGACAAGGGCTTCATTAGACCGAGTATCTCTCCTTGGGGTGCTCCGGTCTTATTTGTGAAAAAGAAGGACGGTAGAATGAGAATGTGTATCGACTACCGTGAATTGAACAAGTTGACCATAAAGAATCAGTATCCGTTACCGAGGATCGATGACTTGTTCGACCAGCTCCAGGGTTCCAGTTGGTTCTCGAGGATAGATCTTCGATCTGGTTACCATCAATTGAAGGTAAAGGAGCAGGACATTCCTAAAACAGCTTTTCGGACGCGCTACGGTCACTACGAGTTTCTCGTCATGTCTTTTGGGTTGACCAATGCGCCAGCTGCTTTTATGGATTTGATGAACCGAGTGTGTCGGCCAATGTTAGATAAATTAGTGATTGTGTTCATCGATGATATCCTGATTTATTCGAGGAGCGAAGAAGAGCATGCCGGCCATATTCGGGAAGTGTTGGAGACTTTGAGAAGGGAGAAACTGTATGCTAAGTTCTCCAAATGTGCTTTCTGGCTACGCGAAGTGCAATTTCTGGGTCACGTAGTAAATGCAGAAGGAATAATGGTGGACCCAGCAAAGGTTGAGGCCGTGATGCAATGGAAGTCACCAAAGACGCCATCCGAGATTCGCAGCTTCTTGGGATTGGCGGGCTACTATAGGAGATTTATTCAAGACTTTTCAAAGATAGCCTCACCTTTGACAAAATTGACTCGCAAGGACGTAAAGTTCGTGTGGGGTCGAGAACAGGAGGATGCTTTTGAGGAATTGAAGACGAGACTGACACAAGCTCCTGTCTTGATATTGCCCGAGGGAAATGAAGACTTAGTGGTCTATTCGGATGCATCCTATTCTGGGCTAGGTTGCGTATTGATGCAACGTGGAAAGGTAATAGCCTACGCATCCCGACAGCTGAAGACCCACGAAGTCAATTATCCCACACATGATCTAGAATTAGCCGCGGTGGTTTTTGCGTTGAAGATTTGGCGGCACTATCTATACGGGACGAAGTGCACAATCTTCACCGACCACAAAAGCTTGAAGTACTTCTTCGAGCAGAAAGATCTGAACATGAGGCAGAGGCGATGGTTGGAACTAATAAAGGATTATGATTGCGACATCCATTACCATCCGGGCAAAGCCAACGTGGTGGCAGACGCCCTTAGCCGAAAGGAAAGGCCCGATCCGATTCGGGTAAAGGCTTATCAATTAATTATGACCTCTGATGTGATGACTCAGGTTAAGGAGTTTCAAGACGAGGCTTTGAAAGAAGATCGTCTTAACTCCGAAAGGATGAGAGGTCTAGTCACGGAATTGGGCGAGAACACTCTTGGTGTTAAGACCCGATTAGAGCGGATGTGGATTCCTCGATACGGGGATCTACGTGGAAAGATCATGGATAAGGCCCATAAGACTCGATACTCCATTCATCCCGGTGCTACCAAAATGTATCATGATATGAAGAAGGATTATTGGTGGCCGGGCATGAAACGTGACGTAGTGGAGTACGTGAGTAAGTGCCTGACTTGTTTACAAGTAAAGGCAGAACACCAGAAACCTTACGGGAAGATCCAGCCGTTGGATATACCCGAGTGGAAGTGGGAGCACATCACCATGGACTTCATTACGAAGCTATCACGTACCCCGAAAGGGTATGATGCCATATGGGTGATAGTTGACCGCCTGACAAAAAGTGCCCACTTCCTACCGATCCGCGAAACGTACTCATCTGAAAGATTGGCGGATCTGTTCATCAAAGAGATTGTAGCTCGTCATGGTGTACCGGTGTCTATTGTGTCTGATCGTGACACCCGGTTTACCTCCAAGTTTTGGAAGAGGTTTCATGATGCAATGGGGACGAGGCTACACACTAGTACAGCATATCACCCTCAGACGGACGGTCAGTCTGAGAGGACGATCCAAACACTCGAGGACATGCTTCGGGCGTGCGTGATCGATTTTGGAGGAAGTTGGGACGACCACCTACCGTTAGCAGAATTCTCGTACAACAACAGTTATCATGCCACCATTGGCATGCCACCTTACGAGATGCTATACGGTAGGAGATGTAGGACGCCCGTGTGCTGGGGAGACATTGGGCAGAAAGAGTTGGGAGGCGTTGAGGTGATTGAAGCAACGACTGAGAAGTTAGAAAAGATCAAAGCCTTCATGAAGGCGGGGAAAGATAGGCAAAAGTCGTATGCTGACAAGAGGCGAAGACCGATAGAGTTCAAGGTTGGTGACCGAGTCATGTTGAAGGTCTCGCCCTGGAAAGGAATCATTAGATTCATGAAACGAGGTAAGCTAAGCCCGAGATATATAGGACCTTTCCGGATTGTCGCACGAGTAGGAGAGGTAGCCTATCAACTTGAATTGCCAGATGAGTTAAGTGGAATTCATCCCATATTCCATGTATCTCATCTGAGAAAGTGCTTAGCTAATAAAGACATGGTTGTACCACTGGAGGATATCGAGGTGGATGAGAGGCTCAACTACGTGGAGCAACCAGTGTCAATCATTGATCGTAAAGAAAAGAGGTTGAGGAATAAAGTGGTTCCTCTTGTGCGTGTACAGTGGAAGCACAGGAAGGGATCCGAGTCTACGTGGGAGACTGAAGAGGAGATGAGACAACATTACCCACATCTGTTTGAGGAATAACAGGTTTCGGGGACGAAACCTATATAAGGGGGGTGGACTTGTAACACCTGTATATTTCTTTTAAAGAAACAAAAGAATAAAAGAGAAAGAAAATGGGGGAAAAGAAAGTCAACCCCAAAGTTGAGGGACCAAAAGTGTTAAAAATGACAAAATCTTGAAAAGTTGGTGTAAAAGGCGATATGGTCGCCCATACCCACTGCACACTCTTTTCTTGTTCGGATTTTAGAGAGAGAAAGCAGAGAAACTCTCGGGTTTTTGAAGAACAAGAAGAAGAATTCGATTTTTTGGTTTCAAAGTGTTGGAATTGGTTGAAGAAGCTCGGGAGAAGAGTGTAAACTCGGAAGACAATTAAAGTGAGTTTCTAGACCCCTTTTTACCCGTTTTTAAATGATTTGGGGCTAGAAAATGCATGTATGTATGTTTTTATAAATTTGGGTATGTTACCCGTATGTTATGTACATGTGTATGTTTGTAGAGTATGTTCTGGGGTAAATGTATTGTTATGTTTATGTTAAGTTTATGCATGGAAATCGTATGTGCATGTTTAGAACTAGGTAATATGATGTTTGGGGACTGGAAAATGACTTAGAAACATAAACAGACTGCTAATACGCCTACTGAGCCGAAATAGTGGTCATATGTCTGGAAATTTGGACTTAGAAAACTAAGTACAAGATAGTAAGTCTAAATAGTGCTTATACGCCCAGGGATTTGCCTTAGAAATATTCTAAGTAGGGTCATAAGCCCAAGCATGTAATATGTCCAACAGTCCTAATACGCCCAGACTCATAAGTCTTGAAAATTTACCAAGCATGGGGGTCATGAGTCCCACAGTACTCATGAGTCCAACAGTGCTCATGAGTCTGAAAAATTTAACTAAGTAAAAAGGTGAAAAGTCTGTACAGTGGTCGTATGACCAGAAAATTTTTCTAAGTATAAGCTCAGAAGTCCAACAGGGCTCATACGCCCAACAGGGCTCATACGCCCAACAGGGCTCATCTGCCCAAACACTTAGAATTTTTACAGAAATTTTCTGGAAATCTGATTTACGGGGTTTTGACCAGAGTTGACTAGGGTTAATAAATGATGATGTTTTATGCATGTAATGATGATGAATGACTAACCCTTATTATTACTGATATTATTATCAGTATATTATTATTGTTAACAATATTAATATTTAAATATTGTTAAGTATGGTATGAAATGACAAAGAATGTTTAAGAATTAACGAAGAAGTATTATCATTAATAAAGTAAAAGATTAATGGTAAAAAAGAAGGGAATGTAAATGAAGTTAAGAAAGGCTTGCAAGCAAATGAATGGAGGTGCACACCCCTGGCAGGTGTTAGCTCAACTGTGATGCGGGTTAGCTACCCCGGAGGATGCACACAGGGTCAATCTTTGAGATTGACAATGAGGTGAGCAACTTTGTGTTGCAACAGACTCGGTTAGCAGGCAATCCGTGAGATTGCCACTGAGGTGAGCAACTATGTGTTGCAACAGACTTGGCTAACATACGATCGTAAAAGATCGATATTCAGGTGAGCGACCTTATTGTCGCAACAGACTCGTAAGAAAAGATGAAAAGACCGAAAGAGTAATGAAAAGAGTATGAAATGAACGAATGATGAGGATGATAATAATAATTATTATTTGTAAGTATGAAGGATGTATGCTCACGAATGAAATATCATAATAAAGTACAGAATGGGATCCCTGTCATTCAACCTCAGTAATCGTGGCTGTGTGCCACGAAGAGGGTAAAGCCTGACGGGATCTAGATGATAAATGAATGATATTGAATTATGATGAATGAAGGAAAGCTAACGAACGAAATGAAAGATAATAAATATATTATCTACGTGTACGTATAATGTGTGGGCATGTACAAAAGTATAGCATGATTTGAAAAGGTAAAGTAAAGTATTTTAATTACAAAACTAGAACTCACTCAGCAACGCTGACTTTTACGTATTTTCCAGTTGGCAGGTAACAGGTTGCTGAGGATGGCACACTGAGATGGCTACTCGGCAAGACAAGACTGACATCCAAAATATGTTTTGACAGATACTGTTGTTTTGTAATTCATTAGACTAATCATTTTGTGTCTCAGGAACTAAAATGTACTGCTTAACAACAGTGTTTATAATGAATGAATGGTTTTGTTAAAATAATTCCGCTGCTTAAAAAAAATTAATTATAATATGTATGTTTTATGCTGTGAATGACCAACTGTGAGGTGCCCGGGAACGGGGCCTTACACGTCAAAACATGAATGGATGTCAGTCTTGCCCCGCCGAGTAGCCATCCCGGTGTGCTATCCTCAACATCGCTTACCTGCCAACTCGAAAATACATAAAAGTCAGCGTTGCTAAGTGAGTTCTAGTTTTTATAATTAAAATACTTTACTTTTTCAAATCATACTATACTTTCGTACATGCCCACACATTATACATACATGTAGATAACATCATTATTATCTTTCATTGCGTTCGTTAGCATTCGTTCGGTCATCGTAACTCATTATCATTCATTTATCATCTAGATCCCGTCAGGCTTTACCCTCTTCATGGCAAACAGCCACGATTACTGAGGTCGAATGACGGGGATCACGTTTTGTACTTTATTATGATACTTCGTTCGTGAGCATACATCCTGCATACATACAGATAATAATTATTATTATTATCCTCATCATTCGTTCAATTCATACTCTTTCCGTTACTCTTTCAGTCTTTACATTCGTCCGTACGAGTCTGTTGCGATAACAAGGTCGCTCACCTCCATATCGATCTCTCACGATCGTATGTTAGCCAAGTCTGTTGCAACACATGGTTGCTCACCTCAGTGGCAATCTCAAGATTGCCTGCTAACCGAGTCTGTTGCAACACAAAGTTGCTCACCTCATTATCAATCTCAAGGATTGACCCTGTGTGCATCCTTCGGGGTAGCTAACCCGCATCACAGTTGAGCTAACACCTGCCAGGGGTGTGCACCTCAATACATTTGCTTGCAAGCCTTTACTTATTCATTTACGTTCCATTTTCTTCATCATTAATATTTTACTTATTAATGATTATACTCTTCGTTAAATTTTAAACATTCTTCATCATGCCATTTCATACTTAACAATATTAAAATAATAATAATAATATTGTTAGTAATAATAAACTACTGATAATAATATCAGTAATAATAACAAGGGTCAATCATTAATCATCATTGCATGCATAAAACATCATCATTAAATAGCCCTTGATCAACCTCGGTCAAAACCCTAGAACCCAGATTCCCAGAAAAATCCTGTAAAAATTTCTAAGTATAAAAATTCTGGGCGCATGAACACTATGCAGGCGCATGAGCCCTGCTTAGGCGCATGAGCACTGTTGGGACATATTACCTTACACTTGGAAAATAATTCCAGGCGTAAGAGCACTATTTAGGCTCATTACCCTACACTTAGTTTTTCTAAGTCAGAATTCAGGCGTATGAGTACTATTCAAGCATATCACCATATACTTAGTTTCTAAGTCATAATTCCGGGCGTAAGAGCACTATTTAGGCATATTACCTTGTAATTTTTCTAAGGCATAAAAATTCAGGCGCATTAGTACTGTTCAGACTCATTACCCTGTACTTAGTTTTCTAAGTTCTAAATTTCAGGCACATGAGCACTGTTGGGGAGCATAAGCCCCAACACTTAAGTTTCTGTATTAGCAACCTGATTATGTTTCTAAGTCGTTTTCCAGTCCCAAACATCATATTACCTAGTTCTAAACATGCACATACTATTCCAGGCATAAACTTAACATAATCATAGCAACTTATTTGCCCAAAACGTACCCGACCCACATACACATGCACATGAACATACGGGTATAATACCCAAACTCATAAAAACATACATACATGTATTTCCAGCCCCAAAAATTGTATAAAACATGTAAAAAGGGGTTCTAGAAACTCACCTTAGCTGCTCTCAACCTTCAAACTCTAAAACTTGAATTTCTCAGATGTTCTAAACACCTAAAACACACTGAAACACACAACCCGAACATGCAATGACACATATGAGCATAGAACCGAGACTAGATAGACCAAGAACGACTGAAAACACTTAAATCATACCTCAAACTTCGAACTCTTCTTCTTTCTATCTCTAAAACTCGAAGGCTCTGCTGTTTCTCTCTCTAAAATATCGAAGAAAAGATGTTGTGCAGAACAATAGGCGGCCATACTTCCTTTTTACCAATTTTTACCAACTTTGCCCCCCTTTTACACTTTTGACCCTGCAACTTTGGGTTGACCTTCATTTCTCCCTTTTCTCTCTTCTTTTATTCTTTTTGTTCCTTTCAAAAATACGGGTGTTACAAGTCCACCTCCCTTATATAGGTTTCCTCCCCAAAACCTTTTATTCCTCAAACAGATGAGGATAATGCTGCCTCATCTCTTCCTCAGTCTCCTATGTGGATTCGGATCCCTTCCTGTGCTTCCACTATACACGCACAAGAGGAACCACTTTATTCCTTAACTTCTTTTCTTTACGATCAATGATCGCCACTGGTTGCTCCACGTAATTGAGCCGTTCGTCTACTTCAATATCCTCCAGCGGAACAATCATATTTTCATCAGCTAAACACTTTCTCAGATGAGATACATGGAATGTGGGATGAATTCCACTTAACTCATCTGGCAGTTCAAGTCGATAGGCTACCTCTCCTACTCGTGCGATGATTCGGAAAGGTCCTATATATCTCGGGCTTAGCTTACCTCGTTTCCTGAATTGGATGATCCCTTTCCAAGGTGAGACCTTCAACATGACTCGGTCGCCAACCTTGAACTCTATTGGTCTTCGCCTCTTGTCAGCATACGACTTGTGTCTATCCTTCGCCGCCTTCATGGAGGCTTTAATCTTTTCCAACTTCTCAGTCGTAGCTTCGATCACCTCACACCTTCTAACTCTTTCTGCCCAATGTCTCCCCAACACACGGGCGTCCTACATCTCCTACCGTATAGCATCTCGTAGGGTGGCATGCCAATACTGGCATGATAACTGTTGTTGTACGAGAATTCTTCTAACAGTAGGTGATCATCCCAACTTCTTCCAAAATCGATCACGCATGCTTGAAGCATATCCTCGAGCGTCTGTATCGTCCTCTCAGACTGACCGTCCGTCTGAGGATGATAGGCTGTACTAATATGTAGCCTCGTTCCCATTGCATCATGGAATCTTCTCCAAAATTTTGACGTAAACCGGGTGTCACGATCCGACACGATAGACACCGGCACGCCATGACGAGCTACGATTTCCTTGATGAACAGATCCGCCAATCTTTCGGATGAATATGTCTCGCGGATTGGTAGGAAGTGGGCACTCTTTGTTAGTCGGTCGACAATCACCCAAATAGTATCGCATCCCCTCGATGTGCGAGGTAGCTTAGTAATGAAGTCCATGGTGATATGCTCCCACTTCCATTCGGGTATATCCAACGGTTGGATCTTCCCGTACGGTTTCTGGTGTTCCGCCTTCACTTGGAGACAAGTAAGGCACTTACTCACGTACTCCACTACATCGCGTTTCATACCCGGCCACCAATAATCTTTCTTCATATCGTGATACATCTTGGTAGCACCGGGATGAACGGAGTATCAAGTCTTATGGGCTTCGTCCATAATCTTCCCATGTAGATCCCCGTATCGAGGAATCCACATCCGCCCGAATCGGGTCTTAACACCAAGAGTGTTCTCGACCAATTCCGTGACTAGACCTCTCATCCTTTCGGAGTTAAGACGATCTTCTTTCAAAGCCTCGTCTTGGAACTCCTTAATCTGTGTCATCACATCGGAGGTCATAATCAGCTGATAAGCCTTCACCCGGATCGGCTTGGGCCTTTCTTTTCGGCTAAGGGCATCTGCCATCACGTTGGCCTTGCCCGGATGGTAATGGATTTCGCAATCATAATCCTTTATGAGCTCCAACCATCGCCTCTGCCTCATGTTTAGATCTTTCTGCTCGAAGAAGTACTTCAAGCTTTTCTGGTCTGTGAAGATAGTGCACTTCGTCCCGTATAGATAGTGCCGCCAAATCCTCAACGCAAAAACCATCGCGGCTAATTCAAGATCGTGTGTTGGGTAGTTGGCTTCGTGGGTTTTCAGTTGTCGAGATGCATAAGCTATTACCCTTCCACGTTGCATCAACACGCAACCTAGCCCAGAATAAGATGCATCCGAATAAACCACTAAGTCGTCATTTCCTTCGGGCAATGTCAAGACAGGAGCTTGTGTTAGTCTCCTCTTAAACTCCTCAAAGGCAGTCTCCTGCTCTCGACCCCACACGAATTTCACATCCTTGCGGGTCAATTTTGTCAAAGGTGAGGCTATCTTGGAGAAGTCTTGAATAAATCTCCTGTAGTAGCCCGCCAATCCCAAGAAGCTACGAATTTCGGATGGCGTCTTAGGAGACTTCCATTGCATCACGGCCTCCACCTTTGCTGGGTCCACCTTGATTCCCTCTGCATTTACCACGTGACCCAGAAATTGCACCTCGCGTAGCCAGAAAGCACACTTGGAGAACTTAGCATACAGTTTCTCCCTTCTCAGAGTTTCCAACACTTCCCGAATCTGACCGGCATGCTCTTCTTCGCTCCTTGAATAAATCAGGATATCATCGATGAACATAATCACTGATTAATCTAACATTGGCCGACACACTCGATTCATCAAATCCATAAAAGTAGCTGGCGCGTTGGTTAAACCAAAGGACATAACAAGAAACTCATAGTGTCCATAACACGTACGAAAAGCTGTTTTAGGAATATCCTGGTACTTTACTTTCAACTGATGGTAGCCAGATCGAAGATCTATCCTCGACAACCAACTGGCACCTTGGAGCTGATCAAACAAGTCGTCAATCCTCGGCAACGGATAACAGTTCTTTATCGTCAACTTATTCAACTCACGGTAGTCGATACACATTCTCATGCTACCGTCCTTCTTCTTTACGAACAAGACCGGAGCACCCCAAGGAGAGATACTCGGTCTGATGAAACCCTTATCAAGCAATTCTTGTAGTTGCTCCATTAACTCCTTCATCTCAGTCGGAGCTAATCGATACGGTGCCTTAGCGACAGGTTGGGCACCAGGTATCAAATCAATTTGAAATTCGATTTCGCGATCCGGTGGCACACCTGATAGGTCCTCTGGAAATACATCAGGAAAGTCACACACCACCGATACATCGGACAATTAGGGTGTTGACGTGTCCACGTCTTTCACGTAGGCTAAATAAGCGCTACATCCACGTCTCATGCACTTTCCCGCCACCGCCATCGAAATTACTTTTGGAATCGTCATAAGCCGATCGCCATATACTGTCACCGGACTTCCGTCAGGCGCCGTCAGTCTAATCATTTTCTTACGACATACGATATTCGCTTCATGGGTTGCTAACCAATCCATCCCTAGTACTACATCAAATCCACCTAGGGGCATCACATGTAACTTAGCAGCAAACCTATGACCTTCTAACTCTATGGCACAGTCCTCTATCACATTTGTAACCCTAGTGGACTTACCAATAGCAGTCTCTACGTCAAAGGGCTCATCAATGCATTTACTACTAAGGGGCGGTTTAGCACAGAAATTGGCAGAAACAAAACTCCTACTAGCACCAGAATCAAATAACACAGAAGCAAGAGTTTGATCTACTAGAAACGTACCTGATACAACATCGGGGTCCATCCTAGCCTCCTCCCTGGTCATGGTAAAAGCTCTGGCACTAGCCTTCTGCCCTTCAGTCCCGTCGTCTACTTTGCCCCGGAACTCTCCGCCCTCTGCTTCTTGCAATCCCTACTCATATGGCCACTTTCCCCGCAGTTGAAACACCTCGCAGCCTTACAGTCTCTAGCCATATGACCGGATTTCCCACACTTGAAACAGACATTTAACCCCCATCTACATTCACCGCCATGCTCCTTCCCACACTTGTCACACCTTTTGGGTCCCGAGATTGATGACCCCACCCTACGGGCATCCCTCCTCATCTTCTTGTTACTCGGGGTAAAACCACCACGCCCGAACCACTTCCCATTCCAATTTCGGTCAGCACCACCGGCTTTCTTTGCCTCCACTACCATCACTTCCCTCTCATCATAAAGTCTTCCAGCCAAATCCACTGCCGACCTAAAGGTGCTCGGTCGGGCAGCGATCAGGTGCCTGCGTATGTCAGCTGGCAGTCCCTGAATGTACCGGTTAATCTTTCGAGACACCGGCATCACCTGATCCGGCACCAGCCTCGCCATCTCATTAAACTTGGTAGTGTACTGTTGGTGGGTCATGGTTCCCGCCTCGAGTTGTAGGAACTCCTTCTCGACCTTATCGAGTTCCCTATGAGGATAGAATTCCTCAATTACCAGCTTCTTCAATTCTGTCCATCGCATTTTCCCGAGGCCCTGGAACCCTCCGCTTGTACGATGTTGTCCCACCAGCATAGTGCGGAGTCAGTAAAGGAGTGGGTGGCAAACTTCACCTTCTGATCCTCCCGGCACTCGCTGATCTCGAGTACTGCTTCCATCTCCCTTACCTAACGGTGGGCGGTGGCAGCATTGCCATTTCCATCAAAAATCGGGGGCTTGCACCTCTAGAATGCCCCGTAACTGCATCCCTTGGTCGTCAGCCCTACTACATCATCCTCTTCCTCATCAGATACTACTATCTCAGGATCCGATCGTTCCTCTCCTCCCTTGCTTTCCTTCCCAGTCGACCCTCTCCTGTCCTCCTTCTCCTTTCTCTCCTCATTCCTCATAGCTCGAATAACATCGGTCACTACAGATGGCATAACTGCCTGCAGGACCTGGTGTACCTCATCAGCAATCGCCTCCTTAGCTGAGGCATTCAGGCTGGCATTCTCGTTTCCTTTATTCCGGTCATGAACCTTAGGGTTCTCATGGGTCGTCTCAGCAGCTTTGGCACTGCTCCTGGTCACTCGCGGTCGACCTCTACCTCTAGAAGCTTTGGAAGGTTTCTTCCCAGCCATTTCCTAAGCACTATAAGATTTAAACACTAAAACAGTCATTCAAGGTAATAGCTCAGTTTATGTCAAGTATAGTAAGTCCCTAATTACAGTGGCCAGTTGTGATTAGCCACTTACTTTACTTTTCACACCCCAAGCATTTCCTATCCCAACTTAGTCAGTATTTAAATCTACTAAGAACACATAAGCCAAATAGCACACACACATAATTTTGGTTAACTTAAAGAAAAGAATACCTGATGGCACGTAGCTACTCGGGCTGACATCCCTCCTTCTGTCCCATTTTTAGTTTAAGTTTAGGTTTATTTTGAAAATATTTACCCATTTCACTTAAACTTTGGCTCTGATACCAACTTGTAAGGCCCGGTACCCGGGACGCTCACAGTTGGTCATCCACAGCAGTAATTACATAAAACATTACATATTATAAATTTAAGCAGCGGAACTTATTTAGTAAAAACCATTCATTTCATTATAAACACTGTTGTTAAGCAATACATTGTAGTTCATGAGTCACAAAAAGATTAGTTGAATGAATTACAAAACAACAGTATCATCAAAACATGAATGGATGTCAGTCTTGCCCCGCCGAGTAGCCATCCCAGTGTGCCATCCTCAGCATCGCTTACCTGCCAACTGGAAAATACATAAAAGTCAGCGTTGCTGAGTGAGTTTTAGTTTTTATAATTAAAATACTTTACTTTTTCAAATCATACTATACTTTCGTACATGCCCACACATTATACATACATGTAGATAATATCATTATTATCTTTCATTGCGTTCGTTAGCTTTCGTTCAGTCATCGTAACTTATTATCATTCATTTATCATCTAGATCCCGTCAGGCTTTACCCTCTTCATGGCACACAACCACGATTACTGAGGTCGAATGACGGGGATCCTGTTTTGTACTTTATTATGATATTTTGTTCTTGAGCATACATCCTGCATACATACAGATAATAATTATTATTATTATCATCATCATTCGTTCAATTCATACTCTTTCCATTACTCTTTCAGTCTTTACATTCGTTCGTATGAGTCTGTTGCGACAACAAGGTCGCTCACCTCCATATCGATCTCTCACAATCGTATGTTAGCCAAGTCTGTTCAACACATGGTTGCTCACCTCAGTGGCAATCTCAAGATTGCCTGCTAACCGAGTCTGTTGCTACACAAAGTTGCTCACCTCATTGTCAATCTCAAGGATTAACCCTGTGTGCATCCTTCGGGGTAGCTAACCCGCATCACAGTTGAGCTAGCACCTGCCAGGGGTGTGCACCTCCATACATTTGCTTACAAGCCTTTACTTATTCATTTACGTTCCATTTTCTTCGTCATTAATATTTTACTTATTAATGATTATATTCTTCATTAAATTTTAAATATTTTTCATCATGCCATTTCATACTTAACAATATTAAAATAATAATAATAATATTGTTAGTAATAATAAACTACTGATAATAATATCAGTAATAATAACAAGGGTCAATCATTAATCATCATTGCATGCATAAAACATCATCATTAAATAGCCCTTGATCAACCTCGGTCAAAACCCTAGAACCCAGATTCCCAGAAAAATACTGTAAAAATTTCTAAGTATAAAAATTCTGGGCGCATGAACACTATGCAGGCGCATGAGCCCTGCTTAGGCGCACGAGCACTGTTGGGACATATTACCTTACACTTGGAAAATAATTTTAGGCGTAAGAGCACTATTTAGGCTCATTACCCTACACTTAGTTTTTCTAAGTCAGAATTCAGGCGTATGAGTACTATTCAAGCATATCACCCTATACTTAGTTTCTAAGTCATAATTCCGGGCGTAAGAGCACTATTTAGGCATATTACCTTGTAATTTTTCTAAGGCATAAAATTCAGGCGCATTAGTACTGTTCAGACTCATTACCCTGTACTTAGTTTTCTAAGTTCTAAATTTCAGGCACATGAGCACTGTTGGGGAGCATAAGCCCCAACACTTAAGTTTCTGTCAAGATCCTGGGAGTATGAGGACTGTTCAGGCTTATGAGCCTTATATAGGCGTATTAGCAACCTGATTATGTTTCTAAGTCGTTTTCTAGTCCCAAACATCATATTACCTAGTTCTAAACATGCACATACTATTCCAGGCATAAACTTAACATAATCATAGCAACTTATTTGCCCAAAACGTACCCGGCCCACATACACATGCACATGAACATACGGGTATAATACCCAAACTCATAAAAACATACATACATGTATTTCCAGCCCCAAAAATTGTATAAAACATGTAAAAAGGGGTTCTAGAAACTCACCTTAGCTGCTCTCAACCTTCAAACTCTAAAACTTGAATTTCTCAGATGTTCTCAACACCTAAAACACACTGAAACACACAACCCGGACATGCAATGACACATATGAGCATAGAACCGAGACTAGATCGACCAAGAACGACTGAAAACACTTAAATCTTACCTCAAACTTCGAACGCTTCTTCTTTCTATCTCTAAAACTCGAAGGCTCTGTAGTTTCTCTCTCTAAAATATCGAAGAAAAGATGTTGTGCAGAACAATAGGCGGCCATACTTCCTTTTTACCAACTTTTACCAACTTTGCCTCCTTGACACTTTTGACCCTGCAACATTGGGTTGACCTTCATTTCTCCCTTTTCCCTCTTCTTTTATGCTTTTTGTTCCTTTAAAAAATACGGGTGTTACAGCTATTGCCGTTGCTATTGCCGTTGCTATTGCCGTTGCTATTGCTGGTGCTATTGCTGGCTGCTATCGCTGGCTGCTATCGCTGGCTGCTATCGCTGGCTGCTATCGCTGGCTGCTATCGCTGGCTGCTATCGCTGGCTGCTATCGCTGGCTGCTATCGCTGCCTGCTATCGCTGCCTGCTATCGCTGCCTGCTATCGCTGCCTGCTATCGCTGCCTGCTATCGCTGCCTGCTATCGCTGGCTGCTATCGCTGGCTGCTATCGCTGGCTGCTATCGCTGGCTGCTATCGCTGGCTGCTATCGCTGGCTGCTATCGCTGGCTGCTATCGCTGGCTGCTATCGCTGGCTGCCATCGCGGGCTGCCATCGCGGGCTGCCATCGCGGGCTGCCATCGCGGGCTGCCATCGCGGGCTGCCATCGCGGGCTGCCATCGCGGGCTGCCATCGCGGGCTGCCATCGCGGGCTGCCATCGCGGGCTGCCATCGCGGGCTGCCATCGCGGGCTGCCATCGCGGGCTGCCATCGCGGGCTGCCATCGCGGGCTGCCATCGCGGGCTGCCATCGCGGGCTGCCATCGCGGGCTGCCATCGCGGGCTGCCATCGCGGGCTGCCATCGCGGGCTGCCATCGCGGGCTGCCATCGCGGGCTGCCATGGCGGGCTGCCGTTGCTAGCTGCCAGTGCTGGCTACTAGTGCAGGCTGCTAGTGCTGGCTGCTACTGCTGGCTGCTACTGCTGGCTGTTACTGCTGGCTGCTACTGCTGGCTGCTACTACTGGCTCCTACTGCTGGCTCCTACTGCTGGCTCCTAGTGCTGGCTGCTAGTGCTGGCTGCTATTGCTGGATGCTATTGCTGGATGCTATTGCTGGCTGCTATTGCTGGCTGCTATTGCTGGCTGCTGCTGCTGGCTGCTGCTGCTGACTGATGCTGCGGGGGGCTGCTGCTGGCGGCTGCTGCTGGCTGCTGCTATTGCTGGCTGCTGCTATTGCTGGCTGCTGCTATTGCTGCTGTTGCGGTGGCGGCTGCGGGGGTTGCCGCGACAGCTGCTGCGGTGGCGGCTTTGGCGGCGGCTGCGGCGGCGCGGCGGCGGGTGCCGCTGCTGCTGCTGCTGGTGCTGCTGCAGCTGCTGCTGGTGCTGCTGCTGCTGGTGGTGGTGCTGCTGCTGCTGGTGGTGGTGGTGCTGCTGCTGGTGCTGCTGCTGCTGCTGCTGTTGTTGCTGCTGTTGGTGCTTCTGTTGTCGCTGTTGTTGTTGCTGCTGGTGGTGCTGCTGGTGGTGCTGCTGGTGGTGCTGCTGCTAGTGGTGGTGCTGCTGCTGGTGGTGGTGCTGCTGCTGCTACAGCTGCTGCTGCTGCAGCTGCTTCTGCTACTGCTGGTGCTGCTGCTGCTGCTGGTGGTGGTGGTGCTGCTGCTGCTGCTGGTGGTGCTTTTGCTGGTGGTGCTGGTGGTGGTGTTGGTGGTGCTGGTGTTGCTGGTGTTGTTGTTGTTGTTGTTGCTGCTGTTGTTGTTGTTGGTGCTGGTGCTGTTGCTGGTGGTGCTGGTGGTGGTATTGTTGTTGTTGTTGTTGTTGTTGCTGCTGTCGTTGTTGTTGTTGCTGTTGTTGGTGGTGCTGGTGGTGTTTGTGGCTGTTGTTGATGCTGCTGTTGCTGTTGTTGCTGTTGCTGGTGGTGCTGGTGGTGTTGTTGTTTTTTGTTGTTGTTATTGTTGCTGTTGCTGTTGCTGTTATTGTTGGTGTTGTTGTTGTTGTTATTGTTGTTATTATTGGTGGTGGTGGTGGTGGTGGTGTTGTTGTTGTTGTTGGTGGTGGTGGTGGTGGTGGTTGTTGTTTGTTGTTGTTATTATTGTTGTTGTTGTTGGTGGTGGTGGTGGTGGTGGTGGTGGTGTTGTTGTTGCTGTTGTTGTTGCTGTTGTTGCTGTTGTTGCTGCTGTTGTTGTTGCTGTTGTGCTGTGTGCTGTGCTGTTGGTGTTGTTGGTGGTGCTGCTGGTGGTGGTGCTGCTGGTGGTGCTGGTGGTGGTGGTGCTGCTGCTGATGGTGCTGATGCTGTTGCTGCTGTGCTGCTGGTGTTGCTGCTACTGCGCGCTGCTGCGGCCGCCGCCTCCGCCGCTGCTGCTGCTAGTGGTGCTGGTGGTTGGTGGTGGAGGTGGTGTTGCTGTTTGTGTTGTTGTTGTTGTTGCTGTGGTGTGTTGGTGCTGGTGGTGGTGTTGGTGGTGCTGTGTTGTTGTTGTTGTTGTTGTTGCTGTTATTGTTGGTGGTGGTGTTGCTGGTGGTGCTGGTGTTGTTGTTGTTGTTGTTGCTGCTGCTGTTGCTGTTGCTGGTGTTGCTGGTGGTGCTGGTGTTGTTGTTTGTGTTGTTACTGCTGCTGTTGCTGTTGCTGTTGCTGTTTTTGTTGTTGGTGGTGGTGGTGGTGGTGGTGGTGGGGGTGGTGGTGTTGTTGTTGTTGTTGGTGATGGTGGTGGTGGTGTTGTTGTTGTTGTTGTGGTGGTGGTGGTGTGTGTTGTTGTGTTGTTGTTGTTATATTGTTGTTTTTGTTGTTTTTGTTGGTGCTGCAGCTGTGCTGCTGCTGCTGCTGCCACGCTGCCGCCGCCGCCGCCGCCGCCGCCTGGGCTCCCGGCCGCTCGCGGCTCCCGGATGCTCCGCGGCTCCCGGCTGCTCGCGCGGCTGCTCCCTCCCGCTGCTGCTCGCTCCCGCTGCTGCTCGCTCCGCTGTTGCTCGCTGCTACTGCTCCTCGCTGTGCTGCTGCTCCTGCTGCTGCTGCTCTCCTCCTCTGCTGCTGCTGCTCCTCCTGCTGCTGCTGCTGCTCCTGCGGACGTTGCTGCTCCTGCGGCCGCCGCTGCTGCTGCCTCCGCCGCTACTGCTGCCTCCGCGCTGCTGCTGCCGCCGCCGGCTGCTGCCGCCGCCGCTGCTGCTGCCGCCGCCGCAGCTTCTCCTGCCGCCGCTGCTGCTCCTGCCGCCGCTGCTGCTCCTGCCGCCGCTGCTGCTCCTGCCGCCGCTGCTGCTCCTGCTGCTGCTGCTCCTGCTGCTGCTGCTCCTCCTGCTGCTGCTGCTCTCCTGCTGCTGCTCCTCCTCCTGCTGCTGCTGCTCCTCCTGCTGCTGCTGCTTCTCCTGCTGCTGCTCCTCCTGCTGCTGCTCCTCCTGCTGCTGCTGCTCCTGCTGCTGCTGCTCCTCCTGCTGCTGCTGCTCCCTGCTGCTGCTGCTCCGCTCCTGCTGCTGCTGCTCTGCTCCTGCTCCTGCTGCTGCTCTGCTCCTGCTGCTGCATTATTATTATTATTATTATGTGTTCTTTTGTTTAATAAAAATAATATAATACTATATTATATTAGTATCAACTTTAAAATTATTACTATTAATTTTTTTATTTATATTAGAGTATATTATATTATCATCATCATCATCATCATCATTATTCTTATTATGTTTATTATGTATGCTTGAACATAGGTTTACGAAATATAAGATGTATATATGTTGATCTGTTCACGATAAGATTGTTTAGGTTATCATTAAAACGTCACGGTTTGTACACGTACGCAGTTTGTAGTACGTCTACGAAGAGTATTTGTTGTTATTTCTCTATATGTTGATGTGTGTGCACGTTCATGAAAAAAATATCTGTTTCGATATACCTAATTGATCATAAATGGTTAAGATATGAATTTGGGGAAACCTAAAAGGTCACAGTTAGGCCTTCCCGGACCTTTCGCCCATATAAACTCTCACGGTAAGGTCACAACGTGACCCTTTTCTCAAGAAATGTGACAGCTTCATTCAACAACGCCACAAGTGATCAAAGGGGTCACGGTTTGCCCAAACCGTCACCTTTTGGTTCACCTCTGTTTAATGCTTTGTTTTCCATACATCTCAACGAACCACTCCCGTCCGATCGGTTAAGACGGTAGGGCCAACGGGAGTGGCGTGGGCTCGAAACCCACTACCACGGTTCATCGTAGGTATTTTTTGTAAAAAATATTTACTTAGAAAATATTTTAAAAATAAGGCAAAAGGTCACGGTTAGATCTAACCGTGACCTTTTGCCTTATTTTTTAAAATTTTCCTAGTAAATATTTTTTACAAAAAACACCTACCATGAACCGGTGGTAGTGGGTTTCGAGCCCACACCACTCCCTTGTCGCCTTACCATCTTAACGGTCGGGAGGGAGTGGTTCGCTCACATGTTGAAAACAAAAGCTTTTAAACAGAGTTTGTGCTAAAGGTGATGGTTTTGGGCAAACCGTGAGAGTTGCTCTTTTGTCATAACCCTAGTTGTCAGAAATCCTAACCGTGACGGTTAGGTCTAACCGTCACAGTTTATCCTCTAACCGTGACGGTTAATCCTAACCGTGACAGTTTATCCTCCTTTGATTTAGTGTTTTATTACTAATACTACTATACTACTACTACTACTACTACTGTATACACTATTATTATTATTATATTATTATTATTATTATTATTATTATTTTATTATTATATTATTTCTATTATTATTATTTATTATTATCATTATTATTATTATTATTATTTCTAGTATATTATTATTATATTATTGTTATTATTATATTATTACTATTATTCTATATTATTCTATTATTATTATTATTATTACTATTATTTCTAGTATTATTATTAATATTATTATTATTACTATTATTTTTATTTTATTATTTCTATTATTTTTACTATTATCTTATCATCATTATCATTATCATCATCATCAAATAAAGTGATCTTGATTAATATTATAATGTCTCCGAGAATGATAGATTACATTTGGCATTAGTGCCTCTTTGACGATCCATTATTCTAACGTAATTGTTTATACGATCCTGATACATATTTTACCATTCTAGTGCTTGTTGATATGCAAATCTCGTGCAATGGTAGCCCACATTGGGCATTGGGTAATTCCCTTCCAATGTATGCAAATAAAGTGATCTTGGTTAATATCAGCAAGTGCGACAACTGGATAGGAATAATGGTTCGGGGGCAGTTCTCAGCGGGAACCATGTCTGGCTGCCAAATGAAGAAATAAGCACAATACAAGTGAATGTTTCCAATTACGAGTCCATGGCCGGAAAAGTTAGCAAATGGGTATCGGGTGCGGGTTGAGTCGTGCCAAACCAATTTAAGCTATTACGAACAGAATCATAATAGCCAGGCATCTCGCGGTTTAAATTGTTCCACCAATACCATATGTTTTATCCATCTCCGACAACATTTGTCGCCTAACCCATTCCTATTCTTTTTGCTTGTTCCCTAAAGCCACCCGATCGCCCGAGTAAAACCACAGTTACCATAGACCGCACATCTTTTATACTCAAAAACGTACCGGTGAATCCTTGGGGCCAGCTGATCCTTAAACGTCATAACTTTATCACGTCCTTTGGTTTCACTATTAAAGGAAACCCTAGGCCAGCTCCCGTAATCGGTACATTTGAAGCAGCCTTTGCCCGATTAGAACAGTGTGGCATTTTAAACTGGGGGTATATGAGCTATGCCTCGCCGGTCAGACATAGTTTATTGTGAGGAAGTATACGAGCTGTGTCTAGCTGCCTCATACTGTGATGTATTGGAGTCCGCTCTTCTTGTTGCTCCTTAATATTTAGACGACCACGTTGGTCATTACGCACCTCGGTTCTTTAAGTTTTGACTCGCTTGAAAACAAAGACTCGTATAATTCTTAAAACAATTTTTTTTTACTTGAGGATTGGGAGACGACATAACCTTTTTTTCAAGTCATCAAATTCTCATCGTAGTGGGGTTCAGGCGGCGTGACGTACGCTGGCTCGAATTAAGCTTCCCAGTGTGGATCTACCGCATCGAGTGGAATACTTGTGACTGGATTTAAAGGTTAAATTATTAGTGAAAAATATGCAATCGTGTGACAACAGTAAAATAATGTATTAAGAAAAATAAACCTTCTCGATGTATATCTCCAAACGACACACATGGCAAGCCCATGGATGTGGACAACTGGTGTCCACATGAACCCCCAGACTCCTGAATCATTTCCATTTCGTCAACTCTGATTCAAGGAGGCTAAGGCAAAAAAGGGAACTTTAATGTAATTTTAAAAACAATGGCAGTCGATGGTTCTTTTTTAATCTTCACACGGTACACCTAGATTGTTTTACAAATTTCAATCTCCTGGCGCGCCACGAGGTCACAAAACATATCCGAAAAGTGTGTGCAACGATTATTGGTCCCTGTGAGGTAACTCTTGAAGTTGGCATGTTGGCTCTCAACCCTATTTGTTGTAAATTCACCAAAGTTAGGCGGGTACATCCAACAAGTAACAATTTTCTCTTGGCACAAAACCAATTATTCTAAATATATTCTCATACCTCTGAAAGAAATAACAAATTTTATAAAATAAACAAATAAATTATTAGAGTAACAATAACTATGAAATTCTTATGATGTTTACCATCCTCATTAACTTTTCTTCCATCTTCGTGCAATTGTAATCGTACAATGCCTCTGTGGGAGACGAACACAAGGTCTTCCACCAATATGCAAAATCCTCCACATGTCGGTTTGAAAAGGATATTCCACCGTCTTTGATATTCTCCCTAATGTGCCACCTGCAGGTTTTTAGTAGCACTCGGGAACACTGTGTCACACGTCCATCAGGGCAGGTCCCTGTCTGTGACAATAATGCGGGGCTCCACACACCCATCGAGCATATCTCTAATCCGCTCCAAGACCCATGTGAAGTGGTCCTACCGTTCCCTTGATATAAATGTGTGCGCAATAAAACGAATTCAACGTCGAGGTAACACCAATAACCTGAACAAACGGAATGTTGTACATGTTGGTCTTGTATGTCGTGTCTATCAACATCACGTACGGGAATGCGCACCACATTTATACGAAGTAGGATGACAAAAGAAAACATCTTCCACGACCTTAGTAGCTGCATTGTTCGTGTTTCATACACGAACTCTTTAGATTGTAGTAGGTTTTCAAGTTCCTGCATTTGTGTCATGCCTTTTATCCCCTCAGCCCTAAACTTCGACCTCAGATTGTATATGTCCTGAACAACACAGACACTATGGGGAAAGTGCTTCCTTACGGCTGAATGGAGTGTCGTAGCCGCACGTGCTGCCTGTGTAACTTCTCGACAAGATCAATTTCTTCGGCGGTCATCTTCCTAAGATGCGTGGCCCTCCACGTACATAATAGGATCGTGGTTGTGCGTCTCGTTTCTCACCTCTAACATCCAACTGCCACTCTTTCCTACATATTTCCTTACGAGTTTAAAGGGACATCCTTTCTTTATGCTCCTAGTACGCCTACTTGTGCTAGTAAATTAGGTTCACCACTACGATTGCATAATAGTTCCACATCCTTTTTCGTGACAGACCCACACAATGACGCACCCATGCTCGCATCCTCTCATTTTAGCCCACTTTCTCAAGTCCTCACGATAATCAAAAACTGAAAAAATTATAGAGCTAGACATAAAAAAAATATATAAAACAAATAAAAAATAAAATAAACAAAAGAATAAAAATCTTTGTACTTTATCAGTTTTATAAGAAACCGTAGCCTTTCTTATCCGATCCTCATCCCCATCGTGTTCCGCGGTGTCCCCATGGTTTTTTGAGGTGAACCGAACCGTCACTCTCATCTGTGTCATCCCATTAAAAGTATCCGACACATGGTAATTTTTAGTTCTGACTGGTACGGGGGATGTCCTCCAGCTCTATTTGTGAGTGGTACGTGTTCGAACATGCCCGTAAGATTACAAGGGGGATGTCTGTACCCTTCACCGTAACCCGTCGGTCCAAATAAAGAGTTGTACGCCTCTTCAGCAAATGTATTTGACGGGTTGATTTCCTCCTCCCCAACAGGGGTGACTCCGTATACGTAATATTCCTAAAAAAATATATGGTTAGATATTTCAAATAAAAAGTATAATAAAACAGATACTACTTCAACTGGTTTGAATCTTCGATATGTGGCTCCTCATTCAATCTGGAAGCTTCGGCTTTTGATAATGATCTCCCGAACCCGACATTGTTTTCGAATTAACGTGTTCTTTTTAACGACGAAGGCTATTCGTGTTAAAAAAACAGAAGGATGTATTGTTGAAAAAAATGAACTTCAGAAAATATGGGCGACGTATAGTTGTTGAATGAAATATGGGTGTTGAATGAAATTGGAAGGTATTTATTGTGAATTTGGGTGACAAACCGTCACGGTTGGCCAAACCATGATGGTTCGAAGTAGGTGACACGCGAATCCGGGGCCTTTTGTCAACATCAATAGAGTACCTCGTACCGTAAAGGTGTATCTAGTACCCTAAAGGTCACGGTTAGGGCAAACCATGACGGTTGGTGACTGGTTTTCACTTTATACTTTTCCTTTGTCGTTTTGTTGTCACGTGGTGTCGGATGACTGACACAGAAACCGTGACCGCAAGCCCTTGCGGTCACGGTTAGGTTGCACAACATGACCTTTTGCCCTAACCGTGACCTTAGGTCCGGCCTACCCCCAAAAACCCCTGCAGTGTCCCCATTAGGACCCTGAAAATAAGGGTCAAATAAAGTTGGTGAGTTTTCCATAGTTTTCATACATAAATATCTAAAAGTGGCAATTCAAGTTATAAGTTAGTGAATAAAGTAATTAGGGATGTATGAATAAATGTAACAATCAAACCTTGACAGTTTACAAGATTACAATATTACAAGAATATACGATTAGTAAGTGTACTTGGTTCCCATAGTGCTCAAGAATACGATACTAGGGCCACCAAATAGGCTTGTCAGGCCCATAGATCTATGACGCGCCAGGCTAGTAATAGTTAATGATTATACATATAATAGTCATAACATGGTAGTTACCAAAGTTCAACTAACCACGACAATAAAATGAATTTGCCCAAGTGTTTACAAGATTCAAACGAGTTTACAAGTACAATGATCATAAGGTTAACATGTTTCACCCAAAGTGTGAAAGTATATAAAAAGGGGTATGGAAAAAACTCATTGACGATTAAGTATATATAGGTGATTAATAGAGATAATAATCGATGTTCCAACGAAATCCTCACAAGGTACTTAATCATGTGTATTATATTACAAGATTTAAGTTTAATAATAAGATTAACGATTAAATGTGACTAAGGTTTCTATAGATTTTGGGTTTTTATTAATATATATAAGTAAAACTTAATAATAGAATAACTTATATTTTAATGAAAAGTGTGTATCATTTAAAAAATTTAACACAATTAAAGTTTTTATAATAACGGATAATTTAAATATAAAGTGTAAATAATTTCTATAATTATTTAAAATAGCAAGATTAAACTATAATTAAAAGTAACGTTTGGACCCATAATGATATTAATTTAAACCATAATTTAAAATCCATTTTATAAGTGACAGGATCTCAGCCTCTAGTTTTATCAATTAGGTTGTATTCGCAGCGGATTAGCACGAGAATTAAACAAATAAGCAAGAACACAAAGGATTTTGCAGTAACAGTAAAATTATAGAGAGAGAGAACAATTCTGCAAAAAGGTGTTTTCTATGAATCACACGTTTCGGCAAAGATTACAATTAGGTCATCTACCTTTTATAGGCAGAAACATAGGCTGATGTCACTTGACAGTGACATCAAACGGTTATTAACAAATACTGATAAAACACTAAACTACTGAAGATGTCTAACAGCTGACATCTTCTTACAAAATGCTAAGTGTTCTAACTTATTACAAACTACTGAAAGGAAAAGAAACTATTGAAAAGTACAACGACTGAAGAACAAACTCTTCATTCGTTACAACTACTGAACTATAACAGCTAAAGAACAAACTCTTCAGCTGTCGTACAAACTAATGAAAAGGAAAAATACAACTACTGAAAAGTAAAACCATCACAACAACTGAAGACAACTTCTTCAGCTGTTGTCACAAACTCTGAAGCTTCAGCACTTGGTCTTCAGACTTGATCTTTAGATGTTTCATCAGCTGATGATTCAGTAGTTGTCATCAGCTGATGTCTTCAGTCTTTGTCTTCAGACTTTGTGCATCAGTTGTGGATCTTCAGTTCTTCAGTTCTTCAGTGTTGATCTTCAGCACTTGAGTCTTCAGTACTTGAAGTCTTCAGTACTTGTATTCTTCAGTACTTCAGACTTCAGTACTGTCTTCAGTACTTGTGATCTTCAGCTGTTGTTCTCTAGATCTTTGATCTGCAGCTGTTGAGTCTTCAGTCTTGTCAAACTGCTGATGAAGCCTTCAGCAGTTGTTGTGATGTCATGTGGGACTTAGAGGTTTTCTGATCTTAGCTCATTGGTTCTTTTGGTCCAACAATCTCCCCTGAACCAATGCAGCCAAAACCTCTAAGCAATTATTGGTCCCACTTATTGATGGCAGAAATGCTGGTCTATTTCCTTCTGGATCAGATCAGAAGTTGACCCTGATAAGCACTGGCCTGGGAAGAGGTCTTAGAATGTGTTTGGGCATAGTATGGATGGGAACTCATTTTGGGGAACTGGACACAGAGCTGTTTTGCCCATCCATAAGACTACTTCCCACGTACGAGCCTGTAGGATTCTCTGGTGTAGGCCGAAGGAATGTCATTTGTTCTTCTTTGGATAGGTCCTCAGCCTCACCTTCGAATAATCTTTCACGGCCGTACAGCTCTGAGACAAACTGGCCTGTTTGCCATTCTTGAGCTAAACTGTTGTAATCTGCCTATAGGCGAATTCATCATGGATGTCTGCCTTCTAGTAGCAGGTGAGCTCATCCTTTCGGAAGTTCTCAAGCCTCTTATAGACTAAGCCTTTCCTAAACCACCCCATCCTCCAAATCGTTGGGGTGATTGCTTAGTCTTATAGGCTTTCTGAACTCTCTACAATCTCCCAGGGTGTATTTACAAGAGCCACTGTGATCACTTCATCTATGATCTTCTTCACTTGGCTCTTGTATCATAGGAATGTCTTTCTTATTATCCTGTGAGCCACCCTAGGATCAGGCCAAGTCCTCACTCTCTCTTTATCATATTGGAAGTTTGTTTGAGAGTGAAGAGTCTCAGAGCTCCTTCTTCATGTTCATTATAGAAGTAGAAGCAGCATAAGCTTGATCTATTGATTTTAGCATTTCAGCATCATGAAGCTTCTGCTGCTCTTCTTCTTCTAACTTAACCCTCACAACATCCATTTATGAGGTGGGAGTGATGGGTTTAGGATTGGCTTTAGGTAGGGATACTGCAGAAAGAGGCAGTCTATCCTCCTCATCCTCCTCTTCTTCTTCCTCTTGCAGCCTCAACACCCTTCTCTTCTTCTGCAAGGGTGGATCATTGGCAATAGGTTTTGATGGTGAAGGGTTTGTTTTTTGGGTTGTGTTTGGTTTTTGGTGTGGGAATATGGGCAGGCTTTGCTAGCAACCAAGAGATGAGGGCAGGTTTAGTCTGTTTGACTAGCAAAGTCCTGTTCCCAGCACCGGCTTCTGAAAGGGCTTCTGCGACCAGTCCCTTGGTAAAATCACCAGCCGAACAGATCTTGGTGGCTATAGCCAAGATTCTGTCCCTGGTCCAAGCCTTCACATCAGGACTGGTCTCCCCGGATACTTCGAAATAAACCTACTCATAGCCTCGAGTCTCTTTCTTTCCTCTTGGCTATAGTGGTCCATCGGTATTCTATCTCTTTTCTCTCCATATTCCTAATTTCCTGATCTAGCATGGCAGTGTCCTTGTCAAAAGCCTTGCCTAAACAGCTGATCAATGACAGAGTCCATTGATCGGCTATGCTCACATCAGCCTCCTTGACTAGGACTGCTAGATCAGTATCCACCTCTACCTTCTCTCCCTCCTTCTCTCCTCTTTTCTTTTTATAAGTGACACTGAAATCCTTTTGGATTTCAGCCACTTCTATCTTTTCAGCTCTCTCCTCCCTCACTTTCTCCTTCCCTTTCACCCTCTCAGTCTCCTCAGACCTCTCCTTCTCGTTTTCCTCCTCTCTCCCCTACTTCTTTCTCTTCTTCTACCCTCTTCCTCTTAGCTTGCACTGATGTCTCCCCCTTTTTGGGTGCATGGGTTGGGGTTCGACTATCAGCAAGCGCCTTAGATACAGCAACCTCCACCATTGGTTGAATTTGTGAGGGAAGCCTCTCATCAAGGGTTTTCATCACAATGTCTGTGATTATTGGTGTGATGAGAGGCAGGGATTTGTTAAGATAGCAACTAGTTGCTCAGGAGGGTTCTGTTCCTGAGAACTAGTGCCAGAAGCAGAGGCAGGTCTGAGTTTGTGGAGTGGCTGAGTGTCTGTGAGACCTTCAGGTGAAGGTGCCATCTGTGGTTAATGGTGGCAGATGGACTTGATTCTTGGGAGAATTTGGTGAGCAGCTCTTTGAGTCTGCTCACCTCCTCCTCAAGAATTGTGTTTTGAGCAACTACGTCATAGAAGAAGCTCAGGTCATCATCAGTTTGCACTGAATCACCTGACCTCCTGACAGTGTCAGGATGTACATGCACTGAGTGTGGCTCAGTAGTTGCATGTGCCCCTTTTTCTTGGTTCTGGGGACTTCCAGCCTCCGGATTGGATCCATCATCGGCAGTTGCCTCTGGTGAGGTCTTATTGCTGGTACCAGCTTCTTCCTGCTCATATGTGATGCAGGGAAGTGGCAGCCTCACCAGATTGCCTTATCTTCGTGGCCACACTTGGAGATATGACATGTGATTCTCTGTGTTGTGGGCTTCCATCAACACTTGGTTCCACCCTCTCCATGGTTGGAGATATCCCAGTTATAATTGGTGCTTTGGGAGAGGGTGGAGTGTTTAGATGGGTCAACACTTTGGCGATTATTAGGTTTGGGCTTTGTGGGGTTGTTTCAGTGGGCGATTGGCTTGAAGCAGTGTGCACATGGGGAGGAGTGTGCATTTCAATGGCAACCTCCTCAATTGAGAAAGGTTTCCAGATGTGTGGCAGCCCCAGAAATGGTTGCATCAGGCTCCTGTTGAGAGGAAACCTGTGCGGTTGTGGTGGGTGGAGTCGTGGTGACTGCTGGGAGAATCTGACCAGCAGTCACTTCCGCATTTGTGTTGCAGCGGCATCCTCAGGGGACTCATCTCCCTGAGTAGCCTTTGAGGGTTTCTTTTTGGGTTTGGGCTTGGTGGGGACTTTAGACTTGGAGGTGAGGCTGTGGGTTCTAGCTGCGTGGGTTTTCGCAGCTTGGCAGCCTGTTTGAGTGTCTGGTCGGTGTTGTGCCTGGAGTATACCTCAGCTAAAACAGCCATGGCAGGGACCCCAGTGCTAACAAGTCCCTCAGCATTAAGCTGGTTCTCTATCATGGCCATAATGAACCGAGGAAATAAAATCCAACGTTTGCAAATGGTTTTGAGGCCATGTCGTTGAGTTCCAAAATATTATTTCAGTAAAATTAAGTGGTTGTTTCTCAAAGATGAGTATATACCTGCTGCCACCTTGTGACATTTGATCCCATGGGATGTCTTCGGTGCTAGAAAAACATTTACCATGTGGAAATGAGTCGTTGAGGATCTGGAAAATGTTTCTTCAGCAAGGTGGAAGCAGCGAGGTCACCCTGATAGTCATGGCAGTGAAAGGAGATCAAGGGTGCCTTTGGGGTAAGAGGTTGGGAAAGTGGCATCCTCCAGCTTTAGGGTTTGTCGAATAGTAGCTGGAGTGATAACCACTGGTGATTGTTCACGGACGACCGGAGAGAGACCTCACCGTCGATCTCTCCAGTTTGGATGGTTATATTCGTCCAGAACTGTGCTAATGAACGGCGTAGATGATGGATTTAGTAGGAAGTCCGTTTGGTAAGGTGAATCGTCATCAGATCGACGGCATGATGGAACTTTGTCCAGAATGGCGATTTAGTGAGGTACGCGACACAGTTGTGTCGAGGCTTGAGTTGCATGGTCGCCATTAATGGTGTATGGAAGGTTTCAGAGATTTTGAAATTTTAGGTCAAGTGAGAATAAAAGCTCTAAAGGTGGGTATTTATAGGGTATGGCAAAGGCTGAGGAAAACTACTGAAGGTTTTGGTGTTGGTCATCAGTTGTTGAAACTACTGATAACGTGGTTTTAACCTTCAGTGGTTGTAATATCTGAGGACTTGGTGTTAGTCTTCAGTAGATTGAAACTACTGAGACTTTGGTTTTGTCCTTTAGATGTTGGAGACGGCTGAAGACTTGTTGTAGTCTTCATATAACTACTGAAGACATGGTTTTCATCTTCAGACGTTGCAACAACTGAAGACTTGGTGTTAGCCTTCAGTAGTTGTAAACTACTGACATCAGTAGTTGTAAACTACTGAAGACATGGTTTTGCTTCATTTTTTGTAAACAACTGAGGACTTGGTGTTAATCATCAGTAGTTGTGAAACTACTGAAGACATGGTTTTGTCCTTCAGTTGTTTGGGTATGAAACAGCAGAGTAGGTATCAGCTGAAGAGTAAAGTTACTCATCAGCTTTCCGTCAATTCAGTTGTTTCATTCTGACCTCAACATTTACTCATCAGCTCTTTGGCTGACTTTCAGATGTTTCATTGGCCCTTTAGCTCTTGTGAATATTTTTATTCCTCATCTTTTGATCAGATGTTCATAAGTGCTGATAAATTTTCAGAGCTAGGTGAACAAATTTTGCTTTTAGTACTTGTTTAGATTACACATCAGTAGTTGTGAACAAATTTGTTCTCAGTACTTATTTGTTTGAAAATTGTTCACAGTAGTTATAACCACATCAGTTTTGTAAGTACATCAGTTGTTTTCAACAATAGTGTCTTCAGTACTTTTAGGCATGTTAGTCTTCAGTAGTTGTGAAAATGCTGAAGACTAAATTACTCATCAGTACTTATATTTGACCTTTGCATACTAATGCTCATCAGTACTTCTGAACTGAGAACATCAGTATTAGTCAAATTATTCTAGCTGCAGCATACCAAGCCTTAGTACCAAATTTTGAAATGTGGCACTATCTAAAGGCTTAGTAAAGATGTCTGCAGCTCATCAGCACTAGGCACAAACTTAGGATCAATCAGACCTTTTATAGCAATCCCTGATAAAATGATGTCTGATCTCTATATGTTTGGTCCTAGAGTGCTGGACTGGATTTTTAACAATGCAAGAGCTGAAGCACTATCCATTAATAATGGAGTCTTAGTCTCTGTAATGCCATAATCCAAAGTTGATTCTGAAGCCACAGTACGAGATGTACAACTTGCAGCAGCAATATACTCAGCTTCAGTAGTGGATGTAGCAATTGATGTTTGTTTCTTACTCTGCCAAGACTAAACAATTGCCTAGGATTGGCAACCACCAGAAGTAGATTTTCTGGTGACTTTGCATCCTGCATAGTCACTATCAGAGAAAGCAACTAATTTGCAAGAGTGCCCAGTTGAATACCAAAGACCTAGTGATTGGGTACCTTGCAGATATCTAAAGATCCTTTGACTGCAATCAAATGGGATTCTTTAGGTGCAGCCTGAAATCTAGCACAGGCACATGTTGCAACATGATATCTGGTCTAGAAGCTGCAAGGTACATCAAGGACCCAATCATACATCTGTAAAGGGTTTCATCAACCGCTTTACCCTTCTGATCTACATCCAGTTGTGTGATGCTGCTCATGGGAGTAGAACAGGGCTTACAGGTTTGTAAATCAAACTTATTCAACAACTCTTTTGTGTATTTGGACTCATGAATAAAGATTCCATCAGCCCTTTGTTTGATTTGCAAACCTAGAAAGAACTGTAACTCCCCCATAGCACTCATTTCAAACTTTTGCTTCATGAGCTTTGTGAATTCATCACACAACTGTGGATCAGGATGCAAAATGATGTCATCTACATAAATTTGAACAAGGAGCTTGTGCTGTCCTACAGTCTTTATGAATAAGGTTTTATCAATGGTACCTCTAGTGAACTTATTCTCCAAGAAAAGTTGATAGTGGTCTCATACCAGGCTCTAGGAGCTTGTTTCAGCCCATAGAGCCTTATCAAGCTTATACACCCAATCAGGATGTTTATTGTCCTCAAAGCCTGGGGTTGACTCACATAAACTTCCTCTTTTATTTTACCATATAAGAAGGCACTTTTGACATCCATTTGATAAACCTTAAGACTGTGAAAAGCAGCATAAGCTAAGAACAATCTAATTGCCTCCAACCTGGCTACAGGGGTAAAGGTTTCATCATAATCGATGCCTTCCTCTTGTGCAAACCCCTGACAACCAGCCTGGCCTTGTTCTTAACTATTTGGCCCTTTTCATCTGTTTTGTTCCTGAATACCCATTTAGTGCCTATTGCACACTTCCTTTGGGGTAAAGGAACAAGCTCCCACACTTGTTGTTTCTTGAACTGAAGAAGCTCAAGCTGCATTGCTTCAACCCATCCATTGTCTCTGAGTGCAACAGAGTAGTTTCTTTGGCTCTTGCTGACTGATGAAGAGAGCATGAAGTAGAAATTGGACATTGACTCCTGGTTGAAACTCCAGCATTGATATCACCAATGATTTGAGATGTGGGGTGATTCTTCAACTCTTGATAAACTATAATATCAGTGCAAGTGTTTGTAGGACTTTCAGCAGCAACAGATGTGATGAAGATTCTTGAAACCATGTAGGAGATGGTAGCTCAAATGAAGTAGAGCATGCAGAATCTCATCAGCATTTGTTTGGATGGGCTGCTGAAGCTACAGAGCATCAGGTTTGTGGACTCAGCAGTTTCACTAAACCTGAAAAGGTGAGTACTGGCTACATCATCATCAGTACACCAGGTGGAGACTGTTGACAGGCACAACAGCTGGAGGTTGATAAGGAACATATTGCAGTATGTCCAGATCAACAACTCCACAGGTTTTGTGGAATCTTGTCCTTTGGAGATTCATTGAACTTGACATGCAGATTTCTTCACCATCTTTGTCTACAGTTTAAAACTCTGTACGCCTTGCAGTTGATAATAACCACAAAATACCCTGCATCCACCTTACTAGCAAACTTCTGGAGTGGATTGCTAGTGTTGAAATGAAACAAGGACACCCAAAGGCTCTAAAGAAGAAATCAGAGGGGCCAAATGATGAAGTACGTTCATAAGGAGTCTTCATCACCTCTTATTCACTAGTGCTCTATTCTGCATATAGCAAGCTGTGTTGACAGCTTCAGCCCAAAAGGTCAGTGGCATCCTGAGTTAGCCAGCATTGACCTTGCAGCTTCAATGAGAGTCCTGTTCTTTCTCTCAACACTCCATTCTGTTCAGGAGTTCTGGGAATACTGAACTGCCTTTTAATTCCCTTAGACAGCTAGAAGTCATCATGTGTGGTTTTTAAACTCTGTTCCATTGTCACTCCTCACACACTTGAACCTGCAGGGAATACTGCTTTTCCACAAATAACACAAAGTTCATAATAGCCTTGGCAGCTTCATCCTTGGAGTGGCAAGAAGAAAGTCCATACAACATGAGTAATCATCCATAATTACCAGGCAGTAATTCTTCTTTGCCATGCTCATCACCCTGACAGGACCAAAGAGATCCATGTGCAGAGCTGCAAGCATGCAGTGGACTTTGGTTCTTCTATTGAAGGAATGAACTTGTGTGTTGTTTCCCTTTAAGCAAGCAGTGCTTTGTCTTCACACTTGAACTCCTTCAAAGGCAATCCTCTTACTAGACCATGGCTTATCAGCTGATTCATGTTTATTGAAATTAACATGCCCCAGCCTTCTATGCCATAGAGTAACTCTTGAGAGAGGCCTTGGAGAATAGGCAAGGATGGCCTTTTAGATCTATCTTTCTGGAAAGATCAAACTTAGAACTTTGGATGACAGAATCCGACAGTTCTGGCTTGTGAAAAGGGCAACATGGCCTTTATCACACATTTGATGACACTCAAGAGATTGTACTTGAGATTCTCCACATGGTTAACATCATCAACCTTATTTCCCCATTGGAAACAAAGCCTTTTCCGATGATGTAACCCTTTGCATCATTGCAAAAGAAACAAATCCCTTCTTTCCTTGAGAGTAGTCATTAAGAAGGGAGCTGCTTCCTGTCAGTGCATGGATCCTCCACTTTCGACATACTAGATGCTTCTTTGGCATTTGAGGACCTGCAATCATAACCACAAGTTAGTTAGTTTTAGATACCCAAACCTTTTTGGTTTGGGTCTGTTCTCAACAACAGGTGCAACACTAACTGGTGTGTTAGGTGACAACCTGAGGTGAAGGAGATGGTGTAGAAGAGGAACCCTTTGGCTTGGATTTCCTTTTGTGGTTTCAAAACAGGAGCATCCAATGGTTGACTCTTCCATTAGATGCTGAACCATCATCACAAGTTGTGTCTGACTTTGTGATAAAGCTTTCAGCTCTTCAGACACATTGGGGCTTGCTGATGATGATTCTGTGTTGCACCATCTTCTTTTAAGAACCTCAGCTGTTGCCTGAGTAACCCCTACCTTCTTTTAGATTTAGCTTTGGGCTTAGGGATTTCAGGCTTTGATGTTGCTAGTACAAACTTGGTCTCAAACTCATTTTTCATTGTATTCATATGCTCTTTAATTTTCTCTTTTTGTTTGAGTTTGGAACCCCTTTGTACCAGCAGTCATCAGTAAGATGATTGAACAAGCCACATATCTCACATGGCTTCTTCTTCATCTTATGTTGATCATCAACTGAAGAGGATGAAACTGCTGAAGACTTGTTCTTCAGCTGTTTGCTGTCAGTACTAGCAGTTTTCTTCCTTGTAGTACCTGCTTTCTAACATCCTCTTTAGTGTCTTCAACCTTTCTACTGTCAGTTTCTTCTCTTTAGTGCTGGCAGTAGTTGAGGTTTGAACTTCAGTGTTATCACTTGCTCTCCAGTACTTTCAGTACTTTTAGAGACAACACCTGAGTTGATCAACTTTTTGATCATGTGACAGTCAGCATTTGAACCATCAGCTGTTGTAGCTTCAGCTGATTGGTTTGAGTGTTAATGCTGACTTCTACCTCTGATGATGCTGTATCAGAAGATAGTAGGTCACATGATGAGAGGATTGGTTATTGCTCTCTCCATCAGATTCAACTTTCTGCTTTGGAGTAAAATCTGTAGGAGGAGCAGTGTGATTTAACCAATGCCAAACTTCACATTGGAAGTTGATTGCTTACTAAGAAGCATTTCAAAACCTTGCATGATTGCACCCATCGATCACATACTCTACTTGGGTGGTTGCAAGAGTTTCCTTGAGGTCTCTGTACTTCTCTAGAAGTACTCTTCCTAGCTTATCTCTTTGATTTGGCATTAAGCTTATAAATCTCATCATTTTATCATTAACACATCCTCAAATTCAGCTTTCTTTTGAAAGGTTTGCTCTAGCTCAAAGTTTTTATCAATTAAGCCACATTGCCTCCCTAATAAAAGCAAATGCTGCTATGCATGAACCAAAACAAAGTTGGCTTTGGCCTCAGAGATACCTGTGATGAAGCATTAGATGATGACCCATCAGCAGACTCAAAGGCATTAGAGCAAGATTCCTAAATGGATGATCACCACCATGTTGACCAGCACCTTGGAATAGTTGTTCCTGACCAGATAAATCATCTGGCAAACTACTCCAGTCAACAAATCCTGGGGTGAAGAAGCTGTGTTGTGAGGGTGGGGGTTGATGATGAGATTGGGAAGATTGAGGCTCAGGGAGAGCATGTGGTGGCTGAGCGAGGGGTGCTTGAGCTGATGGATGAGGACATAGTAGCAGGGGTATGGGTATGGCATAGACCCTGAGGCCAAAGTAAGCAGGTGATGCGTGCTGGTGATGGATGACTGGAAATGGTGGAATGTTGCCCTCTGTGCTGTGAGCTATTGCTTGGAAAGTCACAAAAGGGTGCAGAGGAGTTAGATCCAGATGATCTAACACTCTCTAGCAAAGTGTCCAAGCCTCTGGCACTTGTGACACCTCAACTTGCTCTTGTCAAAACCAACTTTGGTTTTGCAGAGAGACCAGGAAATTCCTACCAGTCTCTTGTAGAACTTTTGAGATCGAATATTTCTTCATAGCCATCTGACTCAAAATATCCATCTCTTCCAGATCATCATCTGGAAATGTCCTTCAAGTCTCCATCAGAAACACAGTATCACTGCTACCCCCTGAACCACTATCAACACCAACAAAAGCATGTTCAGAGTTGGTAGAGAATCAATATGCTCATCATAAAAACTCTCTGATGCAGCATATTTTGACTCCTGACCTATCAAGGCACTTGCCAGTGACAAAGTCATCAGTGAGCTTGCCAGAGTTGACAACTTCATTTTGCTATATCTCCTCTCAAATGTGAGCAGTTTCCCATGAAGTTGGGTGAGAGATAGAGTATCCAGATTTGCACTGGAGCGTAGGACAATGGTAAAGTGTCCCATCTCTCAGGCAGTGATCTAAGGAATGGTGTTCATCTGGCTATTAGAGTACTCTTGTTTGACATCTTCAACTCAGAGACCAAACATGGAACCGCTCATACTGTGAATCAGAGTCTCACCCTTCCTATGAGAGAATGTCTCATATTGTGGGGCGAGGATTTCCTAGTGTTTGCTAGACTCAATTGGTTTCCTCCGTATTGTTCCTTCAGAGCAACCCAGAGATCATGAGCAGTTTCATGATGCACAAAACCCCTGAGTTTAGATCTCATGGAATTGCCAATAGCCAAAATTCCATGGGCTTTAGCATCAATTCGAAGCTTAATATCTTTGTTGAATATGTTCAGTTTCTTCAGAACCTTCTCATTTGTTTAGGGACGCTCACCATAGGCATGTGCGGTCCATGCACCACTGACTTCCAACAACCAGAACTGTTGACAGACAAGTGATGAAGCTAAACGCCATATTTATACTCGTTCCTCAAAAGCATCGGAGGCTTGGTAGAGAACCAGTATTGTGAGGATCGTTCGTTTGTGTGCCATCTCAGTTTTCAGTCAAAATCAAGTTTAACAAAACAAATGTAGCTCAAAACCACAGAGAACCTCAAGTTTAACGGCCCGAAACAGTAGAATCTCGCTAATCGATCAAACGTAGAGATCAAAAGAGCAGTTTCAATGATCAATGATGAAATCGATCAATGATTAACCAGCTCTGATACCATTTGACAGGATCTCAGCCTCTATTTGATCAATTATTGTATTCGCAGCGGATTTAGCACGAGAATTAAAGAAATAAGCAAGAACACAAAGGATTTTGCATGTAACAGTAAAATTATAGAGAGAGAGAACAATTCTGCAAAAAGGTGTTTTCTATTGAATCACACGTTTCGGCAAAGATTACAATTAGGTCATCTACCTTTTATAGGCAGAAATGACATAGGCTGATGTCACTTGACAGTGACATCAACGTTATTAACAAACTACTAATAGAACACTAAACTACTGAAGATGTCAAACAGCTGACATCTTCTTACAAATGCTAAGTGTTCTAACTTATTACATTACAAACTACTGAAAGGAAAAGAAACTACTGAAAAGTACAACGACTGAAGAACAAACTCTTCAGTCGTTACAACTACTGAACTTAACAGCTGAAGAACAAACTCTTCAGCCGTTGTACAAACTACTGAAAAGGAAAAATACAACTACTGAAAAGTAAAACATCATAACAACTGAGACAGCTTCTTCAGCTGTTGTCACAAACTCTGAAACTTCAGCACTTGGTCTTCAGACTTTGATCTTTAGATGTTTCATCAGCTGATGACTTCAGTAGTTGTCATCAGCTGATGTCTTCAGTCTTTGTCTTCAGACTTTGTGCATCAGTTGTTGATCTTCATTCTTCAGTTCTTCAGCTGTTGATCTTCAGCACTTGATCTTCAGTACTAGAAGTCTTCAGTACTTGTATTCTTCAGTACTTCAGACTTCAGTACTTGTCTTCAGTACTTGTGATCTTCAGCTGTTTTCTTCAATCTTTGATCTTCAGCTGTTGAGTCTTCAGTCTTTGTCAAACTACTGATGAAGCCTTCAGCAGTTGTTGTGATTCATGTGGGACTTAGAGGTTTTCCTGATCTGGCTCATTGTTCTTTTGGTCCAACAATAGAAATAACTAAAAGTAATCTTTGTTATATTTTTTATAAATATTAAGTTTAAAGAAAAAATTGCAAAAAATAATTTTGATGATTTAAAATAAAAAAAGTTTAAAAATGTTTCTATAATTTTTAGGAATTTTCTGTAATTTTTTAAAGGCTAAAAAACCTAAAAAAAATAAGTTGAGGGTGCCCAGCTTTGAACCCGGGACCTCAAGGTTGTGAGATGAGTGTGTAACCAGTAGACCAGGGTCGTAGCCATGGTAAGAAATGGTTTTTAAGTTATAAAACACAACTATAAAGATACCCCAAAATCATAAGAACCCTTAGTATGATTGTGATCCAAATTGAACACCAAATCGATTCTGTTAACGATTATAATCATGGGGCTTTTGTTCCCCATGTAATAACGAGTAGATAGGTGTGTTTATCTACCTGGTTTGAATCGAATTGATGATAAGAACAGATGAAGAACAAGCCGCGACCGAGGTTGAGTACGATTAGTGTGCAAATGATGATGATAATCAAATTAAACTGTGTGAAGCTTCAGATGGTGTTCTTGATTCTAAGCCCTCAATCAATTGAAGTTCAGAATGCCCGGATGGTGATGAGCCTTTGGTTGCAGTTCGCGAGGGAATGGGGATCGAATGTGATGTTTGTGTGTTTTTCAGACGAAATTGGAAGTGAGGATTGATTAGAGATAGTTAGGCGTTTGTTTATGTTCGATTAATTGGGTTATTATTGAGTCTTAATTAGTGAACGGTTAGAAGGCTTGAGGTCGACGGTTACCGAGCTTAATCGACACCCATTACCGACTTGAAACCCAAATTAAAGCACACTAAAATTACAGGATCGATTATGGGTGGTTTTTCTCTCAACTCGACTGCGAATAACACTCAGAATAACACTATGAAGAATTGATCACAATATACCAGTAGCAAGAATTGATCACAATATACCAAGTAGCAAGCAGTAAGAAAATAAACACAGCAAGTAAATTTTCAAGGTACTTTTATATATTGCCTCTCAACTCAAAGGATTACAAGACTCTTGGACTCAAATCGCTTGTCTAAAGAGTTACAAGGAGAAGATATATATAATACTACCTACAGCCGGATATACTTTGATACCAGCTGGACACCTCTAACCTTACATCTATACTACAAGACTCTAGGTGAGGTCTTTCAGACATTTTGCCTGAGAGTTGGTAGTTAGGACATGTCCCTGACTTACCTTTTGTCACCAACTAAAGTTGGTACATATACTAACATAAAAAGGTGAACAGTAGAATAAAGTATGGTCAACAACATGGCTCTTTAGGAAGATGCCATGCTGTATCAGAGGTCTGCAGTGGACTGTCAGGGACCATACTTTTATCTGCTGGACATAGTAATGTCTTCTGAAGGATAAAGTACTTCGGAAGAATAACTTCTTCCGAAGCCACTTATACTTCGGAAGAATAACTTCTTCCGAAGCCACTTATACTTCGGAAGACGGTTTCTTCCAAGGTTTGGAGTCTTCTTTGTCTTCGGAAGCAGACTTTGTCTTTAGCTCTTTCATCAGACTTTGTCTTCGGAAGCTCAGACTTTGTCTTCAGCTCTTTCATCAGACTTTGTCTTCGGAAGCTCAGACCTTGTCTTCAGCTCTTTCATCAGACTTTGTCTTCGGTAGATATCTTCAGCTGTTGTTCTTCAGACTTTCGGAAGATCTCTTGCTCAGCTTCGGAAGCCTTTGAATGTAGTACCAAAAATGACTATGTGAAGTAGTTTTGGTTGCACCAGCCTTATCATGATCCAACAAACTCCCCCTAGGCTGATGCTACCAAAACTTCACTTCCCTCATCTTCTCAAAGCTCTCAGCACCATGGAAAGTAGGTGTTTATCAGTGTCTTCATTCTTTTCTGATGTGGTGCTGAGAATCTTGTACAGATCCTTGGTAGACAAAACCTCCACTCTGCCTCCTTGGATTATGTGTACCCTCTGTTGTGGCCCTCTGAAAAGAGTTAGTTGATGGAACTATAGTCATATTCCTATCTAACTATTGGTTCCAATTCAGGACCTTCCACCATCTGTAGAAAGGCTGTGCCTTTGGTGGTTGGACTTTCCTTGTCTTCCGCTCTTTTCAGCTTCAACTCTTCTTCAATCTTGGCTCTTCTACTTAGTTCAGCCAAGTGGAGACCGCTGATATGATTTCTGATGTGTGCAGCAGTCTCAGAGTTGGAGGGATTGGAGAATGGCTTCTCTGCAGCTCAGCAAGGTCGAATCTGCTGAGATGCAATAGAGATGTGGCGTTAAGCCTGTTGGTTTCACCATTCTCCCTTTGCACAACAAAGTTGTGAGAAGGTTCATCGAACCTCCACTGGATTATAGCATTCCTAGGTCCAGGAGATTGACTAGAAATCCTGTCCTCTTTCCTGGTATCCAGCAGAGTCACCAGTCTCCTTCTTAGTCTCTTCTCCTCAGCATTGAGGGTATCGGAGTTGAGACCAAGAAGTCTTGCAGCCTGGCCCAAAGTATCTCTAGGCAACTCAAGAAATTGGCCTAGGGTGAGGGAGCTTGAAGACTTATCAACATAGGTGATGTTGATAAGCTCTCCCTCACAGGAGATGCTGCTCAAAGTGGTGCAGTTAATAAGCCTTGTCTTGAACTCCTTTATTTCCTCAAAGGAGAGATGTTGAGGAGGCTGAGGGGATGATCTTGGAGCATTCTTGAGTCAATCTCTAGAAAAGATTGAGATGACTCGGGTAGTGTGATGAGTTGGGAAGTAAGGGATTAGGTCTGTGGTTCCTCAATTGTTTGTCTCTGAACTTTCTCCCCCTTTTTGGTAGCATCATCTTGAGAGCTAGATGAGCTAGAGAAGAAGTCAGTGAGACCTGAATTGGTACATGCCTAACAGACCTCTCCGTCTGTTTCTCAGCTAGTTTAGCCTTGAGGTTGTTAATCTCAAGTTGCTGAGTGGCAGTCCTTGATTCTAAGATCCTCACCTGTGATTCCAGGTTGGAGACATTAGAAAGCAAGTACTGAAGTGTTAGTTGCATACTTCCCTCATCTTCATGAGAAGAATCACGGGGAGATGAGATAACATACCTAGTATGCTCAGTCTCACCACCAGATGTGGCTTCTTGGCACCCTGGTTTCCTTGCTCAGAGTCATCTCTTTCAGAGATGTCTATGGGTAAAGTTGTCATAGACTCAGTCCTAATTATGTTACCACTGTCCTGAGAGCTCAATGACAGACTCTGAGTAGTGGCAGCTGAGCCTACATGAGTCCCCTCCACATCAGTAGGACTCACCTCAGTAATTGGATGCTGATGGGGGCTAGAGATAAGGGATCTCTCTTGGCTCTGTTGATCTTTGAGAGGGTGTTGTAGATCAACTTCATGGCCAGGGAGAGATGTAATCTCTTCATCAGTGCGGAGTAAAAGGTCAGTAAAAGATAAGGAGGTTAAACCTACTGACCCGGGACCTAGATCAATGTCTACAGGCATTGAGCCTATGGTGGGGCTGTCCCTAGAAGGCTGCACAGGGGAGTGTAGAGACTCACCCTGTGGGCTTAAGGCTTGGGGTTCGGGCTCTTAGGTTTGAGACTGAGGAGTCTCAAAACCCACATTAAGGTCGAATGTGAAGGATGGTGTGACCTCGGACTGAGTGGGAGCCCATGATTCCACTCTAGCCCTTTTAGTTTGAACTGAAGGAGCTTGTTCAATCAGAGTAGATTGAACAAGGGTTCGTTTAGGTCGTCTCTGGTATGTAGCTTTGATGGGTAAAGAAGATTTTGGCATTGTGGTGGAGGTTGCTGGTGTGGGTTCATCACCTGTGGGGATAACAGGGATGTCACCAGGAGCTATGCGCTCAGTCATCTCTGGAGGCAATGGAGTGTACCTTCCAGTGAAGTTGATAGAAACCTTCTTCAGTATTTTGAAGATGGTAGGCCTCATTTGTGGAACAGTAAGAGCAGCTGCGCAGACAAGCTTGCTTGGTTCCAGCTCACAGTTGATTATGTGTTGAATAAATCTGGGATACATGAAGAATGTATCCCTGCTCAGATTGCTGATAAGGTTGGTCAACACAAATCGTGAGTAGTTGAATCGGAGACCTCTCACCAACCCATGAACTAGGCATCCTAGTTCATGTGGGATTTGATCCCAACCTCTTGATTTGTTGGAGAGGCAGTGCAGGATAATGTGCAGCAGGAACTTCCAATGGTAAGAGAAGTTAAACTTGTAGACGGTAGACCTGCTTACATCCCCTCCATATCCCATGAGGATATAGGTGCCTTCCAAGTCTTCTTTGGGGAACTCAGTAGGAGCCCCATCATCATAGAGCTCGAGATACTCCCTGATGAGCTGTTCAGTGATGACCAACTCTTGGCCACAAATGCGGGTTCTCAGGACTCGAACCCCATTCAAAACTGCAGTTTGACCGTTGCTCCAGAATTCGGACATATGGTTGGAGTATACGGTGGGGTTAACTGTAAGTGCAGTGAGGTATGTGGATTCGGTAAGAAGGTGATGATTTGGGTGAAGTCGGCATCCCTTGACGAATCAAGTAATGCGACTTGGTTGTGCTGAGGGTTTAGCGCCATTGAAGAAAAGATAAGCTTGAAATTTGGGTGAAATTGCAGGTTTGACAGTGAAGGGAATAGTTAGGGCAGTAAATTGGTAAAAGAAGATGAAATTGATCAGTCAAGATTATTAAAAGGGGATGAATTGTGATAGTGGCGGTAATAGGGTAACTGTTTGGGGTTACTGTGGGTGGTATGGTGGTTTACGGCGGAGAAATGATAGTGGCGGCAAGGATAATTTTAAATAATCTGACCATCATGGACAAAATCTTTACTTTTTACAGAGTGGGGCCCAAAAGATATCCGTTACATATAAAAACCTTTACTTCCGAATGTAAAACATTTCCGAAGGTAATTGTCTTCCGAAGTCAATTTCTCTTCCGAAGCAAGGCATTGCTTCCGAAGGTAAAATGGTCTTTTAAAGATACTTTCTCTTCCGAAGCAAAGCATTGCTTCCGAAGGTAAAGTTATCTTTCCGAATGGAGAGTTTTATAAGCTTCGGAAGTAGATCTGATGTAAAATCAATCGCTTCTTCCGAGACCAAAAACTCTTCAGAGAAGACAATTTCCATTGAGGAATTTTAGCTTCAGAAGATATTCAAGAATATCTTCCGAGAGTTAGTTCCTCTTCGGAAGGAATTTACACTTAGAATAATTTAAAGATCTTTTGTAACAGGGCTTAAATTATATTGACATAAGACATTACACATTTAAAAAGCTTTTTGAAAAGAGGTAGTTAATCAATATTTATCATCCCGATAGCTGATATGAGATACTTAAATCTTTGTTCATCAAATGCCTTTGTGAACAAATCAGCATATTGTTCATTTGAGTCAACTTTGATTAACTTGATCAGATGTTTCTCATGAATATCTCTAATGAAATGATACCTGATATCGATGCGCTTTGTCTTGGAGTGCTTCACCGGATTCTCAGTAATGGAGATATCACTATTGTTGTCAATATGGATAGGAGTAGTCATGAAGTTGAATCCATAGTCTAACATCTGATTTTGAATCCATAGCAGTTGAGCACAGCAGCTAGCAGCAGCAATGTATTCAGCTTCAGCAGTTGATGTAGAGACACAGGATTGTTTCTTGCATTGCCATGAGATAATCCTTCCACCAAGAATTGACATCCTCCTGATGTTGATTTCTTGTCAATGTTGCAGCCACCATAGTCACTGTCAGAGTATCCATAGAGATTGAAATCACTATTTCTTGGATACCAGAGACCTAGTTTAGGTGCTCCTTTGAGGTATCTGAGGATCCTCTTTGCAGCAGCTAGGTGAGACACCTCTGGAGCAGCCTGATATCTTGCACAAATGCATGTGGCAAACATGATATCTGGTCTACTAGCAGTGAGATACATCAGAGAACCAATGATTGCTCTATACTGATGTTGATCAGTATCCTCCCCCTCAAGGTCAGGGCAAAGATTATGGTTTCTGGGTATGGCTGTCTTGGCTGGTTTACAATCCTTCATTTCAAATCTATCTAAGATGTCTGAGACATACTTAGATTGACTTATGAAAAACCCTTCCTTCATCTGTTTCACCTGAATTCCAAGGAAAAAGTCCATTTTTCCCATGGAACTAATCTCAAACTTCTGCTTCATTATGCTTTCAAAGTCCTTGCACATTTGGCCAAATATGATGTCATCAACGTAGACTTGTACAAGCAAAATGTCTTCTCCACTCTTTCTGATGAAAAGAGTCTTGTCAATGGTACCTCTAGTGTATCCATTTTTCAGGAGAAACTGAGACAAGGTCTCATACCACAGCCTAGGTGCTTGGTGCAGCCCATATAGAGCTTTATCCAGTTTGCACACATAGTTGGGGTGCTGTGGGTCTTCAAATCCTGGAGGTTGACATACATAGATTTCCCTATCTATATCCCCATATAGAAAAGCACACTTGACATCAAGTTGGTAGACTGTGAAGTTCTTGGATGCAGCATAAGCAAGGAAGATCCTAACTGCCTCAAGTCTTGCAACAGGTGCAAAGACATCGGTATAATCGATTCCTTCCTCCTGGGTGTATCCTTGAACTACTAGTCTTGCCTTGTTCTTGATAATCAAGCCTCTATCATCTTTCTTGTTCCTGAACACCCATTTAGTGCCTATGGGTACTTGACCAGATGGTAGTGGGCATAGATTCCAGACCTTTTGTCTTCTGAATTGAAGCAGCTCCTCCTGCATCGATTCAACCCAACTACTATCCTTTAAGGCATCTTCTACCTTCTTTGGTTCCATCTGAGACAAGAAGCATGAGTACAAGCAGACATTCCCATGATGAGTTTGTCCTCTTGTTCTCACACCCTCAGAGACATTCCCTATGATGTTCTCAGTTGGATGAGTGTTGTGAATCCTAAGACGAGGAATCACTTCCAGTTGCAGAGATAAGTCTAGGTTAGACATATTCTGATCAGGAACTGGATCACTCTGTCCAACTGCTGTTTCAAAGTCATTCAATGAGGACTGATTGAATGATTGAGAAACATCATCAATGGTTGGTTGTGAAGTAGGATTAACAGTTGCCTGTTCCTTCAGAATACTACTTCCCTCAACCTGGTGTTGTAATGGATCACCTGAAGAACTTTGAGGTTGATCAAGTGATTCACTTGTTGAAGCTTCACTATTCCTGGAGATAGTTACACTATCAGATCTTTGAATGGTTGAAGCTTGTTGCCTTTCAGCTCTTGGAGAATTTGGAAGAGGTCTGGGAAGCTCAAATAGTTGACCTGCATCAGCATCAGTATCACCTTGAGCACCTGTTCCAGCTGAAACATTCTTACAAGATGGTTTAGAATAGTTTGGAAACAATTCTAAATCAAAGATATACTCAGGTCCAGTCCCCCTAACACAAGGAGTGTGCTCATTAACAACTATATTGGAGGACTCCTCAAATTGTTGATTCTTGATGTTGTATACTCTATAAGCTTTGGAGCTAGAAGATTATCCAACAAAGATAGCATCATCCGACTTCTCAGCAAACTTTGCTAAGTTGTCTTTTGTGTTAAGTATGGTACACCTGCAGCCAAAGGACCTTAGAAAGCCAATGAACGGTGGCCTCTTGTTCCATAACTCATAAGGGGTTTTTCCATGGGGCTTAACTACAAGAACCCTGTTCTGCACATAGCATGCAGTGCTGACTGCCTCTGCCCAGAATGTTAGAGGCAACTTTGAATCAGCTAACATGGTCCGAGCAGCCTCAATAAGTGTCCTGTTCCTCCTCTCAGCAACACCATTTTGTTGAGGAGTTCTAGGAGCACTATATTGTCTGGCAATCCCTTTTGAGTCACAGAATGAGTCAAGAACAAAGTTCTTAAACTCAGTCCCTTGATCACTTCTAATGATCTTTACCTTATGATCAATTTGATTTTCTATTTTAAGAATAAAAGATTTTAAAGTTTCAGTAGTTTCATTTTTACTTCTTAAAAAGAATACCCATGTAAATCTTGTAAAATCATCAACTATCACAAGGTAGTATGATTTCCTTCCAATGCTCATTATACTTATGGGTCCAAAGAGATCCATGTGCAATAAGTGTAATGGAGTAGTGATAGAGTTAACACATTTGGATTTATGAGATGATCTGTGTTGTTTCCCTTTCAGGCATGCAACACAGTTATCTTTGCAGAAAAATTCCTTTTTAGGCAAACCATGTACCAAGTTATTTTTAGCCAATTTATTCATTGTTTTAAAATTCACATGACACATGCGTTTATGCCATAATGTTGACTCATCACTATCAGCTTTGGAAAGAAAGCATGATACTTCACCCATAGGAGAAGCATTGTTCATATCTAGCTTGTACATATCCCCTTTCCTGGGAGATCTAAGAAGCACCAATTCCGGAGGAATTGTCATCCCTGGTTTGAGGATAATGCACTCATGTTCTGTGAAAAGCATCTGATGCTTCTGGTCACAAAATTGAGAAACACTTAGCAGATTGTGTTCAAGCTGTTTGACAAAGTGAACTTTGTCAATGTTTATTCTGCCATTGGATATACTTCCTCTGCCAGAAATATATCCTCCGGCCTCACCTCCAAATTGGACAGGCCCTCCATCAAAGTTCTGGAATTGTTGAAGGAGAGATCTGTTCCCTGTCATGTGCCTGGAGCATCCACTATCTACAATCCAGACATTGTTGTTCTTGTCAAATGGACGTCCCTGCACATAAGATGAGATGGTTAGTTTTGTTTGGAAGCCCAAGCCTTGCTGGTCTTGGGCTCTTCCAACGATAGTGACATAATTGAACCAAGAGATATGCATTGGGGTTCAATAGAGGTCGTTGTTGAAGAAGAGGTTTGGGCTGCAGCATCTTCCTTGATGTTCCAATCCATCCCTTGGTTGATCTTTGAAGATGAGCTTATTGAAGCTTGTGCAGCATGGTCTTCTTCCGAAGCTTCTTTCTTTTTGGAAGAAGCCTTCACCACCTTTTCTTCCGAAGTAGTCTTCTTCTGAGATGGTTTCAAGGGAGCCTTCTTGTTCTTCCGAACCTTAGAAGATTTGGCTTCCGAAGCCATTTTCCCTTCGGAAGAAGTAGTTTCTTCCGAAAGCAACTTGGCTTCCGAGACCAACTTTCCCTTTTTCATCATTTGGACCTTTTGAAGTGGTCCAACTGAGAAACCTTCTCTGACTCCTTCTTTTCTAACATTATTTGCATAATATGTGCTTGCTGGATTGTAGTAATAATCTTTAGCCATGTGGTTGTGCAGACCACACATTATGCATGCAATGTTAGTTTTCTGGGAACTTGCAGGTTGCTGTTTCTTAGGTTTCTTCTCTTCATCAGCAACTTTTCCTTTCAACTTCTGATCCTTCAGTAGGACAGGAGTGCTGGTATTACACTCCTTTCCTGAATCAGAAGTACCTACCACTTGAAATCCGGCAGAAATGAAGACACCCTTTTGCTTTGGGTTGATCTTAAGCTTGGACTATGCAACCTTCTTGGCAGTCCTTCTAGCAGCTTTAGCTCTGCTTCTTCTTGCCTTGGTGGTTAGGATTTGGTCTTCACAGGTGGAGATGAGTGTATCCTCCTGTTTCTCCCCTGTGGTGGCCACTATTTTTGCCTCATCCTTTAGTTCCAATGGAGAAGGGTCAGCAGTTGGAACCTCTTGCTCTTCAGTACCACATCTAGGTAGTCTAATAGACTCATAAGAGTGTGGTGGAGCTATTTCATTGGTTCCCAACCCTTCTTTGTTTTGATAAAACATTTTGGAATGAGAGGTTGATGCAAGAATAGTTTGGAAGCTTTGCTCAGCAATAGCTTGCTTCCTAGCCTGAGCCTCAGCTGTGACCAACTGGGCTTGAACCTCAGATAGTTTGAATATCAGATCTTTAATTTGAGTCTTATAATTAGCCTTTTCATGTTTTAAAAGAGAAACAGTTTTCTCTAACTCCTCAATTTTCTTTTGATAGTCAGATTCAGCTCTCTTAAAATCAGATTTTAGCACATTTAAAGACTCAACCTCAGATCTAATTTCCGAAATGTAATCCTTATAAAGTTTAACTTTAGCAATACAGGCAGCAGTACAAAGATGTTCATATACCTGATCATCATCTGTTCCGGCCATGAGTGCTTGAGCGGGAGTCACATCCTGTACCATGAAGCTCCAGTCAACTTCTTAAGCAACAGCAGCTGTTTCAGTTGACTTTTCTTCATGCTTTGAAGCAGTGGGATGTGTGGAGGCCTGTGGGGTTCCCGGGTTATTTTTGGGAGCCTTGCATTCCCTAGCAAAGTGACCAAGTTGGTTGCAGTTGTAACACTTTGCTTTGCTCTTATCAAACCCAAACTTGCTGTTGACTGGGTTTTGAGGGAATTGCCTTCCAGTTCTATTGAAGAACTTCTTCGCTCTATAAGTTAAAAGAGCCATCTGTTGGACAATGTCCACATACTCCACATCATCTGGACTGAAGCACTCCAGATCATCAAAGCAGTATTGAAAATCACCAGAGTGTCCACTTCCAGAGACAAAGGCATAACTATCCTGAAAGGAGTTGTTTTGAATCTTTTAAGACTATGGAGTCTCAGGTAGAGTAATGTAGGGTCCACTGTGTGAGTTGTCAGGGTAACATAGCAACTGATGTTGTGGTTCTATGGTTTCCCTTGAACCTCAGATAGTTTGAATATCAGATCTTTAATTTGAGTCTTATAATTAGTCTTTTCATGTTTTAAAAGAGAAACAGTTTTCTCTAACTCCTCAATTTTCTTTTGATAGTCAGATTCAGCTCTCTTAAAATCAGATTTTAGCACATTTAAAGACTCAACCTCAGATCTGATTTCCGAAATGTAATCCTTATAAAGTTTAACTTTAGCAATACAGGCAGCAGTACAAAGATGTTCATATACCTGATCATCATCTGTTCCGGCCATGAGTGCTTGAGCGGGAGTCACATCCTGTACCATGAAGCTCCAGTCAACTTCTTGAGCAACAGCAGCTGTTTCAGTTGACTTTTCTTCATGCTTTGAAGCAGTGGGATGTGTGGAGGCCTGTGGGGTTCCCGGTTTGTTTTTGGGAGCCTTGCATTCCCTAGCAAAGTGACCAAGTTGGTTGCAGTTGTAACACTTTTTGCTCTTATCAAACCCAAACTTTCTGTTGACTGGGTTTTGAGGGAATTGCCTTCCAGTTCTATTGAAGAACTTCTTCGCTCTATAAGTTAAAAGAGCCATCTGTTGGACAATGTCCACATACTCCACATCATCTGGACTGAAGCACTCCAGATCATCAAAGCAGTATTGAAAATCACCAGAGTGTCCACTTCCAGAGACAAAGGCATAACTATCCTGAAAGGAGTTGTTTTGAACCTTTTGAGACTATGGAGTCTCAGGTAGAGTAATGTAGGGTCCACTGTGTGAGTTGTCAGGGTAACATAGCAACTGATGTTGTGGTTCTATGGTTTCCCTTTCAACCACATGAAGGGCTGAACTCGGATGGTTATTGGAGTGACCAGAGGAGTTCTGCATGTTCATCTCCATCTGGAATGCACTTAGGATACCATACAATTCTGTTAGAGTAAGAGTCTTAAGGTCCGAAGTTCTCTTGATTACAACACAGTAATGTATCCATAGTTTAGGAAGTGAAGACATGAACTTCCTAACTATGTCTCTATTCTCAAGAGCTACTCCAGTATCCTCCAGAGTATCTACTAGCTCAACATACCTGAAGTATTGTTGAGTCAAGGTCTCACCAGCCTTGAAACTAAAGTTCTCAAACTGCTGCTTCAAGAGATCCTTCTTGTTCTCTTGGGTTTCCTTGGATCCTTCATACATCAGCTTCAAAGCTTCCCATAAATCTTTAGCAGTTTTGCACTTCTTGAAGCGTCTGTAGACGGAGTTGGGGAGAGCAGTTTGGAAAGAAGTCATAGCCCTTTGATCTAGCTCTATTCTCTTCCTATCTTCTTCTGAGTAATTATCAACATCTTTTGGAATGATGCGATTACCAGTGGCAGAAGTGGTGCTTGGTATGAAAGGACCATTGACAATGGGTCCCACATCCTTGAATCTTGACACTTGATGAAGCCTTCCATTCTGATACACCATATGTCAAAGTCTTCAGGGGTGATCAGTGGGGACTTGGTCATGGTACCGGTTTCCATATCAGCCTTGGAGAGAGCGGCCATTTGAGTGAGTGGTTTGAAGTGAGGAGTGAAAAACAGGTTGATTTGGATGGTAAGATCTCACAATCAAGAGCCTGGAGCTCTGATACCAATTGCAGGATCGATTATGAGTGGTTTTTCTCTCAACTCACTGCGAATAACACTCAGCAAGTAGTCTATGAAGAGTTGATCACAATATACCATGTAGCAAGCAGTAAGAAAATAAACACAGCAAGTAAATTTTCAAGGTACTTTTATATATTGCCTCTCAACTCAAAGGATTACAAGACTCTTGGACTCAAATCGCTTGTCTAAAGAGTTACAAGGAGAAGATATATATATAATACTACCTACAGCCGGATATACTTTGATACCAGCTGGACACCTCTAACCTTACATCTATACTACAAGACTCTAGGTGAGGTCTTTCAGACATTTTGCCTGAGAGTTGGTAGTCAGGACATGTCCCTGACTTACCTTTTGTCACCAACTAAAGTTGGTAACATGTGCTAACATAAAAAGGTGAACAGTAGAATAAAGTATGGTCAACAACATGGCTCTTTAGGAAGATGCCATGCTGTATCAGAGGTCTGCAGTGGACTGTCAGGGACCATACTTTTATCTGCTGGACATAGCAATGTCTTCTGAAGGATAAAGTACTTCGGAAGAATAACTTCTTCCGAAGCCACTTATACTTCGGAAGACGGCTTCTTCCGAGGTTTGGAGTCTTCTTTGTCTTCGGAAGCAGACTTTGTCTTTAGCTCTTTCATCAGACTTTGTCTTCGGAAGCTCTTTCATCAGACTTTGTCTTCGGAAGCTCAGACCTTGTCTTCAACTCTTTCATCAGACTTTGTCTTCGGTAGATATCTTCAGCTGTTGTTCTTCAGAATTTCGGAAGATCTCTTGCTCAGCTTCGGAAGCCTTTGAATGTAGTACCAAAAATGACTATGTGAAGTAGTTTTAGTTGCACCAGCCTTATCATGATCCAACAGTTATTATTGAGTCTTAATTAGTGAACGGTTAGAAGGCTTGAGGTCGACGGTTACCGAGCTTAATCGACACCCATTACCGACTTTAAACCCAAATTAAAGCACACTAAAGGTTTGAAACAGGTTCTAGAAGCGATTTGGGACGGTTCGGGATCAAAAAGGTTACAGTTTGGGTTGTTGTGTGGTCGTCGGATCCATCCGGAGATCGCCGGAATCCGGCTGCCGAAATTACTGGATAAAGAGGGGGGGTTTGGTTTGGTTTTAAAATGTTACACTCTAGTCCCTGTGGTTTTGATGTTTGTCATTTTATGTACAAACTTTATAATTAGGGTTTCTAAATTGGCAATAAAGCCCCCTAAACTTAATTACTTTAGGTATTAAACATTTTAGTTCAATAACTTTTCTAAATTTTTGTAATTATTATCATTATTATTAACATTATTATTATTGTTATTATTACTATAATTATTAGTTTTATTATTATTATTATAATTATTATTATTGTTCAATTGTAATAGTTAATTTTATTAACTTCTATATTTAAAGGATTAGAGTCATACAAAGAAGCAAACATAATCAACCCACAAGTTTTATATTGACAACATCGGTCCTTACAAGAATTTAACGAGGTTAATTTTTATTTAATAAAAATCCGAAAGGTTACAGTCTTCCCAACTTTTAACAATTTCGTTCCGAAATTTAATTTCAAAGGGAACTTATGACGAATGATAAGTGTTCTAACGGACTGTGATTGGCTTTTGATTACAGGTGAGATGTTTCGCTTTGCGAATTATGGAATTTTACAGGGTTCTTAACACGATATATGCAAATTTGAACTCTTCTAGTGGAATGCGAAAGTTATCATTGATAAACTAACTCTTTGAGATTTGACACATGAAACGTTGAAAAACGATGATGAGTTCCTGAGGTATATTAGACTTATAAGTCGCTTTCTCACTACTCTCAAACATCTAGAATGAAATTATGTAATAAGGTGACGTCTTGAAGCCATTGAAAAAGTCCCGTAATTGTATGAAAGTTTGACCGCCGGAATTTAAGAATCCCAAGTTTCACTATATAAAACGACATAAGCTTAACGCATATCTTGTGAATACGTATTGTTCCTTCGATCAAACCGTCAGATTAAGAATGAGACGATATACTGAGATTCTGAGCTGATTTCCCAAAGATGATTACAGACATTGCTAATAACAGAAGGTGAATCGATCATCAAAATTAACGATCGATGTTTTACGACACACCACGATGACCGACTATTTGAGGTAGGTACGAGTCAATTTCTCGACTCGTTATCTCACATAAGTCAATATAAAATACGCGAAACTAGTCAATCAGTCAATAATGTACCAAATGTCATTATGACATCAAGAAATACGAGGCAATTTGAACATGTACCAAGCTATGTCCCCTTTCCCTTTATGCCAAACCATGGTTACTAATTGCGAAAAATCATGAACCTTTTTACTAGCATCGAGATGAAAGTAGTAACGAGTCTTGCAAGTCGTAATCAAGATAGAGATTTAAAGATTTTTTATGGTTAAGGGTTTAAAGGCGATCCAAGAATTGATGCAACAATAGGAATTGCATTGATCAACGAAGATTTCGTTCATGATCGGATTAAAATTTGAATAATTCAGGATGTTACAAATAAATTTTCAAGTACGGCTTGCACACGCGGTTCATCAAACACATAAACACAGCACATATTGGTATGACCAAAAAGGCATAAATATAAATTTATAATGATTATATTTTGTAAGAAAAACTGTTTTAGGAGTGTTACCATCATGCAATTAAGTTTTGATGATAACCTGAAAGAAGATCGACAAGTAAGAAATAAAAGCCGCACCCCCCACCCCCCCCCCCCCCCCCCCCACCCAGGCCCCCCTCCGCGCCGCCCCCGATCCCCCCCCCCCCCCCCCCCCCCCCCCCCCCCCCCCCCCCCCCCCCCCGCCGCCGCCCCCTCCCCCCGCCGCCGCCGCTATTTTTATTATTACTATTTAATAGTTATAGACCACCACACCACCATTTTATTATTACTATTTAATAGTTATAGACCACCACCACCACCACCGCCATTTTTATTATTACTATTTAATAGTTATAGACCACCACTACCACCACCACCATTTTTATTATTACTATTTAATATTTATAGGATTTGATGAATGAAATGTAATATAATCTAATAACGGATGGTTAAGTTAACAATATAGAACCTGAAAAACATGGGCTGTCACATGCAGACATGGAGTGAACAAAAATCCAATTATAACAAAGCCACGACATACCTAACATCACAAACTAAGAGGCAGCAAAAACCAACTTTAGATAAAAAAACTCAGGATACGTAAAAGTAACAGAGAGAGGATGCCATAAAGCCAACGCCAATCATATAATGCTGATGACGATAGGCAATGGCCATCTTGTACACCGGCATCGGAACCATCACTTTAACTCACTCTACCACAACAGAAACGGGAGGCGGAACCCATATTTTCTGCACCTCGTCCGCAACCAAGATCCACCTCGACCGTATACATGAAGTGGAACGGCGATGGGTGGCTACACCTCATCGGCCAACCCCACCTCAAGCTAACATCGTCACCCTCACCAGCTCTACTATCACAAACCACCATGGTGACCCCCATCAGCACTCCAAACATCACAAACCAACATTGTCACCGGATAGACTATCACCACCATCGCCATCAACAAATTTAGAAAACCCCCACAGATACCCTTATAAGATGGAAATAGGACGCAAAAATATGTGAACATTACCACACCTGACCGCAACGGACACTAACAACCATGGTGAGTGCACCGACCACCACCAACATCACCATCGGAAATATTATAGAGAGGCCCTAAAAGGCATTAGGCGTGTCGTATATGATGTGATCGTGGGTCGATACCAAAAAGACAAAAACCATTAAACAATAAATATATTAAACATTCAATTCAATATGATTTAATTTGTGTAAATGTATTAGAATAAACTTTTATTCATATTTTACATTGAAGTTACTTAATTTTAAAAACTTTTTAAGAGTAACTAGTTTTTTTTCGCGTTATTGTGGCAACGTACTTGCCGTGATAAAGTATATATTACAATCAACTTTACTTGTTTCGATTAATTTTACGTCGAAATAACTGTAATTTATACTGTTGAATGAAAATATATTTACATTTCACCTGACTCATTTCGGAACAAATATAATATCAAAATGTAGACACACTTATAACGGATATAAAAAAGCACGTGCAGCGGCGCCATATGCGGCATGATAAAGTATTGGTTACAATCATCCCAACTAATTTCCGAATTATGTCGAAACATAGCATAACTTTGACTTATATCATTGAATGAATACTTATTATATTTGCCCTACATGTTTTCAAACAAAAATTCTATCAAAATGTTGACAAAGTCAAGTTGTACATAAAAATAAGCATGAGAACGTTTTATATATGACCCAAATTATTTCTGTATAAAATTTACATTAGAATGTAGATCATCTCATCAGGATTGCCGGTTCCATGCATCACAACTTTTAAAATCGAATAGTCAAACCATCAATCGATTTAGTTTACATTTAAACAACACTATTAAACCATTTGTTTACCTAGAAATCCTTACCGAACCGGACAGTGATCGTCCACACCTCGATTACAAAATTCTTATATTTTTTGATCGAAATTTATTTTGGCGTTCTCAAATTTCTAAGATGCATTTAGATATTATATGGTCATGGAGTGAAACGTAGTGTAAGCCCAAAAAAACTGGCCCGTAAATTGGGATTCAATAAACAATTATAACTATTACTATTCCTTTACACGTGAATTAAAATAAATAAAAATATTCTTAAATTAAAAAACTATTGAAGCCTAGGTGACCTTTACTATTAATAAAAGGTAATTTACTTTACTAAGCGATGTTAAAACTTAGTTACAATTTTATCTATGTGCAACCACTATTCCTCTTATCCACGCTTTGGCATATCATAAGTTTGGTACTTAAATTTCAAATTATCTAGAAAATGCATTACAATTAAAGATAATTAGATATTTTGAAACATTTGATAAGGCCACCACTTCTATGAGAGAATCAGAAGCATAATGTTGTGAACAAAGGGATTTTCTGGATGATCCTATTTTGAAGACAAAGTTTTAAGTAAAATGAGATGATCTTTTCTAAATTCTCAAAATATTTTTTTATTAAATAACTCTCATTTTGGTGAGTTAAATTCTCGGTTGATTTCTCATCTTGCTGAAAAACCTAGACTAAAATCAAATATTTTAATTTTTATACGTTAAACCAAAAATTCATTTTTATTTCACTAATCCTGAACCATTATTTTTGTACAACCTCTAACTTATTATCTATTCTTGGTGGGCTCACGAAAAGATGTTTTCTTTCAGAGATATGTGTTATGAAGAATGTGGCCTAGTCATGTAAGACCTAGGCTTGGAACTAACTAGATTTTTTAGATTTTATTTTTATTGATCCTTTAGATATTTGTACTATTTCTAGAACATTATTATTTTTTATGTATGGTTGTGAGCAAGTGACTATTTCTATCAACCTATTTGTTAGATCATGATTTGAGTGTAATGCCTACAAAATATATTCATGTTAAGAGGTTGAGACACTTTTGGATTGTGAGGTAGGGAAAAGATGTTAGGGTGAAATGTATTATAAAGAGCTTTAATATAAAAGTTTTCTTTTTCTCCAATAATAAAAAAAACCTACCCCATATTTTCTATAATTTATGCTTAAACCGTTCCATACTTTTTCCAAACACTTTCATTTGTTTTTACGAATTGACTACTTATTCACTTTGACTTTTTTTTTTTTCAAATATTACACTTAAATGTTCAAGTTATTATAAATTTACACATAACCCCCAATCTTTAGTAAAGTTTTTTTTTCACCAAATTAAAAAATACAATTCATAAAATTTAATAAAGTTACCGCAATCACTATTCTTCTACTTTGCTTCGAGAATTCATTTTTTTAAAAAGTTTCTAGACTTTGTTAACAATGTTCTGCGCTTGAATTTTTTCAAGCGGTTAATACTAACATATAAGTCGTCAAAATTAAGCCTTTCAAATGTTACAATCCTCACTCATATCGCGGGTCACGTTTGCTTGTGTGTGTGTTAGTTATTTTCAAAATTAAGCTTTTCAAATTTTATGACATAAGATACAAGAATAATTAAACTCCAAAAACTCAGTTTCATTACAATAATAAGTCGTACATACATACATATACAATCATGAGATATTTAAAATATGATATGAGAAGCATTCAAATCCATAAGTTGTAATGCATAGATATCCAACACTAATCTTGTTGTTACGTTGATAGGTTTGGATCCTAACCACATTGTTATTCGTATATCAACACTTGTTTGGCATATAAAATCCTCAAAGCTGGAAGGAACAATTGTAACACCTCAAACGTCATGTAAATCCGAAACTTCCATTTCCCAAAGAAATTAAAGTAAACCCAAACACAATTTTGTTGAAGCGTTACAGCAAATCCAAAGTACATTTAGGAACGACCAATACCAATGCAAGCAAACTATAAAACAATGAATAGATTATAGATACAACCAAGTCTTTGAAACATGTACCAAAAGAGAGAGCTTAATATCTAATATAAAAATTTCAAGTAAAACAGAAAAGATAAAAGATTGAAACAAATTAATCAAAGAACCACCCTTAAACAGAAATGATAAATAATATATAGCCAGTAACATAAGAACTAAAATTCGGTACATGCATACACCCAAAACAAAATTGAAAATTGAGTAGAGCAATGGTAACAATAGAAAATGAAAAGGTAGAAGTAACCTGCAGAACGTCCATTTCACCATGGTGGCCTTGCGATTTCAGTTGCGGAGAGGGAGATACGATTCAATTAGAGAGGGCCGGGAGGTGATGAATTTTACGTTAATTGATGGCAAAATGATGCCCTAAACCTAAAGAAAGCCAGCAAACGATAAGGAAATTACAACGACTAATAGTTGTCAAAATAAAAAGTAAAAAAAGTCGGTCATCAAAATTAAAACGTGAACCAGCCTAGTTGTTTTTTGATTACAAACTAATAAATAAAAAACTATTTAAATCTATGCTGGTGGTAAAGGCTTTATCACTTTTTGTTTAGTTTTTCCTAAATTATGATTAAAGAAAAAGTAAAAAAGCGATGTATCACATCTATCTATTATAATAAAAGAAAGTTTTAATTGGCACTTGGCATAATTCTATATCTTCTAATTCTAATTTTCCCGCATATCTCTCCTATTAAATAATTGAATTAACTAGTTTTATACCCGTCCGATGGGCGGGAGGTTTCATGTCGTAACGTAATAACTATCTCTTCTTAAATTATAAACAATAACACTATTAACGTGTTAGTATAAAGACCATTAAGCATATACAAAAATGTCTTTTATATATGAGGATAGGTAGTATGATCTTAAGATTAATATTAGTTTGAAAATCACGCATCCAAATAAACAAATTATATAAAGACAAAAGGATTCATCAAGTTAATGATCTCAAGACAAATATCATCAACAACATTAACAAAGTTATGGTCTAGAAAAGGTAACACCAAGATTGTGATATTTAATCTAAAAAGGTCCACAACAAATCGTACTTGGATAAACACCAAAACAACGTGCTTCCATCAAATCCGCATCCTATAATAAAAAGAAAAAAAAGTATTAATGAAGATCATTAATATAATTAAATAAATTAAATAAACATATTGTTAGAATACTGTTAATTGATGTTCTCTAATGCCATTGTATAGCTTGTTCAGACCTTTATCCTAGATGCAACCCTCTACATGAGAGGTAAATGGATAAAGACAAGGCATATAAGAATCCCTCTTCAACAGATGTGGAAAGATGAGCGGGTTGGATAATGGGCCAATTTTGATATGGTGGAAACATGTAGGCTGAACCATAAAATATGCTTTTCTCACTTTTTAATTATCTTGAAAATAAACAATGTTTTGGTTATGTTCACAAAAACATTATTGTTTAGATTTAGGCAAAAAAAGTATACTTATGGCGACTTTTATCATGTTTGACCCATCTAAATTAATTAGACACAACCCAAATCGGTTCATTAATAATTCAAATGGTTCAAACTTGCCAGGCTTAATGCAGAATGGTGAATGCATCTTCTTCTATCACATGATATGAGGCTGCAATATCAGCTAGTAGGCGTTGATGTTCAATACTTGTAGAAGAGAAGGGAATCCCAATTTTACTGCAACAGAATGGTTAATTCTACGTCTCCAGTCGCTCCTATCCTCGATCATGTGCTCAGAGAGGTGCAAGTGTGTCATATCTCGCCTAATTATCTCTTCCCAAGTCAGCCTAGGTCTTCCTCTACTCTTCCTGCCTTCTATGACGATGTTCTCCACTGCTCTGACTGGTGCTGCCATTGGTCTCCTCTTGACATGTCCATACCACCTTAATCTTCCATCTCTTATTTTATCTGCAATACAAGCCACTTCTAACTTCTGTCGAAACACTTCGTTTCTTATCCGATCCAGTCTTGTATGGCCACTCATCCACCTTAGCATTCGCATTTCCGCAACCTCTATTTATTTCTCGTGCGATTTCTTTATGGCCCAGCAGTCTGTTCCATATAGCAATTCGGCAGTTTAAGACATTAAGTTTCTACTCCAAAGTAATAGATGGTTGATTTTGAATTAACTTAGGGTGAATAAATGAATTTTAAATGAATTGCATACATATTTCGGATTTAAAGGCAAGCTTTACTTGAGTCTTTAGACCAACATACAAGAAGTTGCAATCTTTGTGTTGCTTTATTAGAACCTGGATGAAGGAAAGTAAAAAAACACACAATTTTGCAAGTATACCATAAGTGATTTTTTTACTAACTCTGTATGCTTCTCTCAAACATAACTTATAAAGAATTTTACAGATTAAATGTCATCTTCTCAAGCAAGATCCTCCATGCAGGCCCACCATTCCTCCTCAGATAAGCTTAACTAATATCTTGTTTTTACTAATAACCATTAGATCCACTACTTCCTTTACAACAAGAATTGATCAAAAATAGAAAAAAAATGAGATTATTATAAATTCTAATAACTTGTATAAAACTTATTTCTTTCAACATGTGAAAAGAAAAAACAAACTATCCTCACCCTAATTTTTCGATGGATGAACTACATGTTTTTTAAATTACTTGGACTGATCCATGCTTAATCTTGATAGGTTCAAACTAATAGTAATTATGCACCAAAAGTCCATGGTAAAACCGAATTCAAAAAACGGGCTCGCACGGGCCTAGGTTTTTGAAGTTGCATTCGTGTCCGCGACACGTGCGGGCACACACGAGTTCGCTGGAAATCCAACCTTTTTCCCCATTTTTGCACCCCCCTGCGCGCGGGTAGTACTTGTGGCAAAATATGTCATAAGGATACATGCTTAAATTCTATGGTATACCCTACTCCTGTTGCCAGAAGAAGAGCTTTAAGTTTTGACAAACACAAATCTATCAAGGAATTATGCACCAAAAGTCCATAATTTGCGTTGGTATCTTCGTTAACCTACAAAACTAAAATTAAAATTGTATGAGATACATTTGAAGTAACATGAAATTAAAATTGTATGGTTCTTGATCCAAATCATCAAATCGACAATGAAAATATAAAGAACTGGGAAGAAATGAACAAAATTGATGATTGCCGAGTATGAAAATGTAGCATGGAATCTCAGTTTATTAAAATTGTATGGTTCTTGATCCAAATCATCAAATCGACAATGAAAATATAAAGAACTGGGAAGAAATGAACAAAATTGATGATTGCCGAGTATGAAAATGTAGCATGGAATCTCAGTTCCAAATATCCCACTGCAATCGCATAGTTGCGTAAACTCAACACGTGAATACAAACTTGATTAATAGCATCAAAAGATAGAGATGGAGACTTACGTTGATATCATCGTCGATGGAATTGAGTTCTTTGTTGGCTTTGTTACCGGGCCAGTAACTTTCAACCTTGCCCATAAGTTGAACCCTATTTTAGTTGACGAATCGGATTTGATGTGTCGGAGCTCGAATTTATACGAAGTGGATGAGCACAGATTGACTCTAAGGCTTCTAATGTTGGATCTTTAACTGAGGAAACTTCTGGTGCGATCAAAACTCCACTCATCCTTCAAAACTCATCATCACAAAGCATCTATTTCACTCGATTTTTATTTAGGAAAATCATCTATTTAAGGTAGATGGTGAGGAGTTGTTGATTTAGATCCAAGAGAAATTGCTTAAATCTCCAGAGAAGATGGTACGTGGAGAGTGAATATCGGACCAACCAAGGTAACCTCCGTGGCAAATGTGTTAACTGCCGACGTGGGGGTGGAAAACAGGGAGGAGATGAAAACCGCTGTGAACCGTCGCTAAAAAAACTCAACCGCTGAATTAATACGGTTGAGATTGAAAGTACGTGGGTTTGGACGGTGGAGATGAAACCAAAATTGGTAACCGTTATTCAGCAACCATGTATATATATAATTACAAATGTTATTATTTAAATTTTTTAGATTAAATATAGTTTTTATTAATTTAAGAAAGAGTTCTTTTTATAAATGTAATTCTAAGAAAACATTTGTTAGGATAAGAAATTTTTCTAAAACATCAAACTTTTTTAAAAATATAAATATTTAAAAATTAGTGTTTTTAATAATAAAACTTTTACAAACTAAAATAATTAAAATTTAGAGTTATAATGAGGTTTTTTTAGAAATGACACTTTTTTAAAATGATTTGTTTTGGAACAAAATGTTGGATTATTTTTCTAAAAGACAAAAAATTATTTATTACTTATAATTATTACTCATAAGTTATTTCAATCCTATCCTATATTAAAATATTATTTTTTTAATTAATAAATTTTAGTTATTAATTATTTAATATTTGTTTATTCAACACGTGTAATACACGGGGTACTAACATAGTAAATACAAATAAATCCGGACACTTGTCATCATTCTAGGTCATCCAATAATTGGTTTTCTCGCTTTTCTCTCCTCTTAATTATTAATGTTATAATAGCTATTTATTAATTAATAACTATCTATAATTAAAATTTTAAATATGTTAACTTTAAATTTTCGAATATGTAATGCATGGGTTTACTCAATCAGTATAATACACAATATTTAAGACATAATTTTTCATATTATAAATCATATAACAGTAAATTTATTTAGCCCGTGTATCACACGGGATTGGAACCTAGTGGGTCATAAGTGGAATAAATAAAATATATCAAAATCATTAGTTTTATAATATTTTAATTTCTAAATGTTATTAGTCATTGGTAAAATAAAAATATAATTAGTACTTAAAAGTTATAATAGATAATGAAATTAGAAATTATTACTATATATTTAAAGATAAAATATGCCTATAATCATATAATTTAGTATGCATTAAAAATTATTAAAATAATAATATTTATATTTTAGATGTTTAATAGCTTAGTTTACATATTTACACTAATTATCATTTAATATGTGAGAGACAATAAACACAAATATAAATATATTTGTTTTCACATATTTTTATAAAAAAGGAAAGTCAAATTGATTATTTTTAAAATTTTTATACTTATTTATTATGAAAGAGAGGCGGGAAATTGATTTTTTTAATATATTAGAATGATGACACGTGTCCTTTGATATGCTAGAATGATAACACGTGTCCTTTGATATGTTATAGGCTAGGTTACAACCCGTATAATACACGAGCTAAATAAATTTACTGTTACATGTTTAATTATATAAAAAGTTATGTCTTAAATATTGTATATCACACGGATTGAATAAACCTATGTGTTACACATTTAAAAATTTAAAGTTAACATATTTAAAATTTTAATTATGGATAGTTACTAATTGATGAATAACTATTATAGCATTTATAATTAAGAGGTGAGAGAAGCGGGACATCAAATTATTAAATAATCTAGAATGATGACAAGTGTCCGGATTTATTTTTACTTATTAGTATAGAGATTAAAACTTACTCGTGTAAAGTACGATATACCTTTCCTTTGCTATTTTTAAGTTCAATATGTTGTTCCTTAATGCATAACAATGTAATTTATAGCTCGCAATTTCATTTGTTTGTTATTGCACACCATTTAAATTCAATTTTGTGTTCTTACTTTTTTTTTTATTTTTAAGTTAAATTCCCGCTAAAGCATGAGAGAGAACTCCGCTGTTAGATGAGAAATAACTGGTTTTCTAGACGGTTTTTGGTTGTAATTAAGATTTGTAACTTGGAGAGCTACGGCATTAGTTTTTAGTTGCATATTGTTGATGGTCTACTATAAGTTAGTTAAGGATTGATGAATTTAAATGGTACATTTTCAAAGTATTTATATAATTAACAATAAAATGGATAAGAAAATTTTCCAATATTACTATAAATAACAAAACGTTCCATTATATTGTGAACGGTCTAGTAGAACACCATATTTGTTGTACCCTTTTTTAACGCTCGATCCTTCAATAGAATGTTTGTCCTGGCCAATTCATTCTATCTCTTTGCACGGTAGGGGTTTCCTACAAACACTTTGAATAAAAGTTAGGGTTTTCATACATATAATCTTTGTCCTTTCGATAAATTCATAAATGCAGAACATCTAATCTAATCTAATACAATATGTCGACATACAAGAATGATTATAGTCTTGTACCCCGGCCGCTCCAGACTATACCAAAGGAAGCTTATGTTTGCACTCGCATTCACGAAAAACATCCATTTGGTGTATTTATCTATGGAAACAGCCCCGATGAGTCGACTTTTGCACTCGTGTTATTGGAGCTCTCGTTGGTCCTGGTGATCACCCACACAATTCACCACCTTCTCAAACCTTTTAAACAACCACGTGTTATCTCCGAGATCCTTGTAAGCTCATTATTTTTCTGTACGTGTGATCGATAATCAAAACAATCTCATACATATATATATGTGTGTGTGTGGTTATTTTACGTAGTCTTCATTTTACGTACGTTGTATGTAGGGGGGTATTATTATGGGACCATCATGCTTATGTCTAAACCCCAAGTTTGCAGCGTGGATGTTCCCAGGCCAATCTGCCTTCATATTTAGGAATATTGGTTCATTTGCTTTTATGTATTTTATGTTCGTGTCTGGAGTGAAGATGGATCTTTTGACGATAAAAAAAGCGACAAGAAAACAATGGTATATCGCAATGTTCGGCATGGTTGTACCAGTTATAGCAACAGGAGGGGTTGCGTTATTGGTCAGGAATTCCTTAGAGCCAGAAATGAAGAAAGGTTCTTCGATTTGGGGAGTGAGTGCAGCCCTGGCTATTACATCCTTCCCTGTTCTCCACCCCATCATCCGAGAACTCAACCTTTTGAGCTCAGATATCGGACGAATGGCGTTAGCCACCGCTGTTATTGGTGATCTGGTAGGAATGTACGGGGTCATCGCATTTGAGGCCGCTAAACAAGCCGAATTCCGTACTATGGCCGCAGTAGGATATATAATTTCTATGGTACTTGTGTTTATAACCATCTTTGGTGGAAATCGGATGTTGATGTTTTGGATCATAAAACAGACGCCAGAAGGCAAACCTGTGGAGCAGTTTTACATAATCTCAATCTTGGCAGGTGTTCTGGTGTGGGGGTTCATCAGTGATTTTCTTGGGATCGCATTAGTTAACGGTCCCATGTGGTTCGGTCTTGCTATCCCTGATGGTCCGCCTTTAGGGGCCACTTTGGTGCACAAGTGCGAGTCATTTATATCCGACATTCTTATGCCATTTGCATATATAAATATGGGTTTGATGACAAATGTGTTTGCGATGGGTGCTGCTTGGGCAACATTGCAGCCATTATTTTTCATAATCCTGACAGGATATCTAAGTAAATTTGTGTCAACGTTATTTATGACTCGATTCTTTGAGATGCCTATAAAAGATGGAGTCACCTTGAGTTTGATCATGAGCTTGAGAGGTCAAGTTGAGTTCTTATTGTTTATACACTGGTTGGATTTCCAGGTTCGATGGATCAACTCTTAATTTCCCTCCTTAATTATTAGTAATTTGATATGAAAAACTACATCTATCTATCTATCTATCTATCTATCTATCTATCTATCTATCTATCTATCTATCTATCTATCTATCCATGCATGTATATATGTTTAATTAATACGTACGTAGTTTAATTTGGTGCATGCAGATGATTGGGATTCCACAGTTCACGATGTTTGTACTTTTCTCGACGTTGTTGACGAGTATAGCAACGCCTTTGATCAGCCTCTTCTACAATCCTAATCGGCCATACATGATTAACAAACGAAGGAACATTCAACACACTCCTCCCAACACAGAACTCAACGTCCTCGTCTGTTTCGTAGACGAGGAAACCGTTCCTGCCATGCTTCACCTTCTAGAAGTTTTTAACCCAACAGTACACAGTCCTTTCGTGGTCTACTCGCTTCATCTTGTTGAGCTTGTGGGGCGGGCTGCTCCTGTCTTCATCGATCATTCTGAGGAATACAGCAATGATAAAAATAGTGACATGGATGACACAGGGACCATACATAAATCTTTCCAAGGCATTCAAGAAAGCAGGAGAGATGTTATCAAGGTTCACTCCTTCACCTCGGTCGCGCCTAAAAGAAGCATGTACCAAGACGTTTGTGAGCTAGCTTTGAACAAAAAGTCATCCTTGATAATATTGCCCTACAGCACATCTCCACTAGCAAGCATGGCTGGTAGTGATATGGTTCAAAACACCGTGAAAAACTTAAACTACACGGTGCTCGACCACTCACCCTGCTCCGTCGCCATTCTCGTTGATAAAGGTGAGTTCAGGCCACCAGCAAACAACCAAAGAATGTCTGTGGCCGGTATGAGATACCATTTAGCCATGCTTTTTCTGGGTGGGGCGGACGCAAGGGAAGCACTAGCGTGTGCTGATAGGATGGCCTCGAACCCCAACGTTTCACTTACTGTCATACGCTTTCTTGCATTTAACGGTGAAGGTGAAAACGAAATGGAGAAGAAGCTGGACGATGGGCTGGTGACAGCATTTTGGGTGAAATACGAGGGGAATGAAAAAGTGGCATACCGTGAGGTGGTGGTCAGAAACGGAGAAGAAACCGTTGCAGCTATTCGGGCAATGAATAGTGAATCTTATGACCTTTGGATTGTAGGAAGAAAGCTGGGCATCAATCCTATCTTGATTGAAGGTTTGTCTAGTTGGAGTGAAAGTTTGGAGCTTGGTGTCATCGGTGATTACGTCTCATCGGTTGATCTAGGCAGCTCCGCTTCCGTCTTGGTAGTACAACAGCAAGTCTTGCGAGATAAAGAAACTAATTCTGCCGGATTGCAAACCCGGATCTCTAGATACTTTAATCATTTGTTATGTTTTTGATTGCTACATCATTATATATCTATATATTGTACAGTTTGTCATATATTCATCATGTCTCCATTACAACGTACGTACTCCATCTTAATTGCACAGGGGACTTACCATACACAATTAACAACATATTACATGTAATGATATGATTACGCCTTAACATTACACTTCATGAGCCCAAAATGTCATAGATCAGTTAGATTCATGACTCAAAGTTGTTGTTCTATATATATATAGACTTTTTCTCCCTAACATAACACTAGACTTGGTTCAAATATTCGTAAAAGTATCCCTTTTTGAACCGTATATGTATGACCACACTTCAAAGAATACGTGATCGGGTCCATCGGCCCACCCATCTATTTCTCGGACGGGACCGCATCCCCAATACTCTTAGAAGAAAACCTATGTACAATTGGAAATTAAAAACCCAAAACATTTTTATTTGAGTGATTTGTAAAATTATTTAATGTTATTTTAAAATAACTAGGGTGAGTCTATTGGGTCAACTCCTTGTGGGAATTCAGTGAGGATAGAATATTGTCATTATGCGTGTAGGCCATAAAAGAACTAAACATTCATGACTGTTCGACGAGAAATTCATTTATGTCCGTTCATATAAATAAATGAATGAACACGAAGAAAAAAATTTATTCATTTAATTAAACGAACAAACATGAGCATATATTTTGCTCGTTCATTTATGTTCGTGAATGTTCGCATAAGTTCGTTCCTATATGTTCGTTTATTTACATTTCGTTTATATTCGGTTTTTTTTACGTTCGTTTGTTTACTTTCATTTGTTTACGTTTGTTTATGTTCATTTGATTAGGTTTGTTTATGTATTGAAATAATATTCCATATTCATATTTTTTTATGGTTTCAAGGATGAGTCATTGTGGATGATTTCTTGCAAAATCATTACAGACTTTTTTTGAAAAAAAACATGTATGTTTGAACCATTATTTTACATGTTTGTGGATGAATTCTGATGTTTTAGACTTGCTCATTTGTGTTCATGCATGTTTGGAAAGTATGTTCATTTATTTTTGTACATTTGTGTTCGTTTACAATTGTGAAACGATCATTTAGCTTTTTAATGAACAAACATTAACGAAGATGAACATTTTCATTTTCTTATTGATTAAACATGAACACAAAGTCAAGTAGGATTATGTGTTCATATTCGTGTTTGGTTTAAGTTAAATGAACAAACACGAACATGTTAATATACGTGTTCGTTCGGCTCGTTTACAAACCTAGATGCGTGGCTAAATAAACTCTATTGAATCTTAAAATTGTTAAATTATATGTGTACTATACCGTACCGAATGATTTTAAATGAGGGTGGAGGGTCACTATATGATTTTTATTTACGTACAGTAAAATAATGCTAATTATCAACTTAGTTCGTGAATTATTTTGATTGTACCTTAGGCTTGTAAAATTATACCCTCAATTGCCCATGGTTAAATAATTTTTAAGTGTTAGATGAACCAATTAATATAATATTAATTACAAAGTTGGTTGATGCATAGTATTTAATATATTCTAATTACAACTGACATGTACAAGTGCTTAAGGTAGATTTATAACCATTTAATGCATGTATAACACTCAATGCATCTTTTGTGTTGGTAGACACTGACGATGATGCACCATTAAAACTACTTTGCATGATTTTACGATTATCATTACAACGCGAGGGCTTAATACTAGTTAAAACTACTAACGGGCAATTGTTTAAGATAAATCAAAAGTAAACATTGGTTCTACATACATTTAACCCATGCTTATAATAAAAGTTGACTAGATAGTACTGTCAAAGCCTTCCTACAGGCTCCTATGATTATGTTCAGATATAAAAAAATATTAAGAAGTTGTTTGGTAGCATTTTAATAGTCATTAAAAGGTTCATGAAGAGACTGTCTATTAATTATTTATAGTCTGTTAATGGTTAAAAGACAACATTAAGTCTAAATGGTTAATAGATAACTATTGAGAAGTTAATTGTTTAAGCATTCAGACTTAAAGTTTTAACAATTAAAAGGTTATTAATCATTATAAGATAGTCTCTTAATAATCAATAAAAGACAACAGACAGCCCCTAAGTTGAAATTTTTAGTCGGCCTTAAAATGTGTTGAATTGAAAATTATATATAAAAATTGTAAAATCCACAAGAGTAGACTATAATGAATAATATTGCTTAAATATGAATTCAAAGTTATAAGGGATATGTGTTAAAATTTATAAAAGATATTGACATTACCAAATAACAAAAAAAAATTATACAAAAAATGAAATATACCTTGATTCATATAAAGAATTGGAAATATGAGGTAATAGTTTGCTTTAAAACATTGTTAAATTTTAAATGTTAAATTTTAAAAAGTAGCTTAAAGGAACACCTTGTTCTCTTTTAACTTTTTGATTCAATACATACAAAAATGTATAAATATATAAGATAAACTAGCCATTTATACCCACACGTGTTGCAGTGTGTGCGCGTCGGAATTGCATGTTTTTGTAAAGGTGAAAACCGTATGACTAAAAGATAAAATGACGGCCTGAAAACGTAAATAAAACTAAGTGGAATGATCCGATATAATAACGGCGGAAGAAGTAATCAAAATACGAAGTAGTCTGCTAAATTGCTATTGATTTTTAGAATGATTACAAATGAGAATTAGAGAATACAAAGTTTAGTAAACAAAAGGGGATGGGAAGACTAGAGGTTACAGATTAGGGGATGGGAAGAAGAAACTCTCAACACACATAACAATATTCATGACCTTCTGATAGAACAAGAATTGAAAGAGAATCGTAAAGGAGAAGACTTCAATTCATTATTCCGATATCGAATCAATGGTTACAACGGTATTTCACAACCTAACATACTAAGTACATTTTAAGACTTGAACTATTATACAATTACAAACAAGCCCCTACTATTCAACTAAGAACTAATATCAAATTCAGTCCCTCCACTTGTATTTCACTATGTATACGTAACAAAACTCCCCCCTTAAAAGATTCTTGACCTCAAGAATCAAGCTTGAAATTTGGAAATCGGGTAATAAAGCTTTCTGCTTCCTCCCAAGTGGCATCATGACTAGGTAAGTCCTTCCATTGGATTAAAAACTTGACCACTGGTTTATTGCCACTCCGGGTTAATTTCCTATCCAAAATAGCAAGTGGCTGAAAGGAAGAGATTGGACCAACAGGGATTAATGCTTGAGTGGTTGGTGGTCCAAAAGCTTTCTTTAACAGTGAAACATGAAATGTAGGATGCAGCTGAGACCCAGCTGGTAAGTTCAAGGTGTAAGCCACACTACCAACCTTCTTAATCACTTGAAAGGGACCATAATACTTTTGAGTAAGTTTAGAATACTTGTGAACTCTTAGGGATGTCTGAACATACGGTTGTAGCTTAAGATACACCCAATCACCAACATCAAAACTACGATCACTTCTCTTTAAATCTGCAAAGTGTTTCATTCTGTTTCTGGCACTTTCTAATGAATGTTTTAAAGTTGTAATGACTTTGTCTCTCTGAGTGAGCCAAGAATCGAGAGAGGCTATATTAGTAGTGCCTGGAATATAAGGTAACTGGATAGGAGGATCCAACCCATATAATGCTTTAAAAGGAGGCATTTTAATAAAGGAGTGCCACGTGGTATTATACCACCATTCAGCCAATGACAGCCACTGCAGCCATGAAGAAGGATTAGCCATGGCCATGCATCTCAAATAAGACTCTAAACATCTGTTGAGCACTTCAGTTTGCCCATCCGATTGTGGGTGATAGGCTGTAGATAAAGCTTGATCAACCCCTTGCAATTTAAGAAATTCTTTCCAAAAGAGACTCATAAAAATTGGGTCTCTATCTGAAACAATGGTCATGGGGCACCCATGTAGCTTGAAAACATTATCTAACATTACTTGAGCCACTTGAACTGCAGAGAAAGGATGTCTCAAGGGTATGAAATGACCATATTTGGATAGTCTATCAATGACTACCAAGATAACATCTTTGCCCCCAGATTTAGGTAGTCCACTTATAAAATCCATTGAAACATCAGTGAAAATAGATTGAGGTATGGGCAGAGGATTAAGTAGCCCAGGTGAGGCAATAGTCTCATACTTTGCCTTCATACAAACATCACACCTTTTAACCCACAATTTAATGTCTTTATGAGCACCCTTCCAATAGAATAAACTTCTAAATCTCTGCAATGTAGGTTGAATACCAGAATGACCCCCTAGAGCAGATGAATGACAAAGAAGTAATATGTCCCTTCTTAATTCTTCATCTTTTCCAATCCACAATTTGGATTTCCTGGTTAGCAGTTGACCATCCCACTTGAGATGTTTAATGGTGTCCCCTCTTTCTACTCTAGCAATCAACTCTTGAGCTTGAACATCATTAGACCAATAGGCTTTGATCCTGCCCAATAAAACAGGATCATAAGAAGAAATTGCTATAGTGAACAAGGAAGAACTATGCACTCTTGAAAGGGCATCAGCAGCATTGTTCTCTACCCCTCTTTTGTAAACAATGTGATAGTCATATCCCATCAATTTACTCAGCCAAGTATGTTGCAATGGTGTAGTATTTTTTTGTTCCAACAAGTGTTTGAGGCTCTTTTGATCAGTTCGGATAGTGAAGTGTTTTAAGATCAAGTATTGGTGCCAGTGTTTAACTGCTAGAAGAATAGCTAGCAGTTCTTTCTCATAAACAGAAAGAGCACATTGTTTAGGGGATAAGGCTTTGCTTACAAAAGCAATTGGATGGTTGGCCTGCATCAACACAGCTCCAAGGCCTTTTGAGCTAGCATTAGTCTCCATAATAAATTCCTGAGACCAATCAGGGAGAGCTAAAACTGGAGCTTGAATCATGGCAGCCTTGAGTGTCTCAAATGCTTGTTGAGCCTCCATAGACCACTTGAAAGCATCCTTCCGTAGTAAATTGGTCAAAGGTTTAGCAATAGACCCATAAGAGGATACAAATCTTCGATAATATCCAGTAAGACCCAAGAATCCTCTAAGCTGTTTAACAGTAGTAGGAACTGGCCACTGTTGTACAACTTCAATTTTTGATGGGTCAGTTGAAACTCCATCTTGGGAAATCACATGCCCAAGGTATTCAATTTGAGAACCAGCAAAAGAGCACTTTGACCTTTTTGCATATAGTTGATTGTCTCGAAACAGTTGCAAAACCTCTCTTAAATCTAGAAGATGTTGCTGTATGTCTTTGCTGTACACTAACACATCATCAAAGAAAATTAAGACAGTCTTTCTCAACAACTTCTAAAAAACTGCATTCATAAGGCCTTGAAATGTAGCTGGAGCATTACTAAGGCCAAATGGAAGAACCAAGAACTCGAATAATCCCTGATGAGTTCTAAATGCAGTTTTATGAATGTCAGGTTCATACATTCTTATCTGGTGGTATCCAGACCTGAGATCCAATTTAGAAAACACCCTTGCTCCCCCCAATTCTTCTAACAGTTCCTCTATCAATGGAATAGGGAATCTGTTTTTAATAGTTTGATCATTAAGTTTCCTGTAGTCTATACATAGTCTCCAAGAACCATCCTTCTTTTTAACTAAGACTACAGGAGAAGCAAAAGAACTTACACTGTGCCGAATAATTCCCATGTCCAACATCTGTTGAACCATCTTCTCAATGACATCCTTCTGTCCAACTGGGTATCTGTAAGCCCTTTGATTGATGGTCACCGATTCATCAACTAGTTGAATCTTGTGATCATAACTTCTTTTTGGAGGTAAGCTATCAGGATTTTTAAAAACATCATCAAACTCACGCAACAATGCTTCCACTGCAACTGTTGCTACTGAACCAGACACTTGAGCTTGATGTTGGAATGATCCATTTTCTTTTTCTTGTAAACTAAACAGCTGCAACTGAGTAATTTGGATGTCTTTAGTCAAGTAACCACCCAATTTTTCTATAGAACAAAGGGAAACATTACCCCTGTTAACCCCTTTTAATTCCACTATCTTGGAATCAACCTTAAATTGCATGGTTAACTTCTTAAAATTCCATACAATATCATCCAAAGATTGTAACCACTGGATGCCCAAAACCATGTCATAGTTGTCTAAAGGCAGTAGTAGTACATCAGTCTTGAACCATACCCCTTGCATTAACCACTGGAAATCTTGACATAATAGTTCACAATTCAGCTCTTTCCCATTAGCCACAGCTACCTTCATTAAGGGCACCTTCTTAGTTAGGCAATTTAACTTTTCAGCTAACCATGAACTGACAAAGTTATGTGTGGATCCTGAGTCAATCAAGATCTGTATTTGCCTAGTACCAATGGTACCTACAACTCTCATTGTGGAAAAAGAACTTACACCAGTCCTAGCAAACATAGAGATTTGTGGATCATTACCCTCCTGCTCTATAGTTTGTTCCTCAGTGCCCTCTTCCGAAGTTATATCATCATCATAAATCTCCAAAACATACAAATGTTTAAATTTGCAGTTATGGGTTGGAGTGTACTTTTCACTACACCAAAAACATTCCCCCTTGGCTCTTTTCTCCTCTGCCAACTTAGCAGGTACCTTCTTCACATTTTTGGACATTTTGTTGGTAGAAGGTGTGGGTAGTAATGCTAAGTTGTTACTAGAACTAGTGAGAACTTTACTGTTGGCATTATTACTGGAAATCCCCTTACTACCAGTAACATTCCATGTTTGAAATGAGCTACTTTTCTTAAGATCCTTTTCTTTATCACCAAACAAGGTAGAATAAACTACATTTTGTTGTTTAGCCATAGAGATAGCTTCTCTTATAGTTTTAGGTTTAAAGATCTTGACCAAACACCTAATTTCAGGTTTTAATCCTCCCACATATAAACTGGCAGCATATTCATCATTCAACTTCACTCTATTCAACAAAGAAACAAATTCTTTAGTATAATCAGGAAGAGAACCTGTCTGGTGAAGATTCTTTAATTCCTCCATGGCATCCTCACTTAACCATTCAGAAAATCTTGCCACAGCAGACCTTGAATACTCATCCCAAGTAATCTCTTCAATATCTCTATTTTGGCTATCAACATACCCTTGATGCCATTCCAAAGCTGTACCCTCCAAATTAATCACAACATAATACACCTTTGCAATTTCAGGTGTCTTATTAACTGCAAAGAAGTGATTGCACTTGATAATCCAACCCTCAACACCTTCACCATTGAATTTTGGGAAATCCAATCTTCTAATGCGTACTACCTTCTGATCTTGATGATTATGACCTCTATCATTTCCCAATTTTTACTAATTTCCGCTAATCGGGTCACTAAGGTTGTCATACTAATTTGCAACATTTTGATTGCTTTCGAATTTTGATCTAAGGTTGCCTGTTGTCCTTCGATCAAAGTTGCATTAGTATGTGCTAATTTCTCTAATTTCTCCATTTCTTGAAGTCTGGTAGTCATTACAGTCGAATAACAGTGAAACTGGAATCAATCAGTTTCAACGAACAAGAATTGACGGACAATTGAGTGGAAGAATTGATCGAACAATGATCAATTCGGAAAAAGAATCGACGGACGAATGATTCGACAATGGCGATGCAAATCTTTGAATGGAAGAGCTCCGAGGATCGATGCTCTGATACCAATGATAGAACAAGAATTGAAAGAGAATCGTAAAGGAGAAGACTTCAATTCATTATTCCGATATCGAATCAATGGTTACAACGGTATTTAACAACCTAACAAACTAAGTACATTTTAAGACTTGAACTATTATACAATTACAAACAAGCCCCTGCTATTCAACTAAGAACTAATATCAAATTCAGTCCCTCTACTTGTATTTCACTATGTATACGTAACACCTTCTCATCTCCTTCGATCTTGATTTATATTTGTGTGGGTTTCTTCATAGATCATATCGATCTTGTTGGGCCTCTCTAGTTGGCCTGCCTAACTGGTTCCAATATATGACTTGGGTACGTTGGGTTCATTAACACTAAGCACATCACGGGTTCGTATTGATAGACATAAATCATCATGTTAACAGTATACTCAAAACTATAGCAGTAGCAATAATACATTAAATCCAAAATAAATAAAAGAGTAAATTTCGGTTTTGGTCCCTGTGGTTTAATCATTTTAACCATTTCAGTACAAAAAGGAATCTTTGATCATATCATGTCCTGTGGTTTTATTTTTATAACGGTTTTGGTCCCTGACACTAACTCTGTTAGTTTTCTTGGTTAAATTTAAGGGTATTTTGGTCCTTTTATACCTAAAATCAAATTAATAAAATAAAATAAATTATATCAAAATAAAAACCCCACCTAACCACATCTATCAAATTATATAAAATAAATTACTCATTTCCAATCCCATCTCACCTCCGCATATACAATCTCTCCGATCTCGATCTCCTCAACCCAAAGAAGAACATACCACTGGTCATCTTCTACCCACAAAACGCCGATTGCAGCTTAACCCCCCATCAGAAATCCACCATCCTGAAGAAATCACTATCACAAAGCCTCACGCGACACTACCCTTTCGCCGGCAGGCTATCGACAACATCGTACGTTGATTGTAACGATAAAGGGGTCGTGTTTGTTGACGCCACTAACGACGGAAGATTGGAGGATTTCCAACGTACGACCGGAGAAGATGAGCCTCTGGGTCAGCTTTTTGCTGATGGGGTTGTTCTCTCGAGGCTGAAATATGGGTCGGATGTGGTTCGGGTTCAATTCAATCGGTTTGAATGTGGTGGTGTGGGGGTGGGGATTACAATGCCACATTTGATCGGGGATGCTTGTAGTTTGGGCTCGTTTTTAAGACATTGGGCTTGTGTGGCTCGGTATGGCTAGGTTGATCATCCATAGGTGGATGGCAATTGGTTGATGTGGTTGGCAAGGGTTTGGGTGTGGATGGTGGCGGTGGAGATGGAGATGTGATGATAGAAGTAGGATGGAGAAGGAAGAAGATAGATGTGGTTAGGTTTTACTTTAGGATTTTTATTTTATTATAATTTATTTTATTTTATTAAAATTTGATTTTAGGTGTAAAGGACCAAAATACCCTTAGATTTAACCAAGAAAACTAACAGAGTTAGTGTCAGGGATCAAAACCGTTACAAAAATAAAACCACAGGACATGATATGATCAAAGATTCGTTTTTGTACTGAAATGATTAAAATGGTTAAACCACAAGGACCAAAAACGAAATTTACTCTAAATAAAAAATAAAAAATATTATATTAGATAAGTAAACTTATAAGAATAATTGAAGTTAATAAATTTTAAAAGTTTTGTTTGAGCTTATAATGCAACCCAACGAAACAGTTTATATTAAAAAGAAAATGTTCTGTAAAAAAAATGTGCGGTTGAGAAGTCAAATCAATGTATTGCATCACATGTTTCTGAGGAAGGCTTTATAAAAACTTAAACTTTGATTTCCAGTTTATAAGAGAGGTGGGGACACTTCTTTAAACTATCCTGAAATCCAGTAATCACACACTGGTATATTTCAAGTACCCTGAACTACCTGAAACATCCAAAAAGCTGAAAATGCTACCCTGAACTACACTGAAACTTTTATTTTAATATTAAAATAATTTAAAAGATAATTAACTTTTATTAAAAAATAAAAATTACAATAATTCAAATAATAAAAAATAAAAGGTTGTGGTGGGTATCCGTATTGTAGTGGTGATGGTTTTGATATATAAGGTTACACTGAATACCACCTCGGGAACTCGAACAACCACCTCGGGAACTCGAACCAGTATCTCGGGATTTTTGCTACTAGCTTTTTTTGACCTTAAGGGATCCATTGTGATAGTGTTTGTGTTTGTGTTTGTATATGTGTGTTTGTGTAGATTAATATTATGTAGGTGTGTGAGTATTTATAGTGTAAATTTTTTTTGGCCTCCAACGGCTCGCCAACAGTAACATTAACGACTTTATAGCCGTTAGAAATCGGGTTGTGTATCGGTTAGTGGAACCTGAGCTTGGGTACCTAGTGGCCTACCCCGAGAGGGTGGCGGCGGTGTTACCGCCCAGGTATGGCCTACCAGAAGGCCCCTTCGGGCACCACCCCCTCCTCCCTAAACATTTGAAAGTGTATTGGGCACACCAACATAATACTTTTATAGTAAATATAATAATAAAAATTGTAAAAAAATAAAATAAATCGGAGGAAGCTAAGCACGAACCCAGGTGTCGAGGTCCCACTATACTTACACCTGCTAGCTGATTGGACGTAGTTAGCGCATGCTTACCACCAAGCCATCCTAAAGGGGCATTTGGTTTATGAAATTTATTAGAATTAAAATCGAAATTGGACTATAAAAGAATTGTATTTGGAATTTAAAGAACTTATATTTGGAATTTAAAGAACTTATATTTGGAATTTAATATTTTTAAAATATTTGTAATTCAAGGAAATTAGAATTTATAAAAAGAATTTAAATTCTAAATGTATTTTTAGTAACAAAACATTAATAAAAGAATTGAAATTTATCACCCATTGCAAACTGCTACCACCTCCGTGGCCAGTATCACCGTCGCCACATAACACTAACCGTCGCCGCCGACAATCGACTGGAACCACCAACCGCACCCGCCATCCACCGTACCCCGCCACTTTTGCCACCGCTGACACCAACTAATCACGCCCGCCGCCATAAACCAACAGTAGCGAGGCAACAAGTAGGAGGTGGGTGGGGTGTTAAACGGTTTTAGACGGTCTACGGCGGTCGCTGGTCAAGGTCGGTGGGCACCTGAGGAGGCTGGCGAATGGTAGTGGTGAGATCGACGGCGATGTCGGTTGGCGGTGGGCGGGGATGGTTGGTGGCGTTCAGTGGCGGGGGGTGGGGGTCAATAGAATTTGAAATACTTCAGAATTTGAAGTAGTTATATTTTAATTCAGATTGATCTATCGCTTTTATTCTCCAATAAAAACTCTGACACCACATGTTAGTAGGTACCAATAAATGAGAACAATAAATAGAACAAGACAAACAATGAAAGCGTATAGTCTTATTACGTCTTCAACTTTTAATGCAACAATTACCATTACAAATTGTAAAACTAACTCAATTAGAATGAACAAACCAAGTGACTTGTCAACTCCCATCTTTTAACTTACTAACTTTGACTCCAATTAACATTTTACAATTTTATGTTTATCTTGAAATTATTACTAGTTTAAAATGCTCATCACGTGAGGGACTACACTTAACAGTTTTTCGGACAGAGTCAGCTTTGATGACAAAGATAATTAAAAATTGAGGTGACTCAAATTGGGTTAATTAGAGCTCTTCAGGTTGGGTACAAGCGTGGGAATTTCGATCAAAGCTGATATACAAATCATGATGGACAAATTAACTCTTATGTCAAATACATATATATGATAATGCACATTTATCTTTGTTTTCATTTTTCTTTTGCATGTATCTTTGATTGAGGCCCTAGCTAGGCTGAAGTTATTGGATCTTTGTAGCAAAAAGATGTCGGTATGAAATTCATCTGTTGAATTTTTTTTTAGAAACAAAATTAATTGGAACAAAATAACTGAAGAAATGGACAGTACCGGCCTGCCCATGATTTTAGCCAAACCATCCGTTGATCAACCATCTTCCCCCTCGATCTCTTGCTTGTGCAATTCTTGTTTCAATGATCACTCTCGATCGTTTCGTTTGAAAGTAGCTAGCTTGTTTTTTTTTTGTTTTGAAATTCAAGAAACCAGACGTACAATTAATCATGTCTCGTCTACCGGCCGTAGTATCATCGGAGGGATACGTCCCCGGTGTCAACGAGCCGGAACAAATGATCTGCCAGTATTTACACATGACCAATTCTATGGGATGCTCATGGTTCGGATGTGATATTTCAGCCTTCAGTGTGCCCCTTTTAATGCTTCAACTCAGCATCATCTTCATGGTCTCGCAAACCTTCTTCTATCTCCTCAAACCCCTTCGACAAAGTATTCTCTCTTGCCAACTTATCGTAAGATTCTATTATATGTATGTATGCATATATGCTTTGTTTTCTCGATCTAATGCTTTTGATCATGCGTTGATTCGTATATTGTTTCCAGGGCTGTATGGTGTTCATTTGTCTCGTAAGACTTGATAATCACCTCCTCAACCAGTTGTTCCCCGAATCTGGCAGGTTGGTGCTGGATACCGTCGCAAACTTTGGGTACATGTTGCATGTTTTTGTGGTTGGGGTGCAAATAGACACGGGTATCTTGAAGAGCGTTCATAGGCACATGGTGCTCATGGGTTGCATGTCCTTTTTGGTACCCTATGCTGTCTGCGTGATGTGCTTGATTCCTCTGCCTAATTTAATCGATTTGGATGAGATTACACTCCATACGATTCCTTTCGTTGTTGCTTTAACGTCAATGACCACATTCCCAGCGGTCACCAGCACTCTCTCGGACTTAAACTTGCTGAATTCGGATCTTGGTAGGTTATCTTGCAGCACAGCTTTGGTTACAGATTTCTGCAGTTGGATCACGGCTTTAGCGTTGAATACTATTGGTGTAGCTTTGGAAAGACAAGAGTGGAAGCCGTTGAAGAACGTGTTGTTAATCGTTTTTTTCCTCATCTCCATGGTGTACGTTCTTCGCCCGTTTGTGTTGTGGATGGCCAAGAGAATTCCTGAAGGTCAGGAGATAAAAGAGAGTCAGTTCTTGGTGGTGCTTGTGACAGTTTTATTGTGTGGGTTTCTAACAGAATGTTTGGGACAAAATGCTTCATTTGGGGGGTTCACGATGGGCATATGCGTGCCCGATGGGCCTCCGTTTGGTTCAGCCATTGTGAACCGAGTAGATTGGGTGGCGACTACCATTTTGGTCCCAGCCAAATTCGCGATCAGTGCATTCAAGGTGAATCTCAGGTCACTTGGAGGTGATAAAGTGTTTGCTGCTTTGATCACCGAGGCGTTCATTACATTAGCATACTTGGCTAAGTTCACGAGTAACTTTCTTTTAGCCATGTATTTCAGTGTGCCGGTGCAGGATGCTTTTCATTTCTCTATGATCATGTGCACCAAAGGCATCATTGACGTCTCTGCCTTTTCGCTTATACGGTCTAATGAGGTTGTCACAGATCAAGCATACTCTTTACTTATACTCAACATGCTATTAGTAACAGGAAGCACAAGGCTTCTGCTATGGCATTTCTACGATCCATCAACAAGATACCGAACCTACAAAAGAAACAGCATCTTAGAATGTGAGCCAGGCGATCTCTTTAGAATGGTGGTTTGCATTCACAATGAAGACAATGTTCCATCCATCATAAACCTCTTAGAAGTATCAAATCCCACAAGACATCAAGGTATAGAAGTTATCACAATGAACTTACATCCGCTAGAAGGGCGAGCATCCGCCATTTTAATCCCCAGCTCAGAAGTCGAAAAGATACCGTCGGCCCAAAATCGAGTGTTACAGACGGGAAAAGCATTTTATTACTTCATGGAACGTAACCACAACTCAGTTATGGTGGAACATCTTGTGGCAATGGCACCATATGGCAGCATGCACGAAGATATCATCACGATTGCCATTAACAAATGCGCTAACATTGTTATTGTCCCGTTTCACAAGCGTTGCGCTATTGATGGAAGTATTGATGCTACATTTCCAGGAATCAGATCAGTGAACTTAAAAATAATGGAGAAAGCCCCATGTTCAATTGGTATACTTGTGGACCGAGGCCAAATAGGAGGACCTAATTCGGTGTTGATCAGACGAACCAAAGTGTTCTGCATAACCCAACTGTTCCTTGGGGGTGCAGATGACAGAGAAGCGCTTGCATACAGTAGCCGAATGGCGCAACGCCACCACATTAGTCTATTGCTGATTATGCTAAAGCCAAAGCACGCTGACGTAGAGATGGCACCTGAGATGCATGAAAAGAGAATGGACCGAGAGATAATTGATAGGTTCCGGATGGAGTGTAAGGGACGAGACATCTATATCCAGGAAGAGGTGGCAAAAGATGCGGTGGAAACAGTGCAATTGCTCAGGGCAATGGAAAAGGGGTGTGATTTGTTTATAGTGGGTCGAGAACATGGTTATGCGTATTCTCAGTTGACGTATGGGCTGTCGGAGTGGTCACAGTGCCCTGAGTTGGGCAGAATTGGAGACTTGTTAGCGACTTCAGAGTTTAAGTTTTCTGTTTTGGTGGTGCAGCAACAGCCCATGGAAAGAGTCGAGTCGGGGCGGGTCAGTAGTTCCCATTTCGTAAATGATCTAATGCAACATTAATTCCAGTAAATCAGCATGACAAGAACACAATCAACTGTGTATACCTATAGAATTATTGTGCATTTTCAATGTATATTCTTCCTTGTTGGTTCAGCATGCCACTGAAAACAAGGAAAGAAATAGATAGTTAACTAGGGTAAGGAAAAAAAAATTGTAACATGGTTGATTTGATGGTCTCGTGACAAATTGAGAACATGAACGAAAAAATACACCATCAGTTTTGTAAGATTCCAATGAATACAAACTATAACCTTCAATCAGTGTATCAAAGTTGTACTAAATGTAGCAAAATAAGTGCCAAGTTACTACTTATAGTTACAAATTACAAGGATGTCATAACTTGTATGTAGTGTAGATCGTCTCCAGAAACCAAATATTCCAATGAATACACCTGCAAGAATAATATAGAACGTTGTCTTTAGATTTGGCCCATATCATCCTCGTCTTTTGGAGCAACTCCTAGAACCTGGATTAACGTTATATTGCTAATCGTGTTAATTTGCTTCAAATTCAAGCAGAAAATAGGTATTGTGGATGACACACAAGTGCAATAATGTTATATTTTATTAGGGATAATCCAAAATCAAGCAGAAATAATTTCAATACATGGAGCAATGATATGGCAAGCAGAGCGCATTACATGAAACCTGGACCGTTATGCTGCACTTCGGTTGGTCATTGGTTCAAATATTTTGCATTTCTCGGTTTTGATTCGGTCTTCGGGTCTTGACCAAGGAAAACCGACCTTACCGAAAAATATACAAGAAATAAATTATAGCCCAACAAGTTGGACCTGCTCATCGGAAATTTTTCTATCCTTTAAATCATACAAGAGGTACTTCAATGGAAAATTAATGCAAGTATATTGAAGCAAACGTATTGTTTTAAAAGTATCAAAATATCAAACTTCAAAATGAAATTCATATTAAAGAAAATTGACCGATCAAGGATTGGTTTTTTTATTATCAATCTTCAATGAAAATCTTCAGAATTCATATAAACTTAGATGATACAACGACAAACTAAATCCTACCAATAATAAAACAGTAACAACACTAAGAATTGTGTACCAATTTCAGAAGATAGTAACTCAGGATTCAAGTCAGCAGAAATGAAACGGGAAAGTTCACGTTCATGTAGTTAGGAGACTCACTTGCATTGTTAGTTTAATTTTTCTTGCACTTCAATGTTACACACGATTCCACTAGCCACCTAGTTCATGCATTTTATTTCCTATAAATTGTACTTGCATTTCATAGAGAAAGTATAGAAGAAAAATTGCAGCACGTCTATTTCTTTAATTTGTTTCTTTGCTTTATATTTCATTTGGGAGACCACCCATCTCGAACTCGGTATCTATCAATTCAAGTCAGCAAACATGAAACGGGAAAGTTCAGACCTTTGTGATAAAAGGTCACTCAGCAGTTAAACATATGATAGAAGGTTACTCAAGTCTGTAGAGCTCCATTTTAACCATGGTAAAAATCCTATTCACTATTGAACCAACATTTTAATTTAATGTAGTGGCGGTGTATCAATGGCCTAAACATGGTTCCTAGCAATGCTTATATCCCTGGCCCATACTAACGTAAAATAATGGAGTTACAATAATACAAAAGAAAATTTGAATTTTAATAATCTCAATTATTAATTATTGGTCAATATAATCCCAACTAATAATTTAACCGGTCGTAGTCCCGACTTTCAGTTTTGTGACTAATAACAATCTTACCCTAACAGAGAATTTGCTCCGTTAATTTATTTTTTATGACGTAGCTTTTGACGAGGTGTGTGACGTGGCAATGAGTTGGACTTTTTCTAATTTATTATATAAAGGGAGAGGATATGCTACAAAGGCTATATTTTCTAAAAAGGGTGAGAAGTAATTCTGGTCATTAGATCAACTCATTAAAATAGATCAATGGTTCAAAAAAACACGGTTGCAAACATGTAAATAAGTGAAAAACTGCTAACAGGCGGAGGGGCAAAAAAGTAATTTGACACAATGGTTGTTTGACACAATGGTTGTTTGACACAATGATTGTTTGACACAATGGTTGTTTGACACAATGGTTGTTTGACACAATGGTTGTTTGACACAATGGTTGTTTGACACAATGGTTGTTTGACATAATGGTTGTTTGAAACAATAGTAATTTAACACAATGGTAGTTTGACACAATGGTAGTTTGACACAATAGTAATTTGAAACAATAGTAATTTGGTATGTTGGCATATTATTATATTTTTCTATGTGTTGGCATGTATTTATTGCTATATGTTGCTTTACATTACACAATAGTATTTTGGTAACTTGTTTTTATCGTCAAAATCAAACGTAAACAAAACTCTTCAAATATGACACAATGAGTCTTATAACACAATGAATATAATGACACAATGAATATAATGACACAATGAGTATATGACACAATGAATCTTATGACACAATGAATCCTATTCTTGAATAGGCATAGAATCAATTGTTGAGTTGTTTGAATCTTGTTTATCCTTAATGTTTTGAAGATATAAATTGCAATTGCGTATAATGTGACCAGGTTGTTTGCAAAACCCACAATTTCTCAACTTTTTTCCTGTTTGTTCGATGGCTAACTCACGAACTGACTTTATTCTTTTTGACCTACCTGGGGATACACATTGTTGGCCAACATCTTTGTAATTTTCAGCATCTATATGAAAAAAAACAGCATGTCATAAAAAGACAAAATGAGTATCATGACACAATAAAGCTTATGACACAATGATATATGTGACACATTAACACCATGACACAATAGTCTTATGACACAATGAATATAATAACACAATGATATTATTACACAGTATATATGACTCGTTAACACCATGACACAATGAGTCTTATGACACAATGAATCTTATGACACAATGATATAAATGACACAATGCATCTTATGACACAAATAATATATATGACACATTAACACCATGACACAATGAAATTTATGACACAATGATGTCATTGTTTCAAGTCTTATTTTATCTATCTTATTTTATCTTATATTGTTTGATTTACAGAACGCTAATGCAGAAACATATAGAAACATATTCATAATGTCCAGATTAATCTAACAGTATATACACAATAACTGTTTTATTCAGACACAATGACGATACAAAAGACACAATGACGAACAAAAAGACACAATGATGATACCTATGACACAATGATGATACCTATGACACAATGATGATACCTATGACACAATGATGATACCTATGACACAATGATGATGTCAATCAATAACAAAATTCACAGAAATTAGACAGTATAGACACAATGATGATCCAAACGACAAAATTACGGTGCGAAAATTAACATACTATGTCAATTACAGTCTATAATCGTCCTCATACGTACCAATCTGACAATCACTCGTCGACATCGGCGAATTAATTGATGTAAAGCAATCTTCAACAGATGAATTCGATCGTTTGATGTAAGCTGAAACTTCGTATGTTTGAATCTTCAACGATTAAAATTGATGTAAGATGAATTCGATCGTTTGATCTTTTGAAAACCTCAATCGTACAGATAGATATCTCACACCTTCATCTTAATAAATTAGACTTCCTAAAATACCCCTCCTTCCATTTTAATAATATGCCACGTGTCACTCACCGATTGCTTCTCATACTTTTTACATAATATTCCCTTTGTATTTGAACTTTTCTCTTATATAAATATACTCTTTTAAAGGTTTAAACCCTCATACGTATCTCTCCTGGGAATTCAACCGGCGGCAAACTTCTCGGCAAGCATATTATTTCAATCGATTTCTAAAGGTATTTGAGTTGATTTAGCTTTTGAAAATAGTTGTTCTTTCTTGTTCGATCAATGGAAAAACCACAAGGCTTTTATATGATTCTGCTTTTGTTCCCTATTTGATTCGAACGGCTGACTCTCCATTCATTTTTTAAAGAGTGTTGTTTGTTTGTGATCAATGGAGAAACCTATATTGTCTTAATTAATGAATCAATGTCTGGTTCTGGAAAAAAATCAATGAAGGTTATGTGGAGGGATTTGATAATTGTGTGCATGATGAAAAATTGATTCTGAATCAGATACAGATGATGAAGAATGGTTAAAATCTATTGCTAAAATAAAAAGGTTAATATAGAAGATGAAAATTCACAGAGAAAGTTGATTGATTGTTATTTGAAAAGAACAGATGAAGATGTTGTTGATGATCCAGATTGTAGTAGTTATGAGGAGTCTGAAGGTCATATTAATACACCAAGGGAGAGTGAAGAAGATGATATCAGGGGATACAAGAATGAAGTTGATATTTAGGTTGTAAATGAGCGAACAGATTGGAATAAGTGGATTTGGGTGGTCAGGACAAGATTTCCTCCAAGGGATTCAATGAGGCGGTGAGAAAATATACTGTAACAAAAGGAAGGAACCTTTATATCTCTATTAGTGATAATAATAAGCAAGGGAAAGTAGGTGTGAAATGTGAGAAGGGGTGTGCATTCAAGCTTTGCCTTTCTTTAGATGAGAGCAAGGGGATTATATGGTTAAAAATGCATATAACGAGCATACATGTCATAGAAACATGACAAAAATAGACAATGAACTGCTCAGTTTATGGCAAGTGAGTTATTGCCTCATTCAAAGCCAAGCCATAGTGGCCTACAAAATGTATACAATTAGCTGTTAAAGATAGGTTTAAGGTTTAGATAGAGACATGGATAGAATACAAAGCTAAAAGATATGTCCATATGAAGCTTCATGGTTCCATGAAGGAACATTACAGCAAGATGGGTTCTTACTTAGAAGCTCTAATGATTGCAAAGCCAAACTCTATAGGTGAACCTCTAACTATCCACCTAATATAGAGATAGGTTGTAATGTAGATGTTTTTCAGAGAATATTTGTTTGTTTTGATGGAGTTAAGAAAGGATTTATGGCTGGTTGTAGGAAGGTATTGTGTCTTGATGGTTGCTTTCTTAGAACATTTCTTGGAGGAATGTTGTTACTTGTTGCAGGAAGAGATAAGAATGATCAAATTTACCCTCTAGCATGGGCAGTTTTTGAAGAAGAGAACAATGACAGTTGGATATGGTTTTTGATGGAGTTAAAGAATTGTTTAGCTTTAAATAATGATAGGAAGGGTTGGACACTCATATATGTGCCACAGAAGGTATAAATGATTTTTCTACAAATTAAAGAGTTTAAATATACACATATCCACATTTGGACTATTATAGCTATGTTTGATGTATGCGTACTTTTTGTTTAGACTTTAGTTTTTTATATTTAACTCAAATAGGATAAGCACATATGTAGTTTTTTTTAGCTTAGTGAACTCATTAATTAAAAAATGCTTGCATTGAAAACCATATTTCATCCACTTAAAAAGTATGTTTTTTTCTATTCCACATTGGAGGAGACTTCAAAAGTATATTGTAATTAACTTGATATACTTATTAAATAATACATATTATATGGGACTTTAAAAATATCTTTTTTAAATGCACATGGACTTTAGGTTGCTTTTTAGTCTCACTTTTTAAAATAATGCTAGAATAGTGCATCCACTCTACAAGAATAGAAAGCATATTACAATGAGCTAGAAATACTTGAACTTCAATTACACATAGAACTATAAGTTTCTCTTTATTAATAAATTCAAAAACTACTTCCCATATCAGGGATTAACTAATGCAGTTGCAATGGTGTGGTCTAATGCTGTGCATAGAAATTATGCTAGACACATCTATACAATTGACATAAAAAATTCAAAGGTGACGATTTAAAAGGACTTTTCTGGAAAGCTGTGAAAGCTTTTTGTGAGCCTATTTATAGAAATACAACTAAAAAGATGAGAGTGATTCACCAGCTGCAACAAAAGCTTTCATCAATCAAAATCCAAGATGCTTCTGCAGGTGTTTTCTTAATACTGAAACTAAATATGATGTCGTTGTCAATAGCATGGCAGAGACTTTTAACAGATATACCGTTAAGTCTAGATCAAAACATATTATTAACATGTTAGAGGATATAAGGGTTGTAATAATGACAAGCTTAGCAAAATGCAAAGAGTAGTGGGTGACAAGGAGGTCATTGTTTGTCCTAGGATCCAAATGAAACTTAATAAGGAGAAAGATAAAGCTGATAAATGTGATGTATACTCATCATCAATTAATGTGTTCCAAGTTAGCGACTTTGATGATGTTTTTGTTGACTTTGTTAATAAAATATGCACATGTAGAAAATGGGATCTAACCGGTATACCATGTTACCATGCATGTGCAGTAGCTGGGTTCATGCATAAGAATGTTGAGGAGATTGTTCATGATTATTATACAAAGTAAATGTACATGAAAACTTATGCATTTACTATCCTCCTTTGCCTAGTGATAGATATTGGCCTTCAGTTGATTTTCCTTTAGACCTTCCTCCAATAAAAATTGGTCCTGATAGACCAGGAAGAATCAAAAAAAAAGACCCACATGAGGTTCCTAAAGGTCACAACAAGAGGAAATGTCCTAACAAGTGTCAAACTTTAAATGCACCAAAGACAAAAGGATGAACAAGCAGGCCAAAAAGTTCCTTAAGAATTGAACCTAATACCAATGAAGTGTTTATTTTGAATCAATGTGCATGAACATCAACAAGAGATTATGTAAGGATCATATCTCAATCTTCATAACCAACTCAACCCAAGGAACAAGTTTTATCCCATAACCATGATTTTGTATTACGTTTGAAGCAATGTTTTGTAAAATTTGAATGTTTAAACAAGTTACTAATTTTGGCTTTTTGGATGTCAGTTTCGATCTTCAATGTTTTGGTTATTATGTTTATTATATGAATTTATTAAATGCTTTTGCAATATTTAGATGTTTGAACTATTTATTGATTTTGATTTTAGGATGCTGGATTTTCTCATCATATTTTTACCGAGTATTTTATAAACTAGCGTTAATGACATAATAACTTAAAATGAAAGTTGAATCGGGATTGTTATTGGTTACAAAACAAAACTTGGGACTGTTAATAATCAGATTGTTAGTTTGGATTAATATAAGCCAATAGTGAAGGGTTTGTTAGAACATAAAACATAGTTTAACCTCTTAAACTTTCTGAAAAACGTAGCGGAATAATAAGCTTTATAATCATGTTTATAAGCTGAAAATATCAAGTTCTATTTGATGTTATAAGAAGTAAACAAACCCAAGAACAAAGGGGATCTTATATGTGAATAAGCAAGCTATAAACATATGTAAAAGTACATAAAATCACAGCTACAAGGAGCTGTGAATACTACCTTTTTCAGCAGCAAAAATCGACAGAAAGAGGATGTTGGATGCTCAAGATTCGGCCAAGGCTCCAAGGAAAGGATCCCTCAAGCTTGTATACCCCAAGCTTAATAGCAAACACTTCTTGCTAGGGAGAAATCAACACCAAAAGAGCTCCAAAAACTCCAAAGAAGACAGCTGCTGTGCCGTGAGTTTTTTTTGAGAGAGAGAGAGTTCTTTTGTTTGCATGTATTGAGATTGGTAGAGAATCAAGTCTACAAGACAAGTTATAAATGTGTGTTGTTTACAAGACAAAAAAAGGAGCCAATAAAACCAAGGGAGGGGCGGCCAAAAAAATTTAAATCAAAAGGTTTTCCCCCTTTTAAACCAAACACACATATTTATTAAACTAGTCTTGTAGTAACTAGTCATACAATTAACCATTTAATTGTATGTATAAGTTATACAAGTTATACAATTAACCATTTAATTGTATATATTATAAATCCTTATTATTATTTGGTGTTATCTAACTTATTTAAATAACACATCAAATAATATTATTGAACAAAATATTCTAATAAGTTATTCCCTCTCACATGCAACTTATTTAGAAAACCCATTTTCTAAATTGGTGTAAATATTTAATTGCATGATCATATCATCAATTAAATATTAATTGGTGTTTGCTAAGCTTGTTATTGGGTATAACCCGACTTGGATCATAACGTACTAACCGCATCAATATTCTACGTGTCTTGGGCATATAGAATCCTTCAATCTCCCACTTGCACAAGATTCATAGAAGATTGATGCAAGCAGTAAATACCGCCTAACAACGGTTTACTACCCTTAATACGCATGACTTATGGCCATTCAATAACATCATCCCATTCAAGTACCCTACTTGAAATGATTTAGGTGAATCAATCATCTATCCTTTTGTTACAGATGTCATGTTAAATCCAAGAACACAGAATGATCATTCCTTGTTGATTTAACTTATCAGGCCTTAGACATCTAACTCTCAACGAATAAGAGGAACAAATTCCATCTTGACTACATATGTTTCTCACAAACACCTCGTGTCATACCTGAACATACCCTTATGTACTGTCCACTATTTCAGGACAGTGAAGAATTAGCTCAAGGTATAATACTTGGTGAATATCAAAACCCAATATGTATCTCAGGTCGAAGGATACCAAATGATATTCGCATTTACTCAAATTTACTTATGATCAATCTAGAAGATTCCATGTAGTAAAATTTGAGGTGCGGGTTAGTCTAATATTTGTATCCCACAAATATCTATGAACCTTGGTAGCAACCCATTGCTCTATATTCATCCTTATGAATATCAACCAATCCAAGTTCATAATAATCTTACCCTCACACTTGTTCCCACAAGTCTGAACGACTACGGACATTTAGAGTAAACAAATATTTGTATCCCACAAATATCTATGAACCTTGGTAGCAACCCATTGCTCTATATTCATCCTTATGAATATCAACCAATCCAAGTTCATAATAATCTTACCCTCACACTTGTTCCCACAAGTCTGAACGACTACGGACATTTAGAGTAAACAATTTACTCATAGATTAAACATGCTAAATTAGAACATTAATTGAAACATTATAACCAAATAATTTTATTCAAATAATAAGGAGTTCCACATATCCAAATACAAAATTTACAGATCAAATCCAATCACTAGAATATCGAAGTCCCATGGCACAAGTATGACCTTCATGCTTTGCCTTTTCAAGGAGCTTCGTGAGAGGATCTGTAATGTTTTGATCCGTGTGAACTTTGCGAATACATATCTTTCCCTTTCAACTTCATCTCATATGTAGTTGAATCTCCGCTCAATGTGCCTAGTCTTTTGATGAGCACGAGGTTCCTTGATTTGAGCAATCGCACCCTCGTTATCATAAAAGATCTCTAGGGGGTCCTAAATGGAAGGGGCAACCCCTAGATCGGCAATGAATTTCTTCAACCATGCAGCTTCTTGAGCTGCCAATGAGGCGATGACGTATTCTGATTCTGTAGTTGATAGAGCCACCACATCCTGTTTGGAGCTCTTCCAAGAGACCGCTCCTCCATTCAGAATGAAAATATATCCCGATTATGATCGTGAATCATCACGATCGGTTTGGAAACTCGTATCTGTGTAACCTTTTACAATGAGTTCTACTTCACCAGATCCATAGATTAGGAACATATCTTTAGTCCTCCTCAGGTACTTAAGTATGTTCTTAACAACAATCCAATGACTGTTTCCAGGATTTTGCTGGTATCGGCTTGTCATGCTTAAAGCGCATGACACGTCCGGTCGAGTGCATATCATTGTATACATGATGGATCCAATAGTAGATGCGTATGGGATTGCCTTCATGTTATCCTGCTCATCCTTTGAGCTAAGACATTGAGTCGTACTCAATATCGTTCCTCTTTGAATAGGTACGGTACCTTTCTTAGAGTTCTCCATATTGAACCTTTTCAAGTGTAACATCGCGTATTTTTGTTAACCTTGTTAAATTCTTATAAGGTCTATTCACGGCTTTTATGAAAAGTTAATTTTATAAACAATTAAGTTTAATACGTTGATGTTAATTTCAACAATTACAATAATAATAATAATAATAATAATAATAATAATAATAATAATAATAATAAAAAATAATAATAATAATAATAATAATAATAATAATAATAATAATAAATAATAATAATAATAAAATTGCTATTAATAATTTGTAAGAATTATTAAGAAAAAATTGGATTTAAGTTAGGGGGTTGGTTTTGCCATTTTGGAAACTTTAAAAGAAGGTTTCTGCATGAAATAACAAACTTTAAACTACAGGGACCAAAAGTGAAATTCTATTTTAAAACCCACCCATCCCCCCACCCGTCGACTTTCTCCCCTCCGGCCACCATCTATGGCCACATTCCGGCGAGATCAAACACCCCAATTAACACGATTTCAACCCGATTAAACACTCCCGACACACTTGCGTGGATGATTCGAACTCATGCCCCACAACAATTTAAAATTAGAATCGTTCAGTGCGATCTAGAACCGCCCCACTTTCAGCCGATTCCCTGGCCACGATCGCGCACTAACACCAATGATAATCTAATTAATTGAACATAAACGATCTTATATCTGTCTCTAATCGATTCCCATTCCCAATTTCATCCGAAAACACACTAACATAGCCATTCAATCACCTCCATTGTCATGGACTTGCAACTTAATCGAAATCCATGTTCTAAGCTAAAATAACAGAAATTGATAGAGGGCTTTGGGTCTAGTGCACCATCTAAAGCTTCATACAAGCTTAATTTGATTATCATCATCATTTGACCCACAATCGAGCTCAAAGTGGGTGCGGCTTGTTTCTAACCCGATTCCATCAATCTAATCTTCAATCCAGGTAAGAGAACATACATACATACTCGGTTTCACATGGGCAATCAAAGCCCTAAACTTGATTTCATAAACAACTTCGAATTGCAGTTCAATTGAATCGATTTCAGTTCTAGGGTTCATGTCAAATTGGGGGTTTCTTTTGTTGATGTTTAAAATCTCTTAGAACCAGAGAATACCGCGGCTGTATGCCTTGGTTCACTGGTTCCCCACTCCCTTGTAATCCATGAGGTCCCGGGTTCGACCCCGGGCACCCTCATTTATTTTTTTAAGGCTTTTTCAGCCATATATTTATTTTAGAAAATTTTTAATAAATATAAAAATAACTTTTGTAAACTTTTAATATATTTTTGGGCACCAGATAATTTTCTGGATTATATTAAAGTCTTATCAAATTATTTACAAATATTGTTTTTTTATAAAATATACTTTAACGGACGGTTTAGATTAATATTTTTCGTAATTATTCTTCGTTAATCATACAGACTTAATTACATTTTGAACTTCATCATTATATCTAAATTCATTTCTAAAACACTTAATAATTCATCTAATGGATTAAAAATATGATATTTATTTTATAAATTTAATACTTAAACAAAACTCATAATTCTATCAAAACCCTAATTTTATTCGAACGTTAATCATATAATTAATTAATAAAATTAGTTATTTGTTTTTCCCACACTTTAACAATAAATCAAACGGTTACGTGTATTAATACATTTATTTCTATTAAATTCTAAACATAATCACATTCAATAAATTCGTTTATTTATTTCAAGACACTCAAACTAAATAAGTTATTTCATTCAATACCTATTCCCAATGGAAACCCTAATCTATTCCCAATTCTTATATTATTATTATTATTCTAACTCGAGACACCGTTCCTTAGATTACTCGTAAGGAAACCATTGGTTTCTAATCTATCACGTTCAAATTTAAATCTCATCAATCAAGGTGAGTTTATAGCCCCACTTTTACTTTATACTCTTTTTGGGGGAGAGAAACATGCTGCTTTCATAAACGTTACATTACATTGGGTTTTTGTGATACTGCATATACATGATACTATGGTGTTATACTTTGCCCTTCGGACCGTTAATATGCAAATAGCGAGGTGATTGTTAGTAGATCTACTGGGATTGACATACCCCGCTCGGGCTAGTCGTGCTAGTATGACTGGAGGTCAAACGGGTGAACGGTCAGCCTGTTTTACAGTGTTGTGGTAGGGAAACCACAGCCGGGCCTACATTATTACTATTGATTACATGTCAGCTCGGTCGCGACTTCATACACATAATGATTGCTATGGGCTAGCTACCCATTATATGCTTTGATTACTAAATCCGGGAATTTCATTACTGATACTTACTGTTTTCTGATAAACCTATGAACTCACCAGTCTTGTACTGACTTTTGCTTGTTTTCTCTCAGGACATTGATGTAACACGTTTAGAAGCACAGCATCCACTGCATGTCATTCCGCATTCATCCCAAACTGTTTTCAAGATTTAATTTCATGTACTTTACATAAATTGGATTGGGCGCGTGTTTGCGTGTTTCAAAACCGTTGTAAAATGTTTTCCTGTTTTCACTTCCGTAATACTTAAATACAAGTTGGTTTATTTCATTATTACTAAGCAACTTATATGATTTGTAATTGTCGAGTCGTTTGGTGTAACTGATTCTTATCTGAGATCCTAGTTATGTCACACGCCTGACGGTAAAACCCCGTTCGTGGAAATTGAGGGTGTGACAGATTGATATCAGAGCATTAGTTATAGCGAACTAAAATGAACTTTGCATCTCATTTGCATTGCATTTTAGACTATAGCTGGATTTGCATTAGTTACACACATATAGATTACTAAGCTGTGCTTACTTAATTTGGTTGCCTGAGAACTTTTGCTTTAACATATCCTTGTGAGCTTACGACTACAGGGATGGTGGCTCCGAGTTGCTGTGAGTCACGGGAGGGGTTACTTATGAATTTCCTGAACCTTACTGATCCTTTCGTATACTTTGATTGATCGACCCCGATATAATACTTACATATTTGGTACTCCTATCGTTGATGACCACTGTACTTGACAAGATATGTTAGCCTGATAGGAGGAACCGGGGGTGATCATGCAAAGCAAATTACCATTACGGGTGCACACGTAATTGTAATTTGTCATGCATGCTAAGTCCGGTGAATTTGGTCGGGTGGTAACATTGTAGTCGGTATAATTCATCGTTTCTACACCGTGAGCAAGAAATTTTCGATTTTCATAGAACATAGCTACTGATGTGGAAACTATCCTTCAATTCTACTTGTATGAATGCTCACTCTTACCCCGAATTCGGATAAAATTCAAACCATGACATGTGTCCTAATCCCTCGGATTCGGACTGATTCCCTAGCTTGCCTATTTCTTTAAATCCTTGAATTTCTCTTCCTTTTCATTCCAAGACAAAAGGTTTATTTTCATGCGACCGATAGTTTTGGATTTTGATATCTGGTAGATTCTCTATTAATGGATGTTACGCCTTTGTTTTATTTGACTCCGGTGCTGATAAAAGTTATGTATCCATAAAATTTAGCAAAGTACTAGGAATGGTACCTACTAACCTGACTTCTGAGTACACCATAGAAATAGCCGATGGTAGGATGATAACAGCAACCCAAGTGTTTAGAAACTGTAAGCTAGGCTTATCAGGACACACTTTCTGCATAGACCTTGTTCCTGTCACACTAAGTAGCTTCGATGTAGTAGTCGAGATGGATTGGTTATCCAAGAACAGTGCTGAGATCATTTACAAGGAGAAGCAGATCAAGTTACCCATTTCGGACGATGAAATTCTCACAGTGGAAGGTGATAAGGTGGGTGCGGTGGTCGGCATCATATCATATCTGAAGGCTCAGAAATGTCTCAGGAAGGGACACTTTGCCTTGTTGGCACTTGTTACTGAAACGAAGACGGATGAAAGGCGAGTCGAAGATATTCCAGTTGTGAGAGACTTTCCCGAAGTATTTCCCGAAGACTTACCTGGCCTTCCTGTAACGCCCTGAAATTTCCCGAAGCAAGTCATTTAATAATAACGGGCTTTCAAGGATTAATTTAAGAAAGAAAGGCAAATTAGTGGGCTATGGACTAAATTAACCTTAATGGTCTATGTTTTGATGGGTTTAAAGGGCCCTTAATCAGCCCCTAAACATGCATGATCAGCTCCATTCCAGCATTTGCAACCCTAGCCCCCAAATTCGTAGAGAGAGAAAGTGAAGAAAACTCATGATTGGAGCTTCAAAGGTTGAAGGATTGAAGATCTGGGTGTTGGAGCATCAAACCCTAAGAAAAGAGGAACAAATCCAGGTAAGAATCGACCTCTAAACCCTTCTGTAGATCAAACCTGGATTCTAGGGTTTTGGGTTTTGAAAAAGTTTCAAAGAAACACATAAATGTCAAATTTTTACGTATGAAAACGTGCAAAAAGGTTAGATATGGCTTCATGGATGGTAAACAAAGGATTTGGACGTAAAAAGTTAAGATTTTGGGTTAAAAATGGGCTGGTTCTTAGTTTTCGTTCATCCAGCGAAACTGGGCCTCGATCCAGCGAAACTGAGTATTCATCCAGCGAAACTGTGCGTGCATCCAGCGAAACTAGGAGATTTCTAGCGAAACTACAGTTTCGCTGATGCGAAATTACAGTTTCGTTGGTAAGTTCACTAGTGCTTAGGTTGACCTATAGACTTAGCGAAACTAGGAAATTCCAACAAAAGTTGGGCGCTCATGGCAGCGAATCTGTCCAGCGAAACTGGCAGAAGTGCTGCCCAGCGAAACTGGTAGCGAAACTGCCAGCGAAACTGGTAGCGAAACTGCCAGCGAAACTAGTAGCAAAATTGGAAAGAAAATGACGTTTTTGTGTATTAACTTCCGTGCAGCTTGTGCCTTCGGACCATAGCTTAAGTTACTTAAATAGAGGCTATTTTGCTAAGTTCAGGTGAGTTCTAGATCCCCTATTTTATACATGTTTTAAATGTTTTGGGGCGATATGCATACTAAAATACATACTTTTATGATCAGTTCATTTAAAGTAAAGTTTTATACACTACCTTATATGGGAAATGGGGTTTTCTAATGAATTGATAACGTGCTTTCCTTATTGTGATATGACCTTTGTAGTGATGAATTGTCTTGTAATGTGTTGTGTTATATTATGTATAATTTAAACATGAAAGTGAAACGTAAAGAAAGGTTATTGGGCCAATAACGTGTACCTTGATAAAGTAAAGCCTTGCAAGCAATTGATAAAGGAGGGTTGCATTCGTTGTGCCCTCACCCTGATAAAGTAAATGCTCGAACAGGCAGGTCAGTAAGGCCTAGATTGGCATGAGAATAATGGCCTGTTTGGGTACGACAGTAAGGCCTGGATGGGCGTGTCGGTAAAGTCCTGTGTTTATCATAGGCACCGATAGTGATAGAGAATTGACGGATAAAGAAGAGTAATAATTAATGAGAAATGATAAAGTATCGATAAAGTGATAGCCCGTGTGTATTGATGTTCTGATAGATGGTAATTATTTTCAACTGTTAAAGCTAATACCTTTTACAAAAGTTATTTAACAAAGTAAACCTAGAATTCACTCAGCGAAGCTAACTTTTATATGCATATCAGTTGACAGGTGAGCGTTAGGGCTTAAGGGATGGGAGCATGGAACTGAAGCTTCTTGGCATCTAAAGACTGGCATCCCTGATGAAGAAGAATTTTAGAGGACTTTAAAGAGTTTTTGTTGTTTAAAGACAATGTTTATATTTTAATTTAACTACGTTGTAATGAATTGCAATTACTGTATTTTTCCGTTGCAATATATATATACATATATAAGTAAATGATTGCTTTAAATATATGTTTTTGCTGTGAATGACCAACTGTGAGGTTTCCTGGGATAGGGGCCTTACAAGTTGGTATCAGAGCCAATTTTTAAGAGATTTGGGAAAAACTATTTTTTAAACCTAAACTTAAACAGACAATGGGACCAAGTGTCAAGGATGCTAGTCCAAGAAGCTCCATGCCAGGAGGTAACAAAATATGTTGTAAGTATTATTCTGATGGGTAGTGCCTTCTTATTTAAGCTAGAATCGAGGGTAGGGTATGATGATATTATCTGTGGTGCCTATCTAAAAATTTCGTGACCTATACGTGCATAGAATAAGTATAGTAGGTTCTAGTGTTAGTATGTTTCAGGATAAGAAAGTTTAGGACATGAGAAGTTCTGTAAGTAGTTAATCACAACTGGCCACTGTTATTAAAAATTTACAAAACTTGCCGTGATCTGAACTTGCCTTGAAAGACCATATTGACATTCTGAATCTTATAGGAAGCAGAGAGAATGGCACCAATGAAAGCAATTCCAGCTATGGTCACCCGGAGAAGCACTAGGGGAAGGCCCCCTACTAAGGCCAAAGAAACTGCAAGTAAAACTGCGAAACCGACAAAAAGTTCAACCAGAAAGCCGGTTGAGGAACCGATCAAGGAGGAGGTTGAGTTAGAAACAGGAGCCGAGGGGCCTACTACTGATCATGCAAAGCTGAAGGAAACAGTAAAGGAAGCATTGCCCAAGAGGTGCACCAGATCCTATCTGGAGTGATGCCCGCTCTACTTGCGGAGGTTGTGGAGCAGGTTAAGGGTGACGGTAAAAAGGGTACGGCTTCGAAGAAGGTTGATAAAAAGGAAGCGATGAGGAAGATCGTCGGGATAACCATGACGATTCTAAGGTTGAAGAGGTGGCAAAGGGGTGCAGCTACGGGGCTTTTCAGAGGTGTAAGCCGCCAACATTTGATGGCACTGGTAACGCTGCTGCTGCTCAGTGTTGGATCAGGGAAATGGAAGCCGTGCTGAGAATCAGCGAGTGCCGGGAAGACCAAAAGTTGAAGTTTGCTTCCCATTCCGTTCTGGATCCAGCACTGTGTTGGTGGGATAACGTCGTTGAGTCTTACGGGGAGGAGGCTATTGAGAGGATGAGGTGGCCGGAAATGAAGAGGTTGGTGATAGAGGAGTACTGTCCGAAAAGAGAGCTTGACAAGATTGAACAAGAGTTTGTGAGCTTGGAGGCTGAAACATGACACATCAGGAGTACACTACGAAATTTAATGAAATGGCATGCCTGGTGCCTGACTTGGTGACTCCTGAATCCAAGAGGATCAAAAGGTACATACAAGGGTTGCCTCTAGAAATTCATAGGGACATGGTCACTGCCCGACCTAGTACTTTTAGGTCAGCAGTGGACCTCAGTGGAAGGTTGTACGATCATCGCAGGCTCATGACAGTGGGTGAGACGAGGAAAGTTTGGAATAATAATGGGAAGAGGTATGGAAGTGGTAACTACCAACCATGAAACAAGAAAGCAAGGGTGGATGCAAAACAAGTGATTGTGAAGGGGGTCGAGGAAGTTAAGGAATGTTGGAAGTGTGGGAGGAGGCATCCCGGAGAGTGCCGAGTGGGTATGTTCCTTGTCAATGGTGTTTGTGCCTCCATATTATTTGATAGTGGTGCCAGTAAGAGTTTTATATCTATATCCTTCTGTGCTTCTCTAGACATCCAAACTAAGGAAATAGATGATGCTTTCGAAGTAGAAACGGCCTATGGTAAGTCCATTAGAATAGTAAGAGTGTTAGAGGATTGCCACATTAAACTAGGAGGTTATTACTTTCCCGCACAATTGTTTGCCATGCGTTTAGGAGGTTTCGATGTCGTACTAGGGATGGATTGGTTAGCTGCCCATCATGCTAACATAGTATGCCAGCAAAAGATGATCGATTAACGGCTCCTGATGGTAGTCCGGTTACGATCTACGGTGATAACGATTGCAAGATTCCAGGATCATTTTCCATGATTAAGGTGGAGAAATGTATGAGGCGAGGGTGCGGAGCTTATCTGGCATATGTCAAAGATGTTAAAGATAAAGCAAAAGAGTTGTCAGATGTGCCAGTGGTGCGGGACTTTCCTGATGTATTCCCGGAGGATCTGCCCGGGGTACCACCAGATAGGGAGATAGAGTTTCAGATTGATTTACTGTCAGGAGCCCAGCCCATTGCCAAAGCACCCTACCGCATAGCCCCGTCCGAAATGAAGGAGCTCATGTCACAACTGCAAGAACTTCTTGACAAAGGTTTTATTAGGCCCAGCATTTCTCCATGGGGTGCTCCAGTGTTGTTTGTGAAGAAGAAGGATGGCAGCATGAGGATGTGTATAGATTACAGGGAATTGAATAAGCTGACTGTGAAGAATCGATACCCTCTACCCAGGATAGACGATCTGTTTGATCAGTTGTAAGGGGCAAGCTGGTTCTCCCGAATAGATCTCCGATCCGGATATCATCAACTGAAGGTAAGGGAGCAAGATATCCAAAGACGGCTTTCCAAACGCGCTATGGACACTATGAGTTTCTGGTTATGTCTTTTGGGCTAACCAATGCTCCTGCGGCATTTATGGACTTAATGAATCGCGTGTGTCGCCCGATGTTGGACAGATCAGTAATAGTCTTCATTGACGATATCTTGATATACTCAAAGAACAAAGGGGACCACGCTTGTCATATCAAGGAGGTGTTAGAAACATTACGAAAGGAGAAACTGTATGCGAAGTTCTCTAAATGTGTATTCTGGCTACGGGAGGTGCAGTTTTTAGGGCACGTTACAAATTTCGAGGGAGTTATGGTTGATCCAGCAAAAGTTGAAGCAGTTACGCAATGGAATTCCCCAAGGACGCCATCTGAAATCCGTAGTTTCTTGGGATTGGCTGGCTATTATAGAAGGTTCATCAAAGATTTCTCAAAGATAGCTTCCTCATTAACAAGGATTATGGATGAAGCGCACAAGACCCGCTACACAATACACCCAGGAGCAAATAAGATGTACCACGACTTGAAGAAAGATTATTGGTGTCCTGGGATGAAGAGAGATGTGGTTGCATATGTAAATAAATGTCTAACATGCCTACAGCTGAACACCAAAGACCTTATGGTTATGTACAACCATTAGAGGTACCAGAATAGAAGTGGGAACACGTTACCATGGACTTTATCACCAAATTACCCCGCACGACAAAAGGTCATGACGCGATATGGGTGATAGTTGATAGACTGACTAAGAGTGCGCATTTCCTGCCAATCAAGGAAGCAATTAGTTCAGAAAAGCTTGCTTAACTGTTTATCCGAGAAATTGTGGCGCGGCATGGTATGCCCGTATCGATTGTTTCAGATAGAGATACGCGGTTCACCTCAAAGTTTTGGAAAAAGTTCAATGAATAACTGGGCACGAGATTGCATGTTAGTACCGCATACCACCCGAAGACCGATGAGCAATCGGAAAGGACGATCCAGACACTAGAAGATATGCTTCGGGCATGCGTTATCGAATTCGGCGGTAACTGGGATGATCATTTACCACTAGCAGAGTTCTCTTATAACAACAGCTACCACGCCAGTATTAAGATGCCCCCATATGAGTTATTGTATGGTCGACGCTGCAGAACTCCTATTTGTTGGGGTGATGTCGGTCAAAAAGAGCTAGGGAGTTTGGAGGTGGTGGAAGCCACGATAGAGAAATTGGAAACAATCAGAGCATGCATGAAGGCGGAAAAGGACAGACAAAAGTCATATGCTGATAAGAGGAGGAAACCAATAGAGTTCAGAGTTGGGGATAGAGTAATGTTGAAGGTTTCGCCATGGAAAGGGATTATTCGATTTAGAAAGAGGGGGAAGTTAAGTCCAAGATTTATCGGGCCATTCAAGATAGTGGCTCGGGTTAGGAGTGTAGCTTATAAGTTGGATCTCCCCAACGAGTTAAGTGGGATTCATCCTACCTTTCATGTCTCGCATTTAAGGAAATGTTTAGCATCGGATGAGGCAGTTGTGCCTCTAGATGACATCGAAGTGAACGAGAAGCTGAATTATGTAGAGCAACCAGTGGCTATATTAGACCGGAAGGAGAAACAGTTGAGAAACAAAGTAGTCAAGCAAGTCAAAGTGCAATGGAAACACCGAAAGGGGTCAGATGCCACCTGGGGATCTGAGGAGGAAATGAGATGACAATACCCCGATCTGTTTAACGACGAGGCAAGTTTCGAGGACGAAACCTAAATAAGGGGGGAGACTTGTAACGCCCTGAAATTTCCCGAAGCAAGTCATTTAATAATAACGGGCTTTCAAGGGTTAATTTCAGAAAGAAAGACAAATTAGTAGGCTATGGACTAAATTAACCTTAATGGGCTATGTTTTGATGGGTTTAAGGGCCCTTAATCAGCCCTTAAACATGCATGATCAGCTCCATTCCAGCATTTGCAACCCTAGCCCCCAAATTCGTAGAGAGAGAAAGTAGAGAGATAAAGTGAAGAAAACTCAAGATTTGGAGCTTCAAAGGTTGAAGGATTGAAGATCTGGGTGTTGGAGCATCAAACCCTAAGAAAAGAGGAACAAATCCAGGTAAGAATCGACCTCTAAACCCTTCTGTAGATCAAACCCGGATTCTAGGATTTTGGGTTTTGAAAAAGTTTCAAAGAAACACATAAAGGTCAAATTTTTACGTATGAAAACGTGTAAAAAGGTTAGATATGGCTTCATGGATGGTAAAGCAAGGATTTGGACGTAAAAAGTTAAGATTTTGGGTTAAAAACTGTTAGGACTGTGTACGGACGGAGTACTAACTGATTCTTCGTTATACCGGATCAAATAGTGCGGAATCCTATTTGATTGGCGATCCAATCAGGGAAAACATTAACAAGATCAAACCTAACGATTAGAAAACGTTAAGAACGAACTAGGAATGATCTGAAATGTTTTGTGAAGTTGGAAGGGACGAACAGGACGCTCTGGGTCGACTAGGGTTGCAAGTATTCGAAGTGTTATGTTTTTCCACGAATTAAGTGGTATTTATAGGTAAGGGTTTCTCATTCGTGCAACTGAATCATACGCATGGTTCAGTCGTGCGATTGAGCCATGCGCTTGATCCATACGTACGACTGATCAATCAGTCATAAGACTGGTTCAATCTTATGTTCTAGTCTTACGACTGATCCAGTCTCCTGGTTTAGTCGTGCGACTGTGTCATTCGTATGAAGTTATTCATGCGTATGGTCCATTGGCATGGGCCATTCGCATGATAACTTAATAATGCTAAGTTTGAACGTATTAGTTTTCATTACATTATGCATAAAATTCAAACAATCACTTACCTATACAATCAATCAACCATACTTTACACAACCCATTAATGAAACATTAAACCTTATAATCATAAACAACCATTTGCATTTCATTAATCGTCTTTCTATTACATATATGTAAGACATTAAAGAGATATTACATTGAGATCAGAATCTAGGTACATATGTATCAATAAACTCCCCCTTGGACCTAGATTCATCTAACATCTTACTTGACCCATAATCTCCTCGTACTTCTTGTATTTCTACTCTCTTGTCACAATTGCATGTATTTCAAATGTGAAGCAGATGCGTATCACATTTTGGAATTGGAGAGCTTGTACGATATCTTGCGAATCATAGAACAATGGCCACTTGTAGAGAGTGTATACATCATTTGCAGACAAGTTTGTCAGCCACATCGGGTCGAATACCCTGATAACATCCATTTGTCCTTCTTTATTTAGAACTATGACCGCTTCTCCTGTTCACCAATCGTAGTACCACCACTTGAAGTCTGGAGTGATGTCCTATGGCATTTCCCTAAGAGGGATTTTAGACATGGTACGTGGTGGACGCCACTTCAGCACTATCTTCGGTTTCCCAGTTCTGGGATCCACTTCAGACCTTCTAATGTACCTCGTAGGTTGCTGAGGTCTGAAATTCACCCATCGGGTGTGGTACTCTTTCTCCAAGGCAGCTTCAAACCATCCCGACATCTTCCTCGGATCAGCATAAAGCAGCTTTAGCTTAGCCAGTTGGTTTAGCTCAAACCAGGTAGAGTTTTTAGATCATGTGGGAATCTAAAATACTCAACACCTTTCTCTCTCTTAACTGCATACACGTTAAGATCATCAAAATATGCCCACGATATAATTCTGCCCGACACCTTTTGGTGTTTCTTTACTCTATACAACTTAGTGTAGACATTTGACATTGAAGCACTTCGTTGGGCTCTTAGATCGTCAAAACATACAGCCCATTCAACCTTTCTAATTTTGACTTCCTCCTCTGTGGCTCGAGCTGTCTCCACTTGCTTATCTAACTCTTCTTCCCTTTTATCTAGAGTCTCGAAGGTTTCACTAACCAGATTGTCATCCAGATTGGGAATGACATTACCTTCGGTGTTTGTGTACTCTGGATAATGTTGATCTGTCACATCTTCTATCTCAATCTCATCAACATCATGCAGTTCTTCATCACTGTCTCCTTGAACTTTTGGAGCGTTTTCACTATCTCGTCGGCATTTAGTTTGAACATTTCGGCCAACTGCTCTTTAGTGAAGCTGTGAACTATCTTCCCCTCTTCTGGGGTGTATTCAACTGACCTCCTTACAATTCCCTGCAGATCAAGAATCATAGTTAACTGACGCTTGACCTACTGAAGGGGTTCAATGTCGTATTCGTCCCTTTGATAGTTTGGATCTGCTTGATTTAAACATGCAACACAGTACTTATTAGTAAGTAATCAAGCACAATCAACATTAAGTAAATAGATATAAACATCAATTACATAAGTTTTACACAATGTTCAAGTACAAAAGCTTTTAAATATAAAGACATAAATATCTAGTCGATACTTGTCTTCAATCGATGGAGTATCTTCAGTTGGAGCAGAAGTGGAGGATCTTTGATCTTGACGTTGCTTAGTACGCCTCTCATCTGCTGTTCAGCACCTGTATTTCCAGCATCATCTTCTTCATCATCATCACTGTCATCATGCTTGTCATCTCCATCGTCATCTTCATCACTTTCATCTTCATCATCATCTTCCTCCTCATCATCATCTTGGCTTTCTCCAATCTTTAGAGGCTCACTTTGTGTCCCTTTGAGCTTCAGCATGATCGTCTTATTGGCAGCTTCTAACTCCTCTAGCTTCTTAGCAGTCTTATCTCGGTGCTCTAGGAGTTTGGTGATCTGATCAGTTTGTTGGGAGATCAGCTGAGCTTGGGAAGTACTCAACTCCCTCAGCTGATTTATCTGAGTTGTCTTAGCCTCATCAGAAGCTAGCAGCTTGAGCACCATGCTGTTTAATGCTGCAAGCTGCTCTGCCACAAAAATAGGAGGAATGTATGAGCCGGTTGGGAATGAGGAAGGTCCTGTTTGGTGAGTAGTGGTAGTTGTGGTGGCTGTGGTGAAAATGGGAGATGGTGTGGATGAGGTGGTAGGAGGTGTAGTGGTGATGGTGGTGGATGTGGGTGTATGAGATGTAGTGACAGTGGTGGTGGCTTGTGAGGTTTGGGGTGGTATAGATGTGGTAGCTGTGGTGGTGACGGAGGTGGTGAATCTCAATCTCTTTACCTTCTTACCATGAGGGCGAGCAATGGTTTTCCTCCTCTTACCTATGGACGCAGGTGCTCCCCCGATGTTGCTGGGGTGGTCAGGGGCATATGATGGATCAGACTCAGTGCGAGTATCCCCTGATGTACCAGAATGTCCACCAACTTCCCTTAATCCTCTTTCGGTGGCAACCACCTTGCTGCCAACCCTCCTCGTCAACCCTTCTTCTTCGCTTTCATCCTCCTCATCCTAAGGACAGAAGTCATGAACAAAGCCGGCAATTGCCGTGTCAGTGTGTGGTGGGGGTGGATGTGTTGTATGAGTAGTGGGGCCTCTTGAAGAAACTGGCCCACTGTCTCCATCCTCACTATCATCATCGTCTGAGTCATCGGATGGTATAGCGATATGCTCAGTGTCTGACTCACTGTCATCATGGCGCCATTTGCGCCTTCTGGGCGCCTCATAGTGTTCACGGGCCAGATGCCCTATCAGTCTCTTCATCAGGGGCTTTACCTGCTTTCCTTTATACACCTTCATCCTGCCCAGAGTGGTGTCATCCATTATCTCCAATGCTACAGCATCACCCCTCTCCTTCGGTAGATCAGGAAGCTTCTCATCAAATATCAACTGAAGGAACCGGGGTGCATACAGAATCCTTCTTTCCCCTTTGCCTCCAAGTTCTCTATCAGGTACATAAAAATCATGTTGGAGAAGCTGAAAGGGTGGTTTAGTACCAAGGCAACATAGGCATTTTGGATTTGGTCTGATAGATCATCAAATCCACCCCTTCGAGAAGCAATGCACTTAAGAATGACATGTGCTAGATACTTATACTGGGGGCTCAGGTTGGTCTTGTTTAGCACTCCTGAGTTGATGTCCCCACAGTATCCTATCCTCATGAAACAGCCTCGAACTGTGAGTGGATGTAGCCTGAGTGGGTGGTCCTCACCATCTCCTAAGCTCAGGACCCGACGGATGTCTGTAGCAGTGATCTCAATCTCCCTACCGAAGATAGTGCTTCTGATGCGGTAGGGTTCTTGAGATCGATCAACCGTTGCTCCCTTCCAAAATGCTTGCTGAATCGACTGATAGGGAGTGCACGGAGTAGAGATGGCCCTGAATATGCGTGATCTCTTAAGAAACGCAATGATTTCCTCGAACTCACCACCATTCCTCGAGGTGGAATCCAGATGAGCACAGATGTTGTGCTTTGGATTGATGGACCATCTATTAGCCATCTGCCTGTAACAGTAAACACATGCATGTTAGATCATAGAGGAAACAGAGTTTGATCAAATTAGATAAAATCAGTCAAGTTCAATCATGCGAATAAGCTATGCGACTGAGTTCAGTCGGTTGATCACTGATGCGACTAGGCTTCAATCGGTTGATATGTCATGCGATTGAGTTCAATCGGGTGACTGAACCTACGACTAGGTCAATCGACCGAATCAACTCATTCGCATTCTTCATTTGGCCTATTGATTGAATCACCCCTATCAATCGTGCGTTTGAAGTTCATTCTGGAGTCCAGTCGTATGACAAGCTCAACTATTTCACATTCTTCATTCGACCGATTGAATGATTCGCCCCTTCCAATCGTGCGATTGAGGTTCATACTGGAGTCCAGTCGCACTACACACTGATCCATTCCATTTAAAACTCAGATTGATCAAAAATTGCAAGTTTAGACGTTATGTTTATATTCTTTAGACTCGCAATCGTATACCTAACTCCCTAATTTCACTTTTTTCAACATTTTAAGCGATTTAGTTAGGTTATTTGTCAAACTTCATGTCGGTTCATAAATGGATCAAACAGACATGATTTTGGAACCGAATCAACTGTATCAATCCTCATTCTGTCGAGTAGTACCTGTAGAAGAATGCCAAGTAGTCAGAAATCGTGTTTAGTAAGGTGTTTAGATCAGAAGAAATTTTGGCAGAGTAACGGTGCAAATTTCGAATTAGGGCGAATGGGGTCTGCGATCGACTGAGTGCCCTATTTATACTAAAACTCATCTCAGTCGGGCGACTGAACTCATTTGCTCACTTCATTCGGCCGAATGAGACCGACTCAATCTCCAGTTGTACGACTGAGCCTAGTCGTCTGACTTAGTCGTGCGACTGAAGGCGAGTCATATGGTGCACTCAATCGTCCACCTCCAATCGTTCAATTGACCTTCATTCTCACGTCTGACATAGTCGGTCACTTTCAATCGTCTGATTTGGCTCATTCGAATGGCCCAATCGTACGATTGTCTTCATTCGCATACCCCATTCGTACGACTGGATCATACTCATCATTCTGTCGTGCGAATGGGCTATACTTGTGACATTTTGGTCATTTTATTCACCGACACTTAGTTTTCTTAAACAATTGATAAAACATTATGTGCAATTTATCATCTCAGACATGATTTTTTTTTAAATTAAAACACCAATTGATCATCTCAGACGTGATCCATTTATCCACCTGATCACCTCAGACGTGATCCATTTATCCACCCGATCACCTCAGACATGACCCATTTATCCTTTCAGAAACAATTTGATTAAATAAACGTTAAGCTCATTTGTTGACATTAACAGAGAACAATATGCACAGTCCAACGCTGACACTCTATACTTATAAATTGAGAAATCTTAAACTGCGAACAAAATAAACATCTTTTCGTGATTTTTGTTAGGGTAGGTTAGTGTAGCCTATTAGCACTGACATTATATCAAGGACAGACTCATTTGGAATCAGACAGGCATATACACCATTACTTGGAACATTTTGTGCTAATTACACTTTGCATGATGACATATCACAGTTTTTACTGATCTAAGACTTCTAAGCACTAACTGGGAATCATGTTTGAACTGATATGTAATACTCATTGATTTTGAACATCAGGCGATGCAGCCACGACGATTGTCAGTATATTTGTCCACTTAAATCCATACACAGACTTTTCACACACATCAGTGATTAATTAGATGAATTAGGTCAACAAGCATTTGTGTGTTCCACAGGTATATGATAATCAATCTTCCTCAGGAGATTTTTGAGCGGTCCGGGAATTAGAAGATTTGGTTCTAAGAATTTTCAAAGAGATGCTAAACCTCAGGTCAGTGCCATCGCACAGCAGAGAGGCGCAAACAACAATGAATTCTTAGAATGGATAGGTATATGATAATCAATCTTCCTCAGGAGATTTTGGAGCGGTCCGGGAATTAGAAGATTTGGTTCTAAGAATTTTCAAAGAGATGCTAAGCCTCAGGTCAGTGCCATCGCACAGCAGAGAGGCGCAAACAACAATGAATTCTTAGAACGGATAGGTTATGCCAAGCCTCAGGTCAGTGCCATCGCACAGCAGAGAGGCGCAATACCTATCTTCTTCTTAGAGCACTATATTATAATATACAATTTTCCAGTGACTTTTGTCATCTTTTGCTCTGTTTTACGGGTCTTTGCACACATTTGTGGCATTGCTTGCTCCTCACCCCTTATTGGAAATTTATTGATGGTGCAGACCAGAGATACCATGAAAACCCACAACTTGTTGAAATATTTTAGTTTAAGCCAATTCACTGATGAGGTCTACTGATCTATTGTGTTGAACCTACTGACACATCGTATGGTGCACTTGCACAACCCTAGATCTAGTTTTTCCGAGTGATTACAGTACCAATCAAACGTACTATCATTTTCCTATTTTGTTAGACTTAGACTTCTCTGATTTATAATTTTTCTGTGATTTAATTAACATTGCTGAACAGAAAATCATTTTGATGTTCCAAGTAACTCGATGCCTGTGTACTATCACTTTCCAATTCTATCGAGTCACATTTACAGTTTTGTTGTCTATGCCTTTTCAGCTTTTCTAACCTTCCCCCCCCTTTTTTTAATAAATGAATACTAAACATAATCTCCCCCTAAAATTCTAAAACAAAAAATCTTTTTGTGTTTTTTGGATTTTTATACGACAAGGAAATTAAAAGAAATAAAATAAAAGAAATAACAAAAAATTAAAAAATGAACATGTGTCAGACTATGTATCTGTTTCTTCTAAGATAACATCACTTTTCTTTTTAACCCCGTTGACCTCTAGCAGATAAAAAAATCTTGGTTTATCAAATGGTTTGGTGTAGAGGTCAGGCGTTGAAAATCCGTGTTTATTTTAACCACATCAATTAATTGTTTTTCATAGCAGTCGCGTATGAAATGATATTTTATGCCGCTGTGTTTGGTTTTGGGATGTTGAACAGGATTTTAGTTATAGCTATGGCAGCAGAGTTATCAACATAAATAGGAGTGTTAGAAAATTGCAAACCGTAGTCTCGCATTTGTTGTTGAATCCAGATGATCTGAGAGCAGCAACTTGCAGCAGCAACATATTCAGCTTCACAGGTTGATAATGCAACCGAGGTCTGCTTCTTGCATTGCCACGTGACTAACCGCCTTCCAAAGAACTGACACCCTACTGATGTGGACTTGAAGTTCATCTTGAAACCACCATAGTCTGAATCGCTGTACGCAGTTAGCTCAAAGTCATCATCATGAGGATACCACAACCCCAATCAAATGATTTACTTTGGGTTTAGCTTGATATCTGGAGCATAAGCATGTGGCATACATGATATCTGGACGCGAGGCAGTGAGGTACATAAGAGATCCAATCATCCCACGATACATAGTGGTATCCACCAAATCCCCATTCTCATCAGGAGCCACATCATGATTTGTGGCGAGTAGGGTATCGGCTGCAGTGACATTTTCCATATCAAAGTGACTAAGAATGTCACCGACATACTTAGTCTGATGCAGAAAGATACCGGTAGGTGTCTGATCCACCTGTAACCCTAGGAAGAAATTCATTTCTCCCATGGCGCTCATTTCAAACTCTGCCTTCATCACAGATTCAAATTCTTTGCACAACTCTTCGTTTCTGGAACCGAAGATTATGTCATCCACATATATTTGCACAATAAGCAAATCACCATCCTTTTCTTTAATGAACAATGTACAGTCAATCACACCCCTGCGAAAGCCGTGTTTCAACAGATGGGTGGAGAGCTTTTCATACTAAGCTCGAGGAGCCTGATGTAGCCCATACAGAGCCTTGTGTAACTTGTAGACTCTGTCCTGATAATAAGGATCTTCGAATCCTTTGGGTTGACTGACATATACCTCTTCACGGATTTCCCCATGTAAGAATGCACTCTTAACATCTAGTTGATAGACTTTAATCTTCATGTAAGAGGCGTAGGCTAGAAAGATACGGATAGCTTCCATTCTAGCTACTGGTGCAAAGACTTCATTGTAGTCGACTCCCTCGACTTGTTCGAAGCCCTGAACAGCCAACCGTGCCTTGTTTCTGATAAAACACCCTGGTCATCCTTCTTGCACTTTAGTACCCATTTGGTACCAATTACTTTGACTCCTCTGGGTCGGTCAACGAGAGTCCACACTCCAAGTTTCTTGAACTGTAGCAACTCCTCTTGCATAGCATTGACCCAGGCTTCATCCTTAAGGGCGTCGCTTACGTGTTTGGGTTCAATTTGAGAAACAAAACATCTGTAAGCCCCGTCATTCAAATAGCCCTTTTCCATAACTTCAGCGTAATCAGCAGTATACAGTCGATTTCTAGTCTGCACGCCGGAGTGAAGATCACCAATGATAGCATCTGGCGGATGATTCGTACTGATCCTAGTCATGGGAGTTGTAGGAACAACAACTTCAGAGTCCATAGTTGTGACTGGATGTTCAGTATCTGTATTTCCAGATGCAGGTTTAGCAGCTGAAGAGCTTCCTTCTTGATCAACATTTGGTGCATTGCTGGTTTCAGTTGCTTCTTCATCATCAGATGAGTCCTCACTATAAACCCGATAAGCTATGGGAGATCCCGATGAACCACTTGCAGGTGTTGCATTGCTAGTATCCAGATTCGGTGAGTTTAGAACATCGTGTATCATCTGAGTAGCAATATCATCATCTGAATCTATCTGACGAAGATTGAATGATTTGAAAAAGCCATCGTAGTCAAAGAATGATGATGGACCTTTTCCAGCAGGGGGGATGGTGAAACGTTGAACATCAACATTACACCATACTTCTACCTGACCAGTAGAGTTGTTGTAAACTCGTTTGTCGGGTATGCTGTATCCCAGAAAGATCCCCTGATCTGCCTTTTCATTGAACTTGCCCTCTTGAGTTTTCTTCAGAAGCGTACAAGGAGCACCGAAAGGTTCCAGATACTCCAGGTTAGGCTTACGCTTCTGTAGTAACTCATAGCAAGTCTTCCCGTGCCTTTTCACTACTGACACACGATTGAGTGTGTAGCATGCATTGGCAACAACTTCGTTCCAAAACTGCACTGGCAGTTTTGAGTCTGCCAACATAGTCCTGGCTGTCTCGATCAAGCTCCTGTTCTTTCGCTCAGCAACTCCATTCATCTGTGGTGTGTATGCAGAGGTGAATTGATGAACAATTCCCTTTTCTTTGCAGAACGCATCCATCCACTGATTCTTAAACTCGGTTCCATTGTCTGAGCGAATTTTCCTAACCTTCAGCTGTAAAGTGATTCCAGAGTGGTGACCAGCACTCTGAATGACTCAAAGGTTTCTGACTTTGCTTTCAGAAACATCACCCACGAGAATCGTGAGTAGTCATCAGTGACTACGAAGCAGTACCAGTCTCCAGCGATACTCTTCGTGCTGACTGGACCGAAAAGATCCATGTGTAGTAGCTCTAGGGGCATCTCGATAGGATTGACGTGCTTGGTCTTGTGAGATTTCCTGGTCTGCTTTCCTTTCTTGCATGAGACATAAAAATCAAGTAGTTTGAAGTTCTTGACAGGAACTCCATCAACTAAGTTGTTATGAATCAGATGATTCATTTTCCTATGATTAATGTGTCCTATTCTTCTGTGCCACGAAATAGAGTCCTTCTCGTAGCTTTAGACAAGAAACGTTGAACAGTAGAAGCACTAGTAGAAGCATTAGACATGTCTAGAACATACAGGTCATTATATCTAGATGCTGACATTAATACCTGCTCCTCTAGAATTTCCATTTCTTTCTTTAGAATGTAACACTTGTGATCGTCAAACATGACTTTGAATCCCTTGTCACAAATCTGAGACACAGAAAGTAAATTGTTTTCTAATTGCTGAACAAAATTTACTTTGTCGAACCTTACCTTTTCATTACCTACTTCTCCCTGAGCGGTAATGTATCCTCCTTTGTTTCCAGCAAAAGAAATGTGTCCCCCTTTAATTTGTTTGACATTGTAAAGGAGGGACTTATTTCCCGTCATGTGCCAGGAAGCTCCGCTATCTACTATCCATGTATTTGTAGACGCACTATAGCGGACAACCTGCACATAATAGAAAATAATCAGTTAAGGAGGGGGACCCAAGCCTTGACTGGCTTGGGTTCCCAGAGGCATCAACCATCATGAACTCAACCCACTGTCCTTTATCAGTGGGTGGAATTTCAACTCTAAGCTTGTCCTTACTTTCAGATCCATCAGTTGTTTTGGCTTTCCACAAACCATCCCTGTGAAAGGATTGCTTGTGATAAACTTTAGACTGATTTACTGTTTGAGTTTTTGGTTTAGATTCAAAACCAAATTTTGCCTCTGGCATCTCAGACTTGTCAGTGACTTGTCTGTGATGCTTTTGGCGTGGGGGAGATGAGAACGACCTAGAAGGTGTTTTAGACCTAATAGGTGTTTTTATCTAACAGGAGTCTTAGATCGCTGTTTAGAATCTAGCTTAACTTCGTTGTTTAGCTCAACCTTAATTCTTGGAGTCTGATAGCGAGGACAATTTGTAGAAATATGACCGCGCTGTCCACAAGTATAGCAGGACCTCCATTCATCAGGCTAGGAGATCTCTTGTGGGGCGGTGAATACACTTCGGGTATTTTCTTTTTGTTCTCACTTTTAAGACTTGCACCTTCCTTGACAAATTTAACTTGTTTAACATTATCTGTGTTTTGTCTTAGAAGATGGTGGTTATCTTGCTTTACTGGTTTAGCTTGAGTGGTTTTGGAAATCTTAGGTTGTGTGATAGTCGATTTTTGACCCAACCCAAGAGATGCTTGAACATTCTCTTCCAATTGTTTTCCAGTGATTTGTGTGCCAGTTGTGCCTGATGTAGAAGCTGTCTGGTCAGAAACCGAAGGGGCAGAGTTAACTGCTGTATCCGGATCGCTGACCAGAGGAGTTGTCACCACATGATCCTTTATGGGGTTATCATTGATTGGACGTTGTTTGGTGTTTAACAAGGTCTCATGTGGTGGAGGCACAACTTTGTATCCCAAACCTTCCCCGTTGTTGCGTTCCTTAACCAAGTTTTTCAAAATATGCGAGGAGCTCGCAAGACTATGAAGTTTTTGTTTTAAAGACTCATTCTCAACTTGTAAAACTGCTTTATTCTTTTTAGTTTCTTCAATGGTCTTTAAATAGAATTTAATATCATTCTCTTGATTGAGTGCAACAACTTCAGTCTCTTTTAATTGTTTCTTTAATGCCTCAACCTTTTCTTTGTAACTGCTTTCATTTTGTTTTAAAACTTTGTTAGCCTCAGTGCACAATTTTAGATCATTTACTAAGTTATCGTTATGATCTAATAACCTAGCAAATTTTAAGTCAATGCTTTCCCTAAATTTTTCACATTCAACACAGGAATGTTTGGCAAACAGTTCATCTTTTGATTCTACCTGTGCAGATGTGGACGTTCCGGCCATGAAAGCATTTTGAGGCTGTGGTTGTGCTTCAGATTCAGCATTCATCTCATTCTCAACAATTTGGTTAACAGTAGCTAAAGTCTCATCCATTTCAGCAGTATCAATCTCAGCTGAGCTCTCCCCTCACTCGCTGAGTCTTCATTTAGATCATCCACAGATGCTATGTTGGCTTCACTGTCAGATAAGAACCTGAAGGACCAATCCTGTCCTTCATCACCTTGTGCAACCATAGCTTTGGAGTCACTGCTTGATGGAGCTACCTTTTTCTCCTTATCTTGTTTGTGAAATGATGAGAATGGATTCCCGTTGCCAGTCTTCTCAGGTTTGACACATTTCCTTTTGAAGTGGCCCTTTTCTCCACAGTTAAAGCAGGTGACTTTTGACTTGTCGAAACCAAACGTATTGTCTTTTGTAGCCACCAGATTTTGCCCTATTTTGTTCACAAATTTCTTTGCTCTTTGCACAGCACTCGTGAGAGCCCACATTATATCCATTCGTTCCAGCTCATTCTCATCCACCTATTCGTAGTCTTCATCAGCCAGGTGGCAGTTGCCTATTTTCCCAGCAACTAAGCCATCATACGAATGAACTACCGCAGCAAGTAGATCCATGTGCTCCTTTGCAACTTCTACAGTTACTTTACCCAAATTTTCAGTCATTAACTTCGTTGATTGAGTGACTATAGGACTTTGTAGAACCCCAGATGCACCATGTGACTCACTAGCAGATGATGAGCCTTGATCAGAAGATGATGATGCATTTGACACAAACGGAGTTTGCAGAAGAACGGTGGAGGTTTTGGAAGTAGAAGTAGAAGTAGGAGTAACATTGTAGAGCGATGGATCCTGAGCATATGAACCCTTCTTTGCCTTGTACTTGTGTCTAACTTCTTCCTCTCGTAGTTTCAGGATAAAATCATTTATATCCAAAGTCTCAAGAACTGAATTGTATCTCAAGGTGGAAATAAACAAATCCCACTTTTCTGGAAGTCCATCAGCCAAACTAGAGACCTTTTCTTCTTTAGACGTGGTTACCCCATAAGTGTGAAGTTCACTCATCAGATGATAGAAGCGGTCAATGATATCATCCAGACTCTTATTTCCAATAGCAGAAAAATTATCAAACTCCTTTTTAAGTGCTTTGGCCTTCAAGGACTTAAGTGTTGAGCTCCCTTCATACCTTTTCTCAAGAGCTTTCCAGAATTTCTTACTTTGTTTATGATCAGAATACTGATGGAAAATCTCTTTAGGAATATTTGAGTTAACATTGCGTAGGCTTTCTTTTCAGCATTATAGGCAATCTTTTGAGCATCAGTCAATCCAGTCAACGTTAAGGGTATACCATCAGCACCAACTGGCATGGTATAACCAGTCTCAATAGCATTCCAAAGATTAGTGTCCACGCCATTTAGATGAATCTCAAATCTCTTCTTCCACTGCGGGAACTCATCAATAGACAGAAGCTTAGGTGGCTTATTATGGTTACCAATCTCATTCTCCAGTAGTAGTAAGTTCTGGATCCTTGAATCTTTCCCTGCTGAGAACGTGAAATTTTCGGAGTCCATAATGAATAAACTTAAACTTGAAAAACACAGACTGAGTATGCGACTGGAAGGACGACTGGTGAACGACTGAGATACAATCGTGCGATTGAACTCAAACGGGCGACTGGACTAGGCGATTCTGACACTTGAGAGACAGGACAGACCGACTGACTCAACCGGCCGATTGAACAAACCGACTGACTCAACCGGGCGACTGAGCTAGGCGACTAGACTTCAGTCGTACGATTGGGATAATTGTGCGACTGAGACGGCTGAAAACGAGGTTTTTCACACACTTTGACCTAAAACGCAAGTTTTTGCACCCTTGACGGCTGAAATTCGAAAAAGATTGAATTTTCAGAACATGCACACGTAAAAACTTGATTTTTAGCAGAAAGATTGGATCTTTTCGCGTAAAAACGTTGACTTTACCAAAAACTTGATTGAATCCACGAAGAATCAAGAGCCTAGGCTCTGATACCACTTGTTAGGACCATGTACGGACGGAATACTAACTGATTCTTCGTTATACCGGATTAAATAGTGCGGAATCCTATTTGATTGGCGATCCAATCAGGGAAAACGTTAACAAGATCAAACATAATGATTAGAAAATGTTAAGAACGAGCTAGGAATGATCTGAAACGTTTTGTGAAGTTGGAAGGGACGAACAGGACGCTCTGGGTCGACTAGGGTTGCAAGTATTTGAAGTGTTATGTTTTTCCATGAATTAAGTGCTATTTATAGGTAAGGGTTTCTCATTCGTGCGACTGAATCATACGTATGGTTCAGTCGTGCGATTGAGCCATGCGCTTGATCCATATGTACGACTGATCAATAAGTCATACGACTGGTTCAATCTCATGTTCTAGTCTTACGACTGATCCAGTCTCCTGGTTCAGTCGTGCGACTGTGTCATTCGTATGAAGTTATTCATGCGTATGGTCCATTGGCATGGGCCATTCGCATGATAACTTAATAATGCTAAGTTTGAATGTATTAGTTTTCATTACATTATTCATATCAATTCAAACAATCACTTACCTATACAATCAATCAACCATACTTTACACAACCCATTAATGAAACATTAAACCTTATAAGCATAAACAACCATTTGCATTTCATTAATCGTCTTTCTATTACATATATGTAAGACATTAAAAAGATTTTACATTGAGATCAGAATCTAGGTACATATGTATCAACAAAAACGGGCTGGTTCTTAGTTTTCGTTCGTCCAGCGAAACTGGGCCTCGATCCAGCGAAACTGAGTATTCATCCAGCGAAACTGTGCGTGCATCTAGCGAAACTAGGAGATTTCTAGCGAAACTACAGTTTCGCTGATGCGAAATTACAGTTTCGTTGGTAAGTTCGCTAGTGCTTAGGTTGACCTATAGACTTAGCGAAACTAGGGAATTCCAATGAAAGTTGGGCGCTCATGGCAGCGAATCTGTCCAGCGAAACTGGCAGAAGTGCTGCCCAGCGAAACTGGTAGTGAAACTGCCAGCGAAACTGGTAGCGAAACTTCCAGCGAAACTGGTAGCGAAACTGCCAGCGAAACTGGTAGCGAAATTGGAAAGAAAATGACGTTTTTGTGTATTAACTTCCGTGCAGCTTGTGCCTTCGGACCATAGCTTAAGTTACTTAAATAGAGGCTATTTTGCTAAGTTCAGGTGAGTTCTAGATCCCCTATTTTATACATGTTTTAAATATTTTGGGGCGATATGCATACTAAAATACATACTTTTATGATCAGTTCCTTTAAGGTAAAGTTTTATACACTACCTTATATGGGAAATGGGGTTTTCTAATGAATTGATAACGTGCTTTCCTTATTGTGATATGACCCTTGTAGTGATGAATTGTCTTGTAATGTGTTGTGTTATATTATGTATAACGTAAATATGAAAGTGAAACGTAAAGAAAGGTTATTGGGCCAATAACCTGTACCTTGATAAAGTAAAGCCTTGCAAGCAATTGATAAAGGAGGGTTGCATTCGTTGTGCCCTCACCCTGATAAAGTAAATGCTCGAACAGGCAGGTCAGTAAGGCCTGGATTGGCATGAGAATAATGGCCTGTTTGGGTACGACAGTAAGGCCTGGATGGGCGTGTCGGTAAAGTCCTGTGTTTATCATAGGCACCGATAGTTACAGAGAATTGACGGATAAAGAAGAGTAATAATTAACGAGAAATGGTAAAGTATCGATAAAGTGATAGCCCATGTGTATTGATGTTCTGCTAGATGGTAATTATTTTCAACTGTTAAAGCTAATACCTTTTACAAAAGTTATTTAACAAAGTAAACCTAGAATTCACTTAGCGAAGCTGACTTTTATATGCATATCAGTTGACAGGTGAGCGTTAGGGCTTAAGGGATGGGAGCATGGAACTGAAGCTCTTGGCATCTAAAGACTGGCATCCCTGATGAAGAAGAATTTAAGAGGACTTTAAAGAGTTTTTGATGTTTAAAGACAATGTTTATATTTTAATTTAACTATGTTGTAATGAATTGCAATTACTGTATTTTTCCGCTGCAATATATATATACATATATAAGTAAATGATTGCTTTAAATCTATGTTTTTGCTGTGAATGACCAACTGTGAGGTTTCCTGGGATAGGGGCCTTACAAGTTGGTATCAGAGCCAATGTTTAAGAGATTTGGGAAAAACTATTTTATAAACCTAAACTTAAACAGACAATGGGACCAAGTGTCAAGGATGCCAGTCCAAGAAGCTCCATCCCAGGAGGTAACGAAATATGTTGTAAGTATTATTCTGATGGGTAGTGCCTTCTTATTTAAGCTAGAATCGAGGGTAGGGTATGATGATATTATCGGTGGTGCCTATCTAAAAATTTCATGACCTATACGTGCATAGAATAGGTATAGTAGGTTCTAGTGTTAGTATGGTTCAGGATAGGAAAGTTCAGGATATGAGAAGTTCTGTAAGTAGTTAATCACAACTGGCCACTGTTATTAAAAATTTGCAAAACTTGTCGTGATCTGAACTTGACTTGAAAGACCATATTGACATTCTGAATCTTATAGGAAGCAGAGAGAATGGCACCAAGGAAAGCAATTCCATCTATGGTCACCCGGAGAAGCACTAGGGGAAGGCCCCTACTAAGGCTAAAGAAACTGCAAGTAAAACTACGAAACCGACAAAAAGTTCAACCAGAAAGCCGGTTGAGGAACCGATCAAGGAGGAGGTTGAGTTAGAAACAGGAGCCGAGGGGCCTACCACTGATCATGCAAAGCTGAAGGAAACAGTAAAGGAAGCATTGCCCAAGAGGTGCACCAGATCCTATCTGGAGTGATGCCCGCTCTGCTTGCGGAGGTTGTGGAGCAGGTTAAGGGCGACGGTAAAAAGGGTACGGCTTCGAAGAAGGTTGATAAAAATGAAGCGATCAAGACTGAGGAAATGAGCGATGAAGAAGATCGTCGGGATAACAATGATGATTCTGAGGTTGAAGAGGTGGCAAAGGGGTGCAGCTACGGGGCTTTTCAGAGGTGTAAGCCCCCAACATTTGATGGCACTGGTAACGCTGTTGCTGCTCAGCGTTGGATCAGGGAAATGGAAGCCGTGCTGAGAATCAGCGAGTGCCGGGAAGACCAAAAGGTGAAGTTTGCTTCCATTCCCTTCTGGATCCAGCACTGTGTTAGTGGGATAACGTCGTTGAGTCTTACGGGGAGGAGGCTATTGAGAGGATGAGGTGGCCGGAAATGAAGAGGTTGGTGATAGAGGAGTACTGTCCGGAAAGAGAGCTTGACAAGATTGAATAAGAGTTTGTGAGCTTGGAGGCTGGAAACATGACACATCAGGAGTACACTACGAAATTTAATGACATGGCAGGCCTGGTGCCTGACTTGGTGACTCCTGAATCCAAGATGATCAAAAGGTACATACAAGGGTTGCCTCTGGACATTCGTAGGGACATGGTCACTGCCCGACCTAGTACTTTTAGGTCAGCAGTGGACCTCAGTGGAAGGTTGTACGATCATCGCAGTCACGGTGACAGTGGGTGAGACGAGGAAAGTTTGGAATAATAATGGGAAGAGGTATGGAAGTGGTAACTACCAACCAAGAAACAAGAAAGCAAGGGTGGATACAAAACAAGTGATTGTGAAGGGGGTCGAGGAAGTTAAAGAATATGGGAAGTGTGGGAGGAGGCATCCCGGAGTGTGCCGAGTGGGTAGCTATGGGTGCTACCGGTGTGGGAAAACTGGTCACATGGCTAGAGAATGCCCGGAAGTGAACAAGTGCTTCAACTGCCATGAGTCGGGGCACCACAGCAGGGATTGCAAGAAAGCTAAGTCGGGAAACTAGGGAACGAGCGGGAATAATGACAAGGGGGATGATGGAAAGCCCAAGGTCAGGGCAAGGGCTTTCACCATGAACAAGAAGGAGGCAAGGAAAGACCCGGACGTGGTGTCAGGTATGTTCCTTGTCAATGGTGTTTGTGCCTCTATATATTTGATAGTGGTGCCAGTAAGAGTTTTATATCTGTATCCTCCTGTGCTACTCTAGACATCCAAACTAAGGAAATAGATGATGCTTTCGAAGTAGAAACGGCCGATGGTAAGTCCATTAGAATAGTCAGAGTGTTAGAGGATTGCCACATTAAACTAGGAGGTTATTACTTTCCCGCACAATTGTTTGCCATGCCTTTAGGAGGTTTCGATGTCGTACTAGGGATGGATTGGTTAGCTGCCCATCATGCTAACATAGTATGCCAGCAAAAGATGATCCGATTAACGGCTCCCGATGGTAGTCCGGTTATGATCTATGGTGATAACGATTGCAAGATTCCCAGGATCATTTCCATGATCAAGGCGGAGAAATGTATGAGGCGAGGGTGCGGAGCTTATCTGGCATATGTCAAAGATGTTAAAGATAAAGCGAAAGAGTTGTCAGATGTGCCAGTGGTGCGGGACTTTCCTGATGTATTCCCGGAGGATCTGCCCGGGGTACCACCGGATAGGGAGATAAAGTTTCAGATTGATTTACTGTCAGGAGCCCAGCCCATTGCCAAAGCACCCTACCGCCTAGCCCGTCCGAGATGAATGAGCTCATGTCACAACTGCAAGAACTTCTTGACAAAGGTTTCATTAGGCCCAGCATTTCTCCATGGGGTGCTCCAGTGTTGTTTGTGAAGAAGAAGGATGGCAGCATGAGGATGTGTATAGATTACAGGGAATTGAATAAGCTGACCGTGAAGAATCGATACCCTCTACCCAGGATAGACGATCTGTTTGATCAGTTGCAAGGGGCAAGCTGGTTCTCCCGAATAGATCTCCGATCCGGATATCATCAACTGAAGGTAAGGGAGCAAGATATCCCAAAGGCGGCTTTCCGAACGCGCTATGGACACTATGAGTTTCTGGTTATGTCTTTCGGGCTAACCAATGCTCCTGCGGCATTTATGGACTTAATGAATCGCGTGTGTCGCCCGATGTTGGACAGATCAGTAATAGTCTTCATTGACGATATCTTGATATACTCAAAGAACGAAGGGGACCACGCTTGTCATATCAAGGAGGTGTTAGAAACATTACGAAAGGAGAAACTGTATGCGAAGTTCTCTAAATGTGCATTCTGGCTACGGGAGGTGCAGTTTTTAGGGCACGTTATAAATTCCGAGGGAGTTATGGTTGATCCAGCAAAAGTTGAAGCAGTTACGCAATGGAATTCCCCAAGGACGCCATCCAAAATCCGTAGTTTCTTGGGATTGGCTGGCTATTATAGAAGGTTCATCAAAGATTTCTCAAAGATAGCTTCCCCATTAACAAGGTTAACGAGGAAGAACGTGGTGTTCGACTGGGGAAAAGAACAGGAAGATGCGTTTCAGGAATTGAAGGATAGACTAACCAAAGCTCCTGTACTAACCCTACCGGAGGGAGATGAAGACCTAACGGTATACTCCGATGCCTCTTACTGCGGGTTAGGCTGTGTGTTAACGCAAAGAGGAAAGGTTATAGCTTACGCGTCCAAACAACTAAAGGACACGGAGGTTAATTACCCGGTTCATGATTTGGAACTTGCCGCAGTAGTGTTCGCATTGAAGATATGGAGACATTATTTTTATGGAACTAAGTGCACCATATTTACTGACCACAAAAGTCTGAAATATTTCTTTGAGTAGAAAGACCTACCGAGGTGCGACAATTCCTTGGTTTGGCAGGCTATTACAGACGATTTATCGAAGGATTTTCGAAATTGGCGCAACCTTTGACTGCCCTAACTCATAAGGGAACAATTTACAAGTAGGGCAGCAAAGAGGAAATAGCATTTCAGGCGCTTAAAGACAAACTCTGCAGCGCACCAATCCTAGCCTTACCAGAAGGAACTGATGACTTTGTTGTTTACTGTGATGCATCCATCCAGAGTTTGGGGTGTGTATTGATGCAACATGACAAAGTCATAGCTTATGCATCTAGACAGCTCAAGGTGCATGAGAAGAACTACACAACGCATGATCTGGAACTGGGAGCTGTAGTGTTTCCCTTGAAGATCTGGAGGCACTACTTATATGGAACCAAGTGCACGATCTATATAGATCATAATGAATATGCGGAAACGACGGTGGTTAGAATTACTCAATGATTATGACTGTGCGATCAAGTACCATCCAGGTAAGGCTAATGTGGTAGCCGATGCCTTTAGTTGTAAGGAAACCCTAAAGCCTCATCGGGTGCGCGCATTGCAAATGACTATCCACTCTGACCTACCAGTGCAAATCAAAGCTGCTCAGTTCGAGGCCTTGAAGACGGAGAATCTGAAAGCAGAATACATGCGAGGCATGGAGAAACAGTTGGAGATTAAAGCTGATGGAATCCATTATTTTATGGAACGGATCTGGGTACCACAGTACGGGAATTTGCGAGAGCTGATAATGGATGAAGCTCATAAGTTACGTTACTCGATCCATCCAGGTTGTTGGATCATGATAAGGCTGGTGCAACCAAAACTACTTCACATAGTCATTTTTGGTACTACATTCAAAGGCTTCCGAAGCTGAGCAAGAGATCTTCCGAAAGTCTGAAGAACAGCTGAAGATATCTACTGAAGGCAAAAGCTGAAGTCAACTGCTGAAGACAACAGCTGAAGCCAATAGCTGAAGATATCTACTGAAGGCAAAAGCTGAAGTCAACTGCTGAAGACAACAGCTGAAGCCAACAGCTGAAGCCAACAGCTGAAGATATCTACTGAAGGCAAAAGCTGAAGTCAACTGCTGAAGACAACAGCTGAAGCCAACAGCTGAAGATATCTACTGAAGGCAAAAGCTGAAGTCAACTGCTGAAGACAACAGCTGAAGCCAACAGCTGAAGACTATCTTCCAAAGACAAAGTCTGAAAGCTTCCGAAGACAAAGTCTGATGAAAGAACTGAAGACAAAGTCTGAGCTTCCGAAGACAAAGTCTGATGAAAGAGCTGAAGACAAAGTCTGAGCTTCCGAAGACAAAGTCTGATGAAAGAGCTGAAGACAAAGTCTGAGCTTCCGAAGACAAAGTCTGCTTCCGAAGACAAAGAAGACTCCAAGCCTCGGAAGAAGCAGTCTTCCGAAGTATAAGTGCCTTCGGAAGAAGTTATTCTTCCGAAGTACTTTATCCTTCAGAAGACATTGCTATGACCAGCAGATAAAAGTATGGTCCCTGACAGTCCGCTGCAGACCTCTGATACAGCATGGCATCTTCCTAAAGAGTCATGTTGTTGACCATACTTTATTCTACTGTTCACCTTTTTATGATAGTACATGTTACCAACTTTAGTTGGTGACAAAAGGTAAGTCAGGGACATGTCCTTACTACCAACTCTCAGGCAAAATGTCTGAAAGACCTCACCTAGAGTCTTGTAGTATAGATGTAAGGTTAGAGGTGTCCAGCTGGTATCAAAGTATATCCGGCTGTAGGTAGTATTATATATATCTTCTCCCTGTAACTCTTCATGTAAGCGATTTGAGTCCAAGTGTCTTGTAATCCTTTGAGTTGAGAAGCAATATATAAAAGTACCTTGAAAATTTACCTGCTGTGTTAATTTTCTTACTGCTTGTTACTTGTTATATTGTAATCAACTCTTCATAGACTGCTTGCTAAGTGTTGTTCACAGTGAGTTGAGAGAAAAACCACCCACATATTCGATCCTGCAATTGGTATCAGAGCACCAGGCTCTTGATTGTGAGATCTTACCATCCAAATCAACCTGTTTTTCATTCCTCACTACAAACCACTCACTCAAATGGCTGCTCTCTCCAAGGCTGATATGGAAACTGGTACCATGACCAAGTCCCCACTGATCACCCCTGAAGACTTTGACACATGGTGTATCAGAATGGAAGGCTTCATCAAGTGTCAAGATTCAAGGATGTGGGACTCCATTGTCAATGGTCCTTTCATACCAAGCACCACTTCTGCCACTGGTAATCACATCATTCCAAAAGATGTTGATGATTACTCAGAAGAAGACAGGAAGAGAATAGAGCTGGATCAAAGGGCTATGACTTCTCTCGAAACTACTCTCCCTAACTCCGTCTACAGACGCTTTAAGAAGTGCAAAACTGCCAAAGATTTATGGGAAACACTGAAGCTGATGTATGAAGGATCCAAGGAAACCCAAGAGAACAAGAAGGATCTCTTGAAGCAGCAGTTTGAGAACTTTACTTTCAAGGCCGGTGAGACCTTGACTCAATAATACTTCAGGTATGTTGAGCTAGTAGATACTCTGGAGGATATTGGAGTTGCTCTTGAGAACAGAGACATAGTTAGGAAGTTCATGTCTTCACTTCCTAAACTATGGATACATTACTGTGTTGTAATCAAGAGAACTTCGGACCTTAAGACTCTTACTCTGACAGAGTTGTATGGTATCCTAAGTGCATTCCAGATGGAGATGAACATGCAGAACTCCTCTGGTCACTCCAATAACCAACAGAGTTCAGCCCTTCATGTGGTTGAAAGGGAAACCATAGAACCACAACATCAGTTGCTATGTTACCCTAACAACTCACACAGCGGACCTTACATTACTCTACCTGAGACTCCAAAGTCTCAAAAGGTTCAACACAACTCTTCTCAGGATAGTTGTGCCTTTGTCTCTGGAAGTGGACACTCTGGTGATTTTCAATACTGCTTTGATGATCTTGAGTGCTTCAGTCCAGATGATGTGGAGTATATGGATATTGTCCAGCAGATGGCTCTTTTAACTTACAGAGCGAAGAAGTTCTTCAAGAGAACTGGAAGGCAATTCCCTCAAAACCCAGTCAACAGCAGGTTTGGGTTTGACAAAAGCAAAGCAAAGTGTTACAACTGCAACCAACTTGGTCACTTTGCTAGGGAATGCAGGCTCCCAAGAACAACCCGGGAACCCCACAGGCCTCCACACATCCCACTGCTTCAAAGCATGAAGAGAAGTCAATTGAAACAGCTGCTGTGGCTCAAGAAGTTGACTGGTGCTTCATGGTACAGGATGTGACTCCTGCTCAAGCACTCATGGCCGGAACAGATGATGATCAGGTATATGAACATCTTTGTACTGCTGCCTGTATTGCTAAAGTTAAACTTTATAAGGATTACATTTCGGAAATCAGATCTGAGGTTGAGTCTTTAAATGTGCTAAAATCTGATTTTAAGATAGCTGAATCTGACTATCAAAAGAAAATTGAGGAGTTAGAGAAAACTGTGTCTCTTTTAAAGCATGAAAAGACTAATTATAAGACTCAAATTAAAGATCTGATATCCAAACTGTCTGAGGTTCAAGCCCAGTTGGTCACAGCTGAGGCTCAGGCCAGGAAGCAAGCTATTGCTGAGCAAAGCTTCCAAACTATTCCCAGACCTCTTCCAAATTCTCCAAGAGCTGAAAGGTAACAAGCTTTAACCATTCACATATCTGATAGCATAACTATCTCCAAGAATAATGAAGCTTCAACAAGTGAATCACTTGATCAACCTCAAAGTTCTTCAGGTGATCCATTACAACACCAGGTTGAGGGAAGTAGTATTCTGAAGGAACAGGCAACTGTTAATCCTACTTCACAACCAACCATTGATGATGTTTCTCAATCATTCAATCAGTCCTCATTGAATGACTTTGAAACAGCAGTTGGACAGAGTGATCCAGCTCCTGATCAGAATATGTCTAACCTAGACTTATCTCTGCAACTGGAAGTGATTCCTCGTCTTAGGATTCACAACACTCATCCAACTGAGAACATCATAGGGAATGTCTCTGAGGGTGTGAGAACAAGAGGACAAACTCATCATGGGAATGTCTGCTTGTACTCATGCTTCTCGTCTCAGATGGAACCAAAGAAGCTAGAAGACGCCTTAAAGGATAGTAGTTGGGTTGAATCGATGCAGGAGGAGCTGCTTCAATTCAGAAGACAAAAGGTCTGGAATCTATGCCCACTACCATCTGGTCAAGTACCCATAGGCACTAAATGGGTGTTCAGGAACAAGAAAGATGATAGAGGCTTGATTATCAAGAACAAGGCAAGGCTAGTAGTTCAAGGATACACCCAGGAGGAAGGAATCGATTATATTGATGTCTTTGCACCTGTTGCAAGACTTGAGGCAGTTAGGATCTTCCTTGCTTATGCTACATCCAAGAACTTCACAGTCTACCAACTTGATGTCAAGTATGCTTTTCTATATAGGGATATAGATAGGGAAATCTATGTATGGCAACCTCCAGGATTTGAAGACCCACAGCACCCCAACTACGTGTGCAAACTGGATAAAGCTCTATATGGGCTGCACCAAGCACCTAGGCTGTGGTATGAGACCTTGTCTCAGTTTCTCCTGAAGAATTGATACACTAGAGGTACCATCGACAAGACTCTTTTCATCAGAAAGAGTGGAGAAGACATTTTCTTGTACAAGTCTATGTTGATGACATCATATTTGGTTCTTCAAACAACCAAATGTGCAAGGACTTTGAAAGCATAATGAAGCAGAAGTTTGAGATGAGTTCCATGGGAAAAATGGACTTTTTCCTTGGAATTCAGGTGAAACAGATGAAGGAAGGGTTCTTCATCAGTCAATCTAAGTATGTCTCAGACATCTTAGATAGATTTGAAATGAAGGATTGTAAACCAGCCAAGACACCCATACCCAGAAACCATAATCTTTGCCCTGACCTTAAGGGGGAGGATACTGATCAACATCAGTATAGAGCAATCATTGGTTCTCTGATGTATCTCACTGCTAGTAGACCAGATATCATGTTTGCCACATGCATTTGTGCAAGATATCAGGCTGCTCCAAAGGTGTCTCACCAAGCTGCTGCAAAGAGAATCCTCAGATACCTCAAAGGAGCACCTAAACTAGGACTCTGGTATCCAAGAAATAGTGATTTCAATCTCTATGGATACTCTGACAGTGACTATGATGGCTGCAACATTGACAAGAAATCAACATCAGGAGGATGTCAATTTCTTGGTGGAAGGATTATCTCATGGCAATGCAAGAAACAGTCCTGTGTCTCTACATCAACTGCTGAAGCTGAATACATTGCTGCTGCTAGCTGCTGTGCTCAACTGCTATGGATTCAAAATCAGATGTTAGACTATGGATTCAACTTCATGACTACTCCTATCCATATTGACAACAACAGTGCTATCTCCATTACTGAGAATCCGGTGAAGCACTCCAAGACAAAGCATATTGATATCAGGTATCATTTCATTAGAGATATTCATGAGAAACAGCTGATAAAGTTAATCAAAGTTGACTCAAATGAACAATATGCTGATTTGTTCATAAAGGCATTTGATGAACAAAGATTTAAGTATCTCATATCAGCAATTGGGATGATAAACATTGAATAACTACCTCTTTTGAAAACCTTTTTAGTATGTAAAGTCTTGTGTCAATACAATTTAAGCCCAGCTACAAAAGATCTTTAAATTATTCCAAGTGTAAATTCCTTCCGAAGAGGACTTAACTATCGAAAGATATTCTTGAATATCTTCCGAAGCCAAATTCCTTAATGGAAATTTTCTTCTCGGAATAGTTTTTTGTCTCGGAAGAAGCGATTGATCTTACATCAGATCTACTTCTGAAACTTATACAACTCTCCATTCGGAAAGACAACTTTACCTTCGGAAGCAAGGCCTTGCTTCGGAAGATAAAGTGCCTTCAAAGGACAATTTTACCTTCGGAAGCAATATCATGCTTCGGAAGAGAAATTGCCTTCGGAAGAAAATTACCTACGGAAATGTTTTACCCTCGGAAGTAAAGGTTTTTATATGTAACGGATATCTTTTGGGCCCCACTCTGTAAAAAGTAAAGATTTTATTGATGATGGTCAGATTATTTAAAATTATCCTTGCCGCCACTATCATTTCTCCGCCGTAAACCACCATACCACCCACAGTAACCCCAAAACAGTTACCCTATTACCACCACTACCACAATTCACCCCTTTTTAAATAATCTTGACTGATCAATTTCATCTTCTTTTACCACTTTACAGCCCTAACTATTCCCGTCACTGTCAAACCTTCAATTTCATCCAAATTTCAAGCTTACCTTTTCTTCAATGGCGCTAAACCCTCAGCACAACCAAGTCGCATTACTTGATTCGTCAAGGGATGCCGACTTCACCCAAATCATCACATTTCTTGCTGAATCCACATACCTCACTGCTCTTACAGTTAATCCCACCGTATACTCCAACCATATGTCCGAATTCTGGAGTAACGGTGAAACTGCAGTTCTGAATGGGGTTCGAGTCCTGAGAACCCGCATTTGTGGCCAAGAGTTGGTCATCACTGAACAACTCATCAGGGAGCATCTTGAGCTTCATGATGATGGGGCTCCTACTGAGTTCCCCAAGGAAGACTTGGAAGGCACTTATATCCTCATGGGATATGGAGGAGATGTCAGCAGATCAACCGTGTACAAGTTCAATTTCTCTTACCATTGGAAGTTCCTGCTGCATATTATCCTGCATTGCCTCTCCAACAAATCAGGGGGTTGGGATCAAATCCCGTATGAACTAGGATGCCTAGTTCATGGGTTGGTGAGAGGTCTTCGCTTCAACTACTCACGATTTGTGTTGACCAACCTTATCGGAAATTTAAGCAGGGATACATTCTTCATGTATCCCCGATTTATTCAACACATAATCAACTGTGAGATGGAACCGAGCAAGCTTGTCTGCGCAGCTGCTCTTACTGTTCCACAAGTGAGACCTACCATCTTCAAGACACTGAAGAAGATGTCCGCCAACTTCACTAGAAGGTATACTCCACTACCTCCAGAGATGACTGAGCGCATAGCTCCTGGTGACATCCCTGTTATCCCCACAGGTGATGAACCCACACCAGCAACATCCACCACAATGCCAAAACCTTCTTTACCCATCAAAGCTACATATCAGAGACGTCCAAAACGAACCCTTGTTCAATCTACTCTGATTGAACAAGCTCCTCCTGTTCACACCCAAAGGGCTAGAGTGGAATCATGGGCTCCCACTCAGTCCGAGGTCACACCATCCTTTACAATTGACCTCAATGTGGGTTTTGAGCCTCCTCAGTCTCAAACCCCTGAGCCCGAACCCCAAGCCTTAAGCCCACAGGGTGAGTCTCTACACTCCCCTGTGCAGCCTTCTAGGGACAGCCCCACCATAGGCTCAATGCCTGTAGACATTGATCAAGGTCCCGGGTTAGTAGGACTAACCACCCTCTCTTTCACTGACCTTTTACTCCTCACTGATGAAGAGATTACATCTCTCCATGGCCATGAAGTTGATCTACAACACCCTCTGAAAGATCAACAGAGCCAAGAGGGATCCCTTGTCTCAAGCCCCCATCAGAAGCCAATTACTGAGGTGAGTCTCACTGATGTGGAGGGGACTCATGTAGGCTCAGCTGCCACTACTCAGAGTCTCTCATTGAGCTCTCAGGACAGTGGTAACATAATTAGGACTGACTCTACGGCAACTTTGCCCATTGACATCTCTGAAAGAGATGACTCTGAGCAAAGGAAACCAGGGTGCCAAGAAGCCACATCTGGTGGTGAGAGTGAGCATACTAGGTATGTTATCTCATCTCCCCGTGATTCTTCTCATGAAGATGAGGGAAGTATGCAACTAACACTTCAGTACTTGCTTTCTAAGGTCTCCAACCTGAAATCACAGGTGAGGATCTTAGAATCAAGGACTGCCACTCAGCAACTTGAGATTAACAACCTCAAGGCTAAACTAGCTGAGAAACAGACGGAGAGGTCTGTTAGGCATGTACCAATTCAGGTCTCAATGAATTCTTCCTCTAGCTCATCTAGCTCTCAAGATGATGCTACCAAAAAGGGGGAGAAAGTTCAGAGACAAACACTTGAGGAACCACAGACCCAATCTCTAACTTCCCAACTCATCACACTACCTGAGTCATCTCAATCCTTTCTAGAGATTGACTCAAAGATGCTTCAAGATCTCTACAGACTTTTCACAAAGTTTGTATTGAGATCATCCCTAGAACAGCCCAGCCCCGACACCACACTTATATACTTTGGGGCTGAGGAGCTTCAAAGACTGACTGCACCTTCTACCACTGTGGAAGAAGTTGGTCAACCTAAGGTCCACATGGAACCTGAGATTAGCTTCGAAGGGGAAATGGGGACTGATGGCCCAGCAACTGAAACAGTTGGGACAGAACCTGCAGCAGTCTCATCTTCCGAAGCTCTAGCTGAAGCTTCCGAAGCTTACATGGAAGCCTCGGAAGAACAAGAAAAGTCTTCCGAGGCCGAAATAGAAGCTGCGGAAGGCTTATTTAAGATGTCCGAGGAACTGACCATCACAGATGTTATTGCTGAAATAGCATCTGAGGTGAGCAGGGAGGACATTTCTGACATTCCTCCAACCCAAACACCAGCTGAACTTCTCTCTCAATCACAACCCTCCATCCAAGAACCACCACAGTCAAGCACTGCCAAAGACAAAGGAAAACAAAAATTGACGGAAGAGCTTCAGGAGGAGGAGAGGATTGAGAAGGCCAAAAAGAAAGGTAGGTTTCCTACTGCAAAGCTGCTAGCTGCTAGTTCTAAGGCAGCTGCAGCCAATCAGGAAGAAATCAACCAGAAGAGAAGAACAGCACTCATTGACCAGCTCATCAGTCTAGGAGCTGCCAATGAGGAGATACTCCTGCTACCACTAGAGGAGTTGGTGACTTTGGAGAGGTCAACCAGGCTACAACAAGAAAAAGAAGCCAGGTTGGCCTTGGAGAAAGAAGATGAAGAGCGAAGGGAGGCAGCCCTGAAGATGAGAGAGGATAGGATCAAGTTCCTACTCTCAAGAGGCTTCAGTCTTCCTGAACTGTCTCCACATGACGATGACATGATCCTGCTGCTCCATAATAAAGAGCAGGATCAAATGGAGAAGGAAAGGAAGAAGGCTGCTAGGGAGAAGTTGAGGGAAAAGGAGAGGAAGGAGGAAGAGAAGAGGGTCACTGCCACCAAGAAGTCCAATGACAAAGCCTAGATGAAGGACTATCTCCGGGCTCATGGCTTCTCTGGTAGGCAGGTGGGACCTATGTCCGAAAGGACACTCCAATGGATAGTCAGTGAAATCAAAGCTGACATCCGTCTGGGGAAGAGAAGGGAGATGTACAGGAGGGTACAGGGAACGGTCTCAATCCCAGCCACTCAACCACAGCCACAACCCACACCAGAACCAACCCCTTTTCCCATTAAAACAGAACCCACTGATGAAACCTTCACCCCTCAACCCACAACTCTACCCAAACCTACCACATCACCTCAACCACCCAAACTACCCATCCTAAAACCCAAGACACAACCCAAAACCACTAAACCTAAGCCTACCCAACAAACACCAAGACCATCCCCTCAGCCTCCTCAACATCTCTCCTTTGAGAAAATAAAGGCGTTCAAGACGAGGCTCATCAACTGCACTACTTTGAGCAGCATCTCCTGTGAGGGAGAGCTTATCAACATCACCTATGTTGATAACTCTTCAAGCTCCCTCACCCTAGGCCAATTTCTTGAGTTGCCTAGAGACACCTTGGGCCAGGCTGCAAGACTTCTTGGTCTCAACTCCGATATCCTCAATGCTGAGGAGAAGAGACTAAGAAGGAGACTGGTGACTCTACTGGATACCAGGAAAGAGGACAGGATTTCTGGTCAATCTCCTGGACCTAGAAATGCAATAATCCAGTGGAGGTTCGATGAACCTTCTCACAACTTTGTTGTGGAAAGGGAGAATGGTGAAACCAACAGGGTTAATGCCACTTCTCTACTGCATCTCAGCAGATTTGATCTTGCTGAGCTTGCAGAGAAGCCATTCTCCAATCCCTCCAACTCTGAGACTGCTGCACACATCAGAAACCATATCAGCGGTCTCCACTTGGCTGAACGAAGTAGAAGAGCCAAGATTGAAGAAGAGTTGAAGTTGAAAGGAGTGGAAGACAAGGAAAGACCAACCACCAAAGGCACAGCCATTCTACAGATGGTGGAAGGTCCTGAATTGGAACCAATAGTTCGATGGGAATATGACTATACTTCCCATCAACTAACTCTTTTTAGAGGGCCACAACAGAGGGTACACATAATCCAAGGTGACAGAGTAGAGGTTCTGTCCACCAAAGATATGTACAAGATTCTCAGCACCACAGCAGGAAAGAATGAAGACACTGATAAACACTTACTTTCCTTGGTGCTGAGAGCTTTAAGAAGAAGAGAGAAGTGAAGTTTTGGTAGCATCAGCCTAGGGGGAGTTTGTTGGATCATGATAAGGCTGGTGCAACCAAAACTACTTCACATAGTCATTTTTGGTACTACATTCAAAGGCTTCCGAAGCTGAGCAAGAGATCTTCCGAAAGTCTGAAGAACAGCTGAAGATATCTACTGAAGGCAAAAGCTGAAGTCAACTGCTGAAGACAATAGCTGAAGCCAACAGCTGAAGATATCTACTGACAGCAAAAGCTGAAGCCAATTGCTGAAGACAACAGCTGAAGCCAACAGCTGAAGATATCTACTGAAGGCAAAAGCTGAAGTCAACTGCTGAAGACAACAGCTGAAGCCAACAGCTGAAGATATCTACTGAAGGCAAAAGCTGAAGTCAACTGCTGAAGACAACAGCTGAAGCCAACAGCTGAAGACTATCTTCCGAAGACAAAGTCTGAAAGCTTCCGAAGACAAAGTCTGATGAAAGAACTGAAGACAAAGTCTGAGCTTCCGAAGACAAAGTCTGATGAAAGAGCTGAAGACAAAGTCTGAGCTTTCGAAGACAAAGTCTGATGAAAGAGCTGAAGACAAAGTCTGAGCTTCCGAAGACAAAGTCTGCTTCCGAAGACAAAGAAGACTCCAAGCCTCGGAAGAAGCAGTCTTCCGAAGTATAACTGCCTTTGGAAGAAGTTATTCTTCCGAAGTACTTTATCCTTCGGAAGACATTGCTATGACCAGCAGATAAAAGTATGGTCCCTGACAGTCCGCTGCAGACCTCTGATACAGCATGGCATCTTCTTAAAGAGCCATGTTGTTGACCATACTTTATTTCAACTGTTCACCTTTTTATGATAGTACATGTTACCAACTTTAGTTGGTGACAAAAGGTAAGTCAGGGACATGTCCTGACTACCAACTCTCAGGCAAAATGTCTGAAAGACCTCACCTAGAGTCTTGTAGTATACATGTAAGGTTAGAGGTGTCCAGCTGGTATCAAAGTATATCCGGCTGTAGGTAGTATTATATATATCTTCTCCCTATAACTCTTCATGTAAGCGATTTGAGTCCAAGTGTCTTGTAATCCTTTGAGTTGAGAAGCAATATATAAAAGTACCTTGAAAATTTACCTGCTGTGTTAATTTTCTTACTGCTTGTTACTTGTTATATTGTGATCAACTCTTCATAGACTACTTGCTGAGTGTTGTTCACAGTGAGTTGAGAGAAAAACCACCCACATATTCGATCCTGCACAGGTTCAGACAAGATGTATCAGGACCTGAAAGAATTTTACTGGTGGCCGAAAATGAAAGCGGAGATAGCCATATACGTAAGCAGATGCCTAACTTGTTCCAAGTTTAAGGTAGAAAACCAGAGACCATCCGGTTTACTCCAGCAACCAGAAATCCTAGTGTGGAAATGGGAGCAGATTTCAATGGACTTTATTACAAAGTTACCCAGGACTCCCAGCGGATGCGATACCATTTGGGTTATAGTAGATCGCTTAATGAAATCCGCACACTTTCTGGCAATCCGAGAGACTGATCAAATGGAGAAGCTGACACGTATCTATTTAAGAGAAATAGTCTCTCGGCATGGCATGCCGATATCTATCATTTCTGATCGTGACGCTCGGTTCAATTCTCACTTCTGGCAATCATTACAACGATCATTGGGAACGCGGCTGGATATGAGTACTGCGTTTCACCCGCAGACCGATGGTCAAAGCGAGCGTACAATCCAGACAGTGGAAGACATGTTGGTGCCTGTGTGATCGATTTTGGCAGCAGCTGGGAAACTCATTTACCATTGGTTGAGTTCTCCTATAATAACAGTTATCACACCTCGATCAAGGCAGCTCCATTTGAGGCACTGTATGGACGTAAGTGCCGATCACCTATCTGTTGGGCAGATATAGGAGAAAGCCAACTTACAGGACCTGAACTTGTGCACAAAACGACTGAGAAGATCGTGCAAATTCGTAACCGTATGGCAGCAGCACGTGATCGACAAAAGAGTTACGCCGACAAGCGTCGTAAGCCATTGGAGTTTCAGATTGATGACAAAGTACTGTTGAAAGTCTCACCCTGGAAGGGTGTAATACGCTTTGGAAAATGGGGGAAACTAAACCCTAGGTACGTGGGGCTGTTTGAGATTGTCAAACGGGTTGGCCCGGTGGCTTATCAACTGAACTTACCTGACGAACTCAGTGGAATACACAATGTGTTTCACGTGTCAAACCTAAGGAAGTGTCTTGCTGATGAATCACTTGTTGTTCCATTAGAAGAACTGGAAATCGATGAACAGCTTCGTTTCATTGAAGAACCAGTAGAGATTATGGATCGAGAAGTCAGAACACTAAAGCGTAGCAAAATTCCCATTGTGCGTGTTAGATGGAACTCTAAGCGTGGCCCAGAGTTCACTTGGGAACGTGAGGACCAAATGAAATCCAAGTACCCTCATCTTTCCGTTTCAGCCTCCTCGTGATTAAAATTTCTGGACGAAATTTCCTAAAGCAGGGGAGACTGTAACATTGCGTATTTTTGTTAACCTTGTTAAATTCTTATAAGGTCTATTCACGGCTTTTATGAAAAGTTAATTTTATAAACAGTTAAGTTTAATACGTTGATGTTAATTTCAACAATTACAATAATAATAATAATAATAATAATAATAATAATAATAATAATAATAATAATAAAATTGCTATTAATAATTTGTAAGAATTATTAAGAAAAAAATTGGATTTAAGTTAGGGGGTTGGTTTTGCCATTTTGGAAACTTTAAAAGAAGGTTTCTGCATGAAATAACAAACTTTAAACTACAGGGACCAAAAGTGAAATTCTGTTTTAAAACCCAGCCCCCCACCCGTCGACTTTCTCCCCTCCGGCCACCATCTCCGGCCACATTCCGGCGAGACCAAACACCCCAATTAACGCAATTTCAACCCGATTAAACACTCCCGACAGACTTGCGTGGATGATTCGAACTCATGCCCCACAACAATTTAAAATTAGAATCGTTCAGTGCGATCTAGAACCGCCCCACTTTCGGCCGATTCCCTGGCCACGATCGCGCACTAACACCAATGATAATCTAATTAATTGAACATAAACGATCGTATATCTGTCTCTAATCGATTCCCATTCCTAATTTCATCCGAAAACACACTAACATAGCCATTCAATCACCTCCATTGTCACGGACCTGCAACTTAATCGAAATCCATGTTCTAAGCTAAAATAACCGAAGTTGATAGAGGGCTTTGGGTCTAGTGCACCATCTAAAGCTTCACACAAGCTTAATTTGATTATGATCATCATTTGACCACAATCGAGCTCAACGTGGTCGCGGCTTGTTTCTAACCCGATTCCATCAATCTAATCTTCAATCCAGGTAAGAGAACATACATACATACTCGGTTTCACATGGGCAATCAAAGCCCTAAACTTGATTTCATAAACAACTTCGAATTGCAGTTCAATTGAATCGATTTCAGTTCTAGGGTTCATGTCGAATTGGGGGTTTCTTTTGTTGATGTTTAAAATCTCTTGGAACCAGAAAATACCGCGGCTGTATGCCTTTGTTCACTGGTTCCCCACTCCCTTGCAATCCATGAGGTCCCGGGTTCGACCCCGGGCACCCTCATTTATTTTTTTGAGGCTTTTTCAGCCATATATGGCTGAAAAAGTTACAAAAGTTTACAAAAGTTATTTTTATATTTATTAAAAATTTTCTGGTGCCCAGAAAATTTATTTACAAAAGTTTACAAAAACTTTAATATAATCCAGAAAATTTTCTGGTGCCTAAAATATATTTAAAGTTTACAAAAGTTATTTTTATATTTATTAAAAATTTTCTAAAATAAATATATATATTTATTTTAGAAAATTTTTAGTAAATATAAAAATAACTTTTGTAAACTTTAAATATATTTTTGGGCACCAGATAATTTTCTGGATTATATTAAAGTTTTATCAAATTATTTACAAATATTGTTTTTTTATAAAATGTACTTTAACGGACGGTTTAGATTAATATTTTTCGTAATTATTCTTCGTTAATCATACAGACTTAATTACATTTTGAACTTCATCATTATATCTAAATTCATTTCTAAAACACTTAATAATTCATCTAATGGATTAAAAATATGATATTTATTTTATAAATTTAATTACTTAAACAAAACTCATAATTCTATCAAAACCCTAATTCTTATTCGAACGTTAATCATATAATTAATTAATAAAATTAGTTATTTGTTTTTCCCACACTTTAACAATAAATTAAACGGTTACGCGTATTAATACATTTATTTCTATTAAATTTAAAACATAATCACTTTCAATAAATTCATTTATTTATTTCAAGACACTCAAACTAAATAAGTTATTTCATTCAATACCTATGCCCAATGGAAACCCTAATCTATTCCCAATTCTTATATTATTATTATTATTCTAACCCGAGACACCGTTCCGTAGATTACTCGTAAGGAAACCGTTGGTGTCTAATCTATCACGTTCAAATTTAAATCTCATCAATTAAGGTGAGTTTACAGCCCCACTTTTACTTTATACTCCTTTTGGGGGAGAGAAACATGCTGCTTTCATAAACGTTACGTTACATTGGGTTTTTGTGATACTGCATATACATGATACTATTGTGTTATACTTTGCCCTTTGGACCGTTAATATGCAAATAGCGAGGTGATTGTTAGTAGATCAACTGGGATTGTCATACCCCACCTGGGCTAGTCGCGCTAGCATGACTGGAGGTCAAACGGGTGAACGGTCAGCCTGTTTTACAGTGTTGTGGTGGGGAAACCACAGCCAGGCCTACATTATTACTATTGATTACATGTCAGCTCGGTCGCGACTTCATACACATAGTGATTGCTATGGGCTAGCTACCCATTATATGCTTTGATTACTAAATCCGGGAATTTCATTACCGATACTTACTGTTTTCTGATAAACCTGTGAACTCACAGTCTTGTACTGACTTTTGCATGTTTTCTCTCAGGACATTGATGTAGCACGTTTAGGAGCACAACATCCACTGCATGTCATTCCGCATTCATCCCAAACTATTTTCAAGATTTAATTTCATGTACTTTACATAAATTGGATTGGGCACGTGTTTGCGTGTTCCAAAACCGTTGTAAAATGTTTTCCTGTTTTCGCTTCTGCAATACTTCAATACAAGTTGGTTTATTTCATTATTACTAAGCAACTTATATGATTTGTAATTGTCGAGTCGTTTGGTGTAACTGATACTTATCTGAGATCCTGGTTATGTCACACGCCTGACGGTAAAACCCCGTTCGTGGAAATTGAGGGTGTGACATCATGATCGTATCAATGTATGCACTTTGATTCAAACCAATCAACCGCCTTGATCTATCCCTATAGATCTTTATTCTCAGAATATAGGCGGCTTCACCAAGATCCTTGATGGAAAAACAACTTCCAAGCCAGGTTTTTACACCTTCCAAGGTTGGAATGTCATTTCCAAATAGTAGTATGTCATCAACATACAATACTAGGAAAGTTATTGTGCTCCCACTAGCATTCTTATACACACAAGTCTCATCATCGTTTTTGATGAAGCCAAATTTCTTTACCTCCTCATCAAAACGGTGATTCCAGCTTCTTGATGCTTGTTTCAATCCATAGATTGATTTCTTTAACTTGCATACTTTATTAGGATCTTTAGGGTCGACAAAACCTTCAGGCTGAACCATGTAGACATCTTCCTCAAGATATCCATTAAGAGAAGCAATTTTGACATCTATTTGCCATATCTCATAGTCATAATATGCGACTATGGCAAATAATATCCTAATTGACTTGAGCATAGCGACAAGAGAAAAGGTTTCATCATAATCAACGTCTTGAGTTTGAGTGAAGCCTTTTGCTACAAGTCTAGCTTTGTAAGTATTCAAGTTTCCATGCATGTCTGTTTTCTTATTGAAAACCCACTTACTTCCAACTACCTTGAAATTAAGAGGTGGTACAACAAGTTCCCAAACTTTATTGTCATACATGGATTGCATCTCAATGTTCATGGCTTCAAGCCATTTGTCACAATCCGAATTGGACACTGCATTATGGTATGTGGTTGGTTCAACTGAATCTACCACATAGCATCCATCCATGAAAAATCCGTATCTTTCAGGTGGATTACTAGTTCTACCACTTCTGCGAACGTTTTTGTGTATTGATCAACCGCTTGATCATCCTCAACATCCTTGTGACAACCGGTCCCAAGGTCACTATTCTAAACCCTAATTTAATTTCATCGTTTCCCATCTTATGAGTACTAATAATAAAAACAATTTAATTATATCAATAATATTAGAATCACCATTTGTTATTTGATCCATTTATATGATTCTATGTGATTTATGTGAATTTTAGTTATTTCAAGTCTTAACTTTTAAAAAAATTAGTGCCCGGGAATATTAATTAGTCACCCATACAATGAAATCAATTCATTAGTGGAACAATTAAGGACGTGTGCATGCACACACTAAGAACCCACGGCTATAACATGCATATGCATGCACAACAATTACCAACTAACTAAATATTACCATCTTATATTCTACATAATACTACAAAACAAATACCACCTAATATCAATTTTTAATTAAAAATTTAAAAGAGAAACCGCCACAAAAATCCAAACTTGGCCGCCCCTTGTCCACCAATCCCCTCCCCTCTACACCACTTTTCTTCTACCCACTCTTATTCCATGCAATTCCTTTCTAAGCACACACTTCACTCAATCTCTCTTCCCTTACTCTCTCGGATTCCCTCTCCAGAAAACACACACTTACACCACGGTTCCAAGTTCATTTCAGCAGCAAAAATCGTGAAGAACAAGCTTGCATCCATCGGCCAACATCAAAACCGCAAGAAGGTGTCCATTTGGTGAGCTTTGGTCCTTGGAACTTGCAAGACTTATGGTTTCCAGCCTTTTTTCGACTTCTACAGCCTTGTCCAAGGAGTCCCAGACCACTCTTGCCTCTCTACACCCTCCAAATCGTGAACCACACAAAGAGTAAGGTTAATCTCACCCGAAACAAGCTATATCTTGAGTTTTCTTCACTTTTCTCTTAAAAACCTTACCTTTCCTTGATGTAGCAGAAAATTCTTGCCATCATCTTGTTCTTGAGGAGATTTTAACTTCACTAAAGGTATCTTACATGTTAGATTGGTCATTCTTAAGATGGAACTCGATTTCCACCTTGAAAACCCTATTTTTGGGTGTTTTTGCACCAACTAACTTGTGTATGTTGTAACCCTTCAAAACAAAACATGTAACCTGCATATAAATGGGTTTTAAGACTACTAATAACCTGTTTTTAAAGTCTCAAGGAGTATACACCACCTACATGTGGTTATAACATGCATTACACCTAAGAAAACCCTCCATTTTACATGTAACAACACACTTTAAACACTTGTTTGAAAACCCTCTCAAACAAGGGTCATAACCTGATTAAAAATAAGTTTTAGTCACCCCAAAAATCTGATTTCTAAGTTAGATGAAGTTTTGGTAATGGTTAAACTCAAGTTACAATGATTTACACATGTGTAATGGTCGGTTATGACATTTTCTATATATTTGAAGTCTATGGATGTGTAGAACAACTAGGCCATGATTTGGGACTGTTATTTCATTAGGTTTGGATGAATATTAAGAGTGTTAATAATTTTTAATCTATGGAATAAAGGACGTGTTCTGTTTAGACTCATTTTAGTCACTTTCGGGATCCCAAAACATGGTAAAATTACTTAAAAACAAGAAAACTTGGGCTATAAATTTTTTAAAAAGAATTCAAGGTTCATTAAGGATTAATAAAGTGTTCTGGAGTCAATGGAAAATTTTAGTGGTCAAAAGGTAATTTAAATGGATTTTTAAGTGAAAATGGGTACAAACCGAGAGACGTTTTTAAGGAAAATCTAAGAAAAATGAGTATAAAGTTAGAAATTATAAAAACCATGTTATTTCATTAGGTTAAATTATAAAATAACTTATAAAGTAGAAAGGTTGGTCAAACAAGCTTTTAAAATGGTCAAACTCGGTTAAAAACGCGTTTTAACGGTTTAAATGTAAAAAAGAGTCTTTCCACTACTAGAGGCAAATTTTGGTGATTTAAAAGGTTGGAAACTTATAAAAATGTCTTTTAAAAGTTATCTACTGGTCCAAGACTCAAAAACATAGAAACTCATAGGTAACCATTTAAAACCCTTCGGTTTTACCGTAACCGGGAACGTTAAACGCGTAATTAATAAACCGAGCACATAATCTGAAAATTTGGGTATATGTTCTTAAGATGAGTTATATTAAGGTCATGAACCTGATTTTTGACTATAAATTTCATCTAATACAAGAAACCAAACTTAAGGGTAGAAACTGTCAATTTTGAAACTTCAGGGGCTAAACTGTAAAATTTTGCCAAACTTCACAACTGACTCAAATGACCATTTTAGTCACTTGGATAGCATATTTACCATATATTCTTGACTTAATAATGTAAAAATACTTGATTTCATGAGAAACCTTGACTTTCCATAAAAGAAAACTTTTTATGCAAACCCTAATCGAATCAAAGCCGAATCCGACCAACTAAGACTTAGACACTCTTGTTGCACCTTAAATAGGTTTAGAGTAGTAGCTAATTACTTAATATATTCATGTTAGGGTGCTAGACTTGAGATATTCCCAGCACACGAAGAGTTTCTTTTGCTTAATATCTAAGGTGAGTTCTAGTGATTCCCTTTTACTTACTATTTTTAGGATGAAACATGCTCTGCTGTTTTATGAACTATGATTGTGCTTTACTTGATACTTGTATGTGGGACTTATGGATACCTGCTGATACTTATATCATGATCATTAATTCTTTTATGAACCGCTTGTTTTATGTGGATAGATCTATTTGAGGAATCCCCACACACAGTGGCTCCCACTACAGGGAGGTACCCCACTGAGATCCTGAGGGATCGTATGTGGCATGTAACAGGTTTTGATTAAGAAACTATGGTGAACCATCCTGGCAGGTATGGTTCACTATTTTGAGGCTTGGTTCCTTCCTTCGGGAATATCCGGTTAAACACAAGTTTAGAAGAGGCCAACCGGGGACCGAGTGCAGGGTTGATTGTGATACCCCACGATGATTGATTCTAAAACTTGGTGCTTTTAAAATCGAATGAGATTTTTCATAAGCTTTTACACATGATTCTAAACTTTTAAATGTGGACTTCAAGAGTCCCTTTTGTTGTTTTTAAATTTTAATCACTTGAATTCACCAACTTTTTAGATGACTCTATTTTTCTTTTGAGCATGTTTTAGGTAACCCGTGAAGACTCTTAGCTATTATGGATGACATAGACTCAACCCCCGAGACCATGGCATTTGCTTATGTGACCAAAATTATGATTTGAACAATGATGGAAAATGTTGACACAATGACTATTTGATTTATGTTGAACTATGTAAACATTTGGGGACTAGACCTGTTTCCAGCCCGGTGTCTTTTAAAACTTTAAAATGCCATGTGATGTTCTCTCCCTTTGAGCTCATATATTGGTTTGTTTCCACTGCCATGTATGTTGTTGCTAGTCTGTGACGTCCCACCCTACCTGGGCCCGGGGTGTGACAATCCTCATGTTGAGTGCTAGTTTCAACCAGACGTGCATCGGGTTGTCGTTCTTGATCCTCCTCAAGATCCATTGTTCTATTGCTAGTTCCTTCCATAAGGAACTTTGCTTCTAAAAACTCACCCTTTCTGGCAACAAACACTTTTTGTTCCAGTGGATCATAGAAATAATATCCCATAGAATCTCTAGGATATCTAATAAAGATACACTTGGTGGATCGGACGCCCAATTTGTTTGGGGTGGGAGTCTTAACATAAGCCTCACAACCCCAGACCCTTAAGTATGATAGGGATGGAAATCTTCCATGCCATATCTCAAAAGGTATCCTTTCCACCTTTTTGGTTGGGGACATATTTAGAATACGGGCCACGGAGAGCAAAGCGAAACCCCAAAATGATAGAGGCAATGTGCTTCTAGCCATTATAGATCGGACCATATCTAGTAAGGTTCGATTCCTCCTTTCAGACACACCACTATGTTGTGGTGTTCCAGGTGGAGTGAGTTGTGAGACAATCCCATAACTCATAAGATGATCTTGAAAAGCATCGCTTAGGTATTCACCTCCTCTATCGGTAAGGAGAACTTTAATCGACTTGTTGAGTTGATTTTCTACTTCATTCTTGATGATTTTGAACGTTTCAAAAGCTTCATCTTTGTGCCTTAATAAGTACACATGCCCATAGCGACTATAATTGTCGGTAAAGGTAATGAAGTATCTTTCACCGTTCCTAGTCATTGGCTTAAAAGGACCACATACATCCGAATGTATGATTCCGAGGACTCTTCTTCGACGACACCTTCCAGGAGCCGGACACGCTCCCACTCGCCGCATGTGGCCGCTCCGTCCCACTCAACTATCCCGTCTATTGGGAATAGGGGAGCTCGCACCATCACTCGTCCACGCAAGAGTGCTAGGCCTGGACCTTCAGTTTCATTTAGGATGCCACCTCCTCCTCCACCACCTGTTAGGACTCCTGTACCCGCACCACCACTGTTCGAGCCACCCTGATGCCACCCAAAGGAGGAGCCCTGGATGCCCCCGAGGCACAGCATGTACGACAGCCCTAGCGTACTGGCAGGGGATAGGTACTCCCAATCCAGCCGTCGGGCAAGTGACGTAGGAACCGCTGATGCAGCACTGGAGGAGCTCTTGAAGTCTGTCCATCGCCACGAGCTGACTCTTCAGCACACTACCCGAACCTCCTAGTCTGCTCAATTCCAGGCTATAATGGCGTCACATGGGGTGCAGAGGTTGGAGCAGGAACAGAAGAAGAAGAGCTCTAGATGGATGGGATGGCTGAAGAAGAAGTGGATGTGAAAATGACATGTGGAAGGAGGAAGAATATCTGTCTTGAACAGTTGAAGGAAACAATCTTATCGTTATCTGACACTATTATTATTATTATTCATGGGGGTGATGGCACCTTCCAAATTGTAAGAGCTAGACTCTGATACTATTGACTTTGTCCTATTTTGAACTGATTACTATGATACAATGCTGTTGAAACATTTATGATTATCTGCCATGTGTTGTGTATTTCATGGTGTTGGGCCATGCTATTCTTGATGACTATTTAAACTGCTTAAAATCAGTAATCTGTGGGAAATTGGAAGGTTGTGTACAATTATACACCATATTCTCTCCTCATATAGAGGGAGCCTTGTAGGGAACTGATACATAGATTGTTTGAAACAAATTATGAGACGTTAAAACGACTTTATCTGTGATACTATCAGAATGCCTACCAGAAGAGGGACACGAATCGGGAGACAAGGAGCCTACCGAGGTCGTCATGAAGGAGCAAGGCGAACTAGAAATCAACCTCCTACTCCTCTAGAGACTCCCATCAGGGGGAATGCTAACCCAGGGAATGACGAGAGGATAGCAAATCTCGTAGCATAGCAAATTGCTCACGCGATACCAACCATCATCGCTCAGATCAATGCTGACCTGAATGATGCCGGAGGTAGTAATGGGACTAAAAACAACGAGGAATCTGAGGATTTAAGGAATGGATGCTCCTATAAGACCTTTATGGCATGCAAACCTAAGGACTTCTATGGCATTGAGGGTGCTATAGAGACTTACAGATAGATTGATAAGATGGAGGCTGTACTGGACATCAGCGAATGCAAACTGGACCACATGGTGAGATTCGCTTCTCAATCACTGAAAGGATCGGAATTGGAGCGGTGGAAGTCGATCACTCAAGCTCGGGGAAGGAATATTGCAATGCAAATGAGCTGGACCGAATTCAGAGAACTGATAACCAACAAGTATTGCCCCATCAATTTACTTGAGAAGCTAGAATCTGAGTTCCTGAGCCTGGAGATGAAAGGTCCCAATTACACAGAGTATATCAATCGTTTCTTAGCCTTATCCCGGCTGGTGCCACATCTGGTGACACCCGAATGTAAAGGCGTAGCACGATTCATCTGGGGGCTACATCCCAGAATTAGGGGAATGGTCAGATCCTCTAAGCCCTTGACTCTTCAATCCGCAGTTTACCTCACCAGCAGTTTGACCGATGATCTAGTTAGGGCTGGATGGACTGAGCAAGCTAGGAGTGATGAGAAGAAGAAGTTTGTTGGAGAGAAAAGAAGGTGGTTTGAAGCAAAGAAAGAAGTTGGAAGTAGTAGCGGGTTAGGAAGGAAGAGTTTTGAAGGTGTAAGACGTGATGATCAGGGAAGCAAGACCCGGAGACTGTACTCGGGGACAAGCCCATTTTGCAACAAGTGCAAGCTACACCATCAAGGGGAATGCAACCCAATGCCCTGCTTTAGGTGCAAAAGGACTGGACACCTGATCAAGGATTGTACTTACACACCCGGGAAGCAATGCTATGAATGTGGGGATCCAGGACACATGAGGAGCAAGTGTCCTAAGCTGGGTAGAGATAAGGATGCCAAGCCCAACAAGCCTAAGGGAAGAGCATTCGTGATGGATCCGGCCGGAGCTCGAAAGGAACCTGATGTGGTTAACAGTACGTTCCTTGTAAACAATCATCCTGCTACCATTTTGTTTGATACTGGAGCGACTGCTAGCTTTATCTCTAGTGCTTTTAGATCCTTGATTGACCTAGCTACGTGTACCTTAGCCGATACGTTTACCGTTGAATTAGCTGATGGAAACATTTTAGAAACTAATGAAATCATCAAGGATTGTTCAATGAATCTAAATGGAAATACATTTAAAATAGATCTTATGCCTATTAAGTTAGGAGGATTCAATGTGGTTGTTGGCATGGACTGGCTAGCTAAGAATAGAGTCGAAATTGTATGTGAAGAACGCCTACTCAAAATACCGTTGAACGACAAGGAAGTGTTAGTGGTGCAAGGAGAAAGGAGTAGCACCTTATGCCCCATGATATCCCATTTAAAAGCCACCAAGAGCTTAAAGAAGGGATGCTCAGCTTTCATAGTCTATGTAATGAAGAACAAAGAGGAGAAGAGGATTGCAGATATTCCAGTGGTTTCTGAATACCCTGAAGTGTTTCCGAAAGACCTATCGGGACTTCCCCCGAATCGACAAGTTGAGTTCCAAATAGATTTGTTGCCTGGCGCTGCACCGGTAGCCAAAGCGCCGTATCGACTCGCCCCTCCTGAAATAAAGGAACTGATGATGCAAATTCAAGAACTATTGGACAAAGGATTCATACGTCCGAGTGTCTCTCCATGGGTTGCCCCGGTGCTATTTGTGAAAAAGAAGGATGGAACCCTACGCATGTGCATTGACTACCGAGAGTTAAATAAGTTGACCATAAAGAACCGTTACCCACTTCCGAGGATAGACGACCTATTCGATCAACTTCAAGGAGCAAGCTACTTCTCCAAGATAGATTTGGGATCCGGTTACCACCAACTAAAGATAAGAGGAGAAGACATACCCAAGACGGCTTTCCGAACTAGGTATGGACACTATGAGTACTTAGTCATGTCCTTTGGACTGACTAATGCACCAGCAGCAATCATGGATCTCATGAACCGTGTATGCCGCCCATATCTCAACAAGTTTGTGATTGTGTTCATTGACGACATTCTGATCTACTCCAAAATAAGGAAGAGCACGAGAAGCATCTCAGACTAATTCTTGAGTTACTTAAGAATGAGTAACTATATGCCAAATTTTCAAAATGTGAATTTTGGATGCGAGAGATCCAATTTCTGGGGCATGTAGTGAATAAGAATGGGATTCAGGTTGACCCTTCCAAGATTGAGGCTATAAAGAATTAGAAGATTCCTGAAACTCCCACTGAGATTAGGCAATTCCTAGGATTGACCGGATACTACCGACGATTCATAAAGGACTTCTCACGCATTGTGCAACCCTTGGCCGCACTGACTAAGAAGAACAAAACCTTTGTGTGGGAACTAGAGCAAGATGAAGCATTTGAGACGCTTAAGGAAAAGTTATGCAGTGCACCTGTTCTGGCCCTCCCAGAAGGAGTCGAAGACTTTGTAGTCTATTGTGACGCCTCGCGTCAGGGGTTAGGATGTGTGCTAATGCAACGCAACAAGGTCATTGCCTATGCATCTATACTGCTAAACGATCATGAGAAGAACTATACTACGCACGATATGGAATTAGGTTCCGTGGTGTTTGCTCTCAACATGTGGAGGCACTACCTCTATGGCACAAAGTGCGTCGTTTACACTGACCATCGAAGTTTGCAACACATTCTTGACCAGAAGATGCTAAACATGCGTCAGAGAAGATGGGTTGAGTTGTTAAACAACTACGAGTGCGAAATCCATTATCATCCCGGTAAGGCCAATGTGGTGGCAGATGCTTTGAGCAGAAAGGAGAGAGAAAAACCTCTTTGTGTACGAGCCTTAAGGATAAGTGTGTACACCGACCTAATTGCAAGGCTGAAAGAAGCTCAAAGCGAAGCGTTAAAGGAGGAAAATTTAGCAGGAGAAGGATTAACTGGAATGGAAAAGCGATTTGAAACAGGAAACGATGGTATATACAAGTGCGAAGGGAGAACATGGGTGCCAAAGCATGGGGGAATTCGAGAGCTAATTCTCGACGAAGCTCACAAATCTAGGTATTCTGTTCACCCTGGAAGTGATAAAATGTACCAAGATTTAAAGGCACTTTTCTGGTGGCCTGGAATCAAGAAATCAATCGCTGTTTATGTCAGAAAATGTCTAACTTGTGCCATGGTAAAAGCTGAGAACCAAAACCCGTCGGGGACGTTACAACAGCCTGAAATCCCAGAATGGAAATGGGATAACGTCACGATGGATTTTGTTACTAAGTTACCCAGGACATCTAGAGGTCGTGATGCTATTTGGGTAATAGTGGATAGACTAACTAAATCAGCTCACTTCTTACCAATTCGGGAAGATTATGACATGACAAGATTGGCTCAGCTGTATATCAATGAAATAGTGGCTAGGCATGGTATGCCACTATCAATAATCTCCGACCGTGATAGCCGTTTCACTTCGCGATTCTGGAAATCACTCCAACAAGCCTTAGGAACCCGTCTGGACTTAAGCACTGCATACCACCCGCAAACTGACGGTCAAAGCGAAAGGACTATTCAAAATTTAGAAGATATGCTGAGAGCTTGCGTGATTGATTTTGGTGGGAACTGGGATAACCATCTCCCATTGGTGGAGTTCTCCTATAATAACAGTTACCATGCAAGTATCAATGCAGCTCCGTATGAGGCTCTCTATGGTAGGAAATGTCGGTCACCATTGAGTTGGAATGAAATTGGTGATAGCCAAGTATTAGGACCCGACATTGTATTGGAAACCACCAATAAGATTTTCAAAATCAAGGAGCGTCTACGGGCAGCAAGGGACCGTCAAAAGAAATACGCTAACAGGAGACGAAAACCATTAGAGTTTCAAGTAGGTGATAGAGTAATGCTGAAGGTAGCACCATGGAAAGGAACCGTGAGGTTTGGAAAAAGAGGAAAGTTAAGCCCGAGATACATTGGACCATTCGAAATACTTGCAAGAATTGGTCCTGTGGCTTACAAATTGAAACTACCTCAGAAGTTGAGTTATATACACGACACCTTCCACATGTCAAACTTGAAGAAGTGCCTGGTAGACAAAACCTTGGAGCTACCATTGAAGGAAACAAGAATCAATGATAAGCTGAACTTCGTGGAAGAACCTATAGAGATCACGGACCGCTTGGTTAAGAAACTCAGGCGAAGCCGCATACCTAAGGTCAAGGTTAGATGGAACTCGAGACGAGGGTCGGAATTCACTTGGGAACGTGAAGACGAGATGAGGAAGAATTACCCACATCTCTTCAAACCCACCCGTCCAGATTCTAATTGAAGCTAAAATTTCGGGACGAAATTTCCTAAACGGTGGGAGAATGTGACAACCGGTCCCAAGGTCACTATTCTAAACCCTAATTTAATTGCATCGTTTCCCATCTTATGAGTACTAATAAAAAAACAATTTAATTATATCAATTCATTAGTGGAACAATTAAGGACGTGTGCATGCACACACTAAGAACCCACGGCTATAACATGCATATGCATGCACAACAATTACCAACTAACTAAATATTACCATCTTATATTCTACATAATACTACGAAACAAATACCACCTAATATCAATTTTTAATTTTAAATTTAAAAGAGAAACCCCCACAAAAAGCCAATCTCGGCCGCCCTTTGTCCACCAATCCCCTCCCCTCTACACCACTTTTCTTCTAACCACTCTTATTCCATACAATTCCTTTCTAAGCACACACTTCACTCAATCTCTCTTCCCTTACTCTCTCGGATTACCTCTCCAGAAAACACACACTTACACCACAGTTCCAAGTTCATTTCAGCAGCAAAAATCATGAAGAACAAGCTTGCATCCATCTGCCAACATCAAAACCGCAAGAAGGTGTCCATTTGGTGAGCTTTGGTGCTTGGAACTTGCAAGACTTGTGGTTTTCAGCCTTTGTTCGACTTCTACAGCCTTGTCCAAGGAGTTCTAGACCACTCTTGCCTCTCTACACCCTCCAGATCATGAACTACACAAAGAGTAAGGTTCATCTCACCCGAAACAAGCTATATCTTGAGTTTTCTTCACTTTTCTCTTAAAAACCTTACCTTTCCTTGTTGTAGCAGAAACTTCTCGCCATCATCTTGTTCTTGAGGAGATTTTAAATTCACTAAAGGTATCTTAAATTTTAGACTGGTCATTCTTAAGATGGAACTCGATTTCCACCTTGAAAACCCTATTTTTGGGTGTTTTTGCACCATCTAACTTGTGTATCTTGTAACCCTTCAAAACAAAACATGTAACCTGCATATAAATGGGTTTTATGACTACTAATAACCTGTTTTTAAAGTCTCAAGGAGTATACACCACCTACATGTGGTTATAACATGCATTACACCTAAGAAAACCCTCCATTTTACATGTAACAACACACTTTAAACACGTGTTTGAAAACCCTCTCAAAAAAGGGTCATAACCTGCTCCAAAATAAGATATAGACACCCTAACAATCTTATTTCTAAGTTAGATGAAGTTTTGGTAATGGTTAAACTCAAGTTACAATGATTTACACATGTGTAATGGTCGGTTGTGACATTTTCTATATATTTGAAGTCTATGGATGTGTAGAACAACTAGGTCACGATTTGGGACTGTTATTTCAGTAGGTTTTGATGAATATTAAGAGTGTTAATAATGTTTAATCTCTGGAATAAAGGACGTGTTGTGTTTTGACTCATTTTAGTCACTTTCGGGACCCGAAAACATGGTAAAATTACTTAAAAACAAGAAAACTTGGGCTATAAAATTTTTAAAGAGAATTATAGGTTCATTAAGGATTAATAAAGTGTTCTGGAGTCAATGGGAAATTTTAGTGGTCAAAAGATAATTTAAATGGATTTTTAAGTGAAAATGGGTACAAACCGAGAGACGTTTTTAAGGAAAGTCTAAGAAAAATGAGTATAAAGTTAGAAATTATAAAAACCATGTTATTTCATTAGGTTAAATTATAAACTAACTTATAAAGTAGAAAGGTTGGTCAAACAAGCTTTTAAAATGGTCAAACTCGGTTAAAAACGCGTTTTAACGGTTTAAATGTAAAAAAGAGTCTTTCCACTACTAGAGGCAAATTTTGGTGATTTAAAAGGTTGGAAACTTATAAAAATGTCTTTTAAAAGTTATCTACTGGTCCAAGACTCAAAAACATAGAAACTCATAGGTAACCATTTAAAACCCTTCGGTTTTACCGTAACCGGGAACGTTAAACGCGTAATTAATAAACCGAGCACATAATCTGACAATTTGGGTATATGTTCTTAAGATGAGTTAGATTAAGGTCATGAACCTGATTTTTGACTATAAATTTCATCTAATACAAGAAACCAAACTTAAGGGTAGAAACTGTCAATTTTGAAACTTCAGGGGCTAAACTGTAAAATTTTGCCAAACTTCACAACCGACTCAAATGACCCTTTTAGTCACTTGGATAGCATATTTACCATATATTCTTGACTTAATAATGTAAAAATCATTGATTTCATGAGAAACCTTGACTTTCTATAAAAGGAAACTTTTTATGCAAACCCTAATCGAATCAAAGCCGAATCCGACCAACTAAGACTTAGACACTCTTGTTGCACCTTAAATAGGTTTAGAGCAGTAGCTAATCACTTAATATATTCATGTTAGGGTGCTAGACTTGAGATATTCCCGGCACACGAAGAGTTTCTTTTGCTTAATATCTAAGGTGAAAACTAGTGATTCCCTTTTACTTACTATTTTTGGGATGAAACATGCTCTGCTGTTTTATGAACTATGAATGTGCTTTACTTGATGCTTGTATGTGGGACTTATGGATACCTGCTGATACTTATATCATGATCATTAATTCTTTTGTGAACCGCTTGTTTTATGTGGTAGATCTATTTGGGGAATCCCCCACACACAGTGGCTCCCGCTACAGGGAGGTACCCCACTGAGATCCTGAGGGATCGTATGTGGCATGTAAATGGTTTTGATTAAGAAACTATGGTGAACCATCCTGGTTGGTATGGTTCATTGTTTTGAGGCTTGGTTCCCTCCTTCGGGAATATCCGGTTAAACACAAGTTTAGAAGAGGCCAACCGAGGACCGAGTGCAGGGTTGATTGTGATACCCCACGATGATTGATTCTAAAAATTGGTGCTTTTAAAATCGAATGAGATTTTTCATAAGCTTTTACACATGATTCTAAACTTTTAAATGTGGACTTCAAGAGTCCCTTTTGTTGTTTTTAAATTTTAAGCACTTGAATTCACCAACTTTGTAGTTGACTCTATTTTTCTTTTGAGCATGTTTTAGGTAACCCGTGAAGACTCTTACCTATTATGGATGACTTAGACTCAACCCCCGAGACCACGGCATTTGCTTGTGTGACCAAAATTATGATTTGAACAATGATGGAAAATGTTGACACAATGACTATTTGATTTATGTTGAACTATATAAACATTTGGGGGCTGGACCTGTTTCCAGCCCGGTGTCTTTGAAAACATTAAAATGCCATGTGATGTTCTCTCCCTTTAAGCTCATATATTGGTTTGTTTCCGCTGCCATGTATGTTGTTGCTAGTCTGTGACGTCCCACCCTACCTGGGCCCGGGGTGTGACAATCCTCATGTTGAGTGCTAGTTTCAACCATACGTGCATCGGGTTGTGGTTCTTGATCCTCCTCAAGATCCATTGTTCTATTGCTAGTTCCTTCCATAAGGAACTTTGCTTCTAAGAACTCACCCTTTCTGGCAACAAACACTTTTTGTTCCAGTGGATTATAGAAATAATATCCCATAGAATCTCTAGGATATCCAATAAAGATACACTTGGTGGATCGGACGCCCAATTTGTTTGGTGTGGGAGTCTTAACATAAGCCTCACAACCCTAGACCCTTAAGTATGATAGGGATGGAACTCTTCCATGCCATATCTCAAAAGGTGTCCTTTCCACCTTTTTGGTTGGGGACATATTTAGAATACGGGCCGCTGAGAGCAAAGCGAAACCCCAAAATGATAGAGGCAATGTGCTTCTAGCCATCATAGATCGGACCATATCCAATAAGGTTTGATTCCTCCTTTCAGACACACCATTATGTTGTGGTGTTCTAGGTGGAGTGAGTTGTGAGACAATCCCGCAACTCATAAGATGATCTTGAAAAGCATCGCTTAGGTATTCACCTCCTCTATCGGTACGGAGAACTTTAATCGACTTGTTGAGTTGATTTTCTACTTCATTCTTGAAGATTTTGAACGTTTCAAAAGCTTCATCTTTGTGCCTTAATAAGTACACATACCCATAGCGACTATAATCGTCGGTAAAGGTAATGAAGTATCTTTCACCATTCCTAGTCATTGGCTTAAAAGGACCACATACATCCGAATGTATGATTCCTAATAAATCTTTTGCCCTTTTGTTAGTTCCACTAAAGGGTGCCTTAGTCATTTTTCCTTGTAAACAAGATTCACATACCTCAAATGAATCACATTCATTTGTTTTTAAAAGACCATTCTTTTAAAGTGTTTGTATACATTTCTTGTTAATATGACCAAGACGACAATGCCAAAGATAGGTATCACTCAAATCCAACTTGAGTTTCTTGGTGTTAGTTTGGTACAATGAACTATTTAAAGTATTTTCATGAACCAATTCCTAAATACCATTAATGGGAATAGCTTTAAAATAGAACATATCATTTAAAGAAACATGAATATCATTTTCAACAAAAGATAATACATAATCATAATGTCTTAATTTGGATATAGAAATAATGTTCCTAGTCAAACTAGGAGCATACAAAACATTCTTCAAAATAACATCCAAGCCACTTGGAAGTTTTAGGATGTAGTCCCCACGAGCCTCAACTACGACTTTAGTTCCATTGCCCATGAAGAGACTAACATCCCCTTGATTGAAGTCCCTACTTCTTTTGAACCCCTGCAACAAATTGCAAAAATGAGTTCCACATCCGGTATCCAATACCCATGTGTTAGAAGATGTAACATTAAGATCAATATGAATCATGTATATTGTACCTGAGGTCTGCCCGACATCCCTCTTTGCTTTCAACTCTTGGAGATGGACATGACAATTCCTTGCCCAATGTCCAATCTCCCCACACTTGAAGCATGGGTCATTAGTAGGAACCTTTTGCTTCTTCTCTTGTGGTTTGGGTGGCACCCTTGCCACCCCTTTCCCCTTTCCCCAAACGGGTCCCTTACCCTTGGCAACCTTTGCCTTGGGTGCGGGATAAGGCCTCTTCTTGTTCCCACCTTCATTGATGGTGAGAACGGGTAAAACCCTTTTACCCATGGCCGCCTCGGCCGTTTTGAGCATTGAGTGAAGCTCACTAATGCTTTTATCCCAAGCATTCATGTTGTAGTTTAACACGAATGTCTCGAACTTCTTGGTAAGGCCATTGAGGATCAAATCCGTGGCTAATTCCTTCGAGACGGGACAATTAAGCCTCTCGAGGCGGTCAATGTGGCTTTTCATCTTAAGTACATAAGATGAAACCGATTGTTTGTCGTCCATAGGACATGCATGGAGTGCTCGAACCGTTTCGAAGCGCTCAACCCTCGCTTGCTGTTGGAACGTTTCCTTTAGCTGGGTGATCATGTCATAAGATTGAGTGGACGTGGATGAGTTATCATGATTATCATTGTTGGTGGCCATCTACAAAATTTAACAAAGATCTATTTTAGGATTTTCGATATTGCTATTTTAATAATTAATACCTTTTAAGGTCATTTTCATATTAAAATCTGGAACCCACATTACATTTAAATTGTGGTTAGGTGACCTTTATCCCATGATTTAAATTAATAAGGTGGTCAACGATTGACGGTTGCAACCATTTGCAACTTCTAGAGGTATGGGATTGACTTTAAACATCATATGTAAAGTCGGCATGTTAATTCCATCAACACCATTTGGAAACCATATTATAGGTGATCCATTTAACATGGTTTGCAAATCAAGTTACCCTACTTGCACACACATGTGAGTTTACCAACATAAGTGGTTAGGTGACCTTTATCCCACCAATATGGTATCCCCACCTTAAGTCACAAGTTCCCTCAAAATGGTTAGGTGATCTTTATCCCATTGAGAGTTTCCAAGTGACTCAAGTGTTGTGCAAAAGGATGGTGTTTAGACTTGTTTTAAAATATTTAGAGATTTCATAATTCTAGTTTAGAAAACTCTATGTACTTGTATTTGCATGCTTTTAAATACAAGATACCCTATGGTTCTTTTAATAAAACCCATTTTATTATGAAATCATTAATCCTTTTAATAACCATTTATTAACACTTAATGACTAAGAACCATTTTATATTAGCTTGTTAAGATCATTTTTATTAAGATTGTTTAACATATCCAAATATCATATAATCATTCACAAAATCACAATCAAACAAGCATAATATAAACAACCACATGTGCATAACCATAGCTACTATTGTGACCACACTTGTTTGCCATCACAAGTGTGGTCATTTGGTCTTTCCTAAGGGTTGAATACAACATAAGGATGAGGTCTTCATAGACCCCCACTTGAGCTTTCATCCATATGCTTCAAGTCCTTCTCTTTGTGTCTTCCTCTTGTGCTTCCTTCCCGAGCATCTTCTTTTACAAAATATATATCCTAATACATATTTTCTAGTAAAAGAAAAATACTCCTAATCTATTATTACATCCCAATGAATAAATAGATAAATTACATTTTTAAACAAAACACAAATAAATTAATATACAACCCCATTGAATAAACCAAAACCAACCGTTGCATACGTCCAAACAACACAAGGCCAAAGCTAGGTTATGCACTATCAAATGAACAATCATAAACATCATTCAATAAACAAAATAAACCCCATCAAACCCAAAATTTTCAGCCAACATAAACTGAAAATTTGGGTTTGTTTGTCCAAACAAACAACAACCAAACATATCAACCAATTGACATTCCTATCTTTCAAGGTTTAATCATAAGCATGAAGATATAACTTTAAAAGACATGGGGTTTATTAAATTATCAAAAATCAGCCTCTAATGAGTTGATAAACATCCTTTAAAATGATTTTTAAAGGGTAAGAACAAGCAAGTTATCCACATAACCGGCTCTAGATGCCATTGAAGGGTTTCTTAGAACATAAAACATAGTTTAACCTCTTAAACTTTCTGAAAAACGCATCAGAATAATAAGCTTTATAATCATGTTTATAAGCTGAAAATATCAAGTTCTATTTCATGTTATAAGATGTCAACAAGCCCAAGAACAAAGGGGATCTTATATGTGAATAAGCAAGCTATGAACATATATAAAAGTACATAAAATCATAGCTACAATGAGCTGTGAATACTACCTTTTTCAGAAGCAAAAATCGACAGAAAGAGGATGTTTGATGCTCAAGATTTGGCCAAGGCTCCAAGGAAAGAATCCCTCAAGCTTGTATACCCCAAGCTTAATAGCAAACACTTCTTGCTAGGGAGAAATCAACACCAAAAGAGCTCCAAAAACTCCAAAGAAGACAGATGTTGTGCCGTGAGTTTTTTTAAGAGAGAGAGAGAGAGAGTTCTTTTGTTTGCATGTATTGAGATTGGTAGAGAATCAAGTCTACAAGACAAGTTATAAATATGAGTTGTTTACAAGGAAAAAAAAAAGGAGCCAATAAAACCAAGGGAGGGGCGGCCAAAAAAATTTAAATCAAAAGGGTTTCCCCTTTTAAACCAAACACACATATTTATTAAACTAGTCTTGTAGTAACTAGTCATACAATTAACCATTTAATTGTATGTATAAGTTATACAAGTTATACAATTAACCATTTAATTGTATGTATTATAAATCCTCATTATTATTTGGTGTTATCTAACTTATTTATATAACACTTCAAATAATATTATTGAACAAAATATTCTAATAAGTTGTTCCCTCTCACATGCAACTTATTTAGAAAACTCATTTTATAAATTGGTGTAAATATTTAATTGCATGATCATATCATCAATTAAATATTAATTGGTGTTTGCTAAGCTTGTTATTGGGTATAACCCGACTTGGATCATAACGTACTAACCGTATCAATATTCTACGTGTCTTGGGCATATAGAATCCTTCAAATAGATCATAGTTTGGGTTAATAAAAACCAAATCAATGCCACATCACTCTCCATGTTACACACCATGACATAAAAAAATAAACGAGGCTAACTCTCTGTTAGGGTGGGATTGTTATTGGTCATAAAACGGAAACTTGAGACCGTGATCGATCAAATATTAGTTGTGATTAATATTGGCCAATAGTTAATAGTTGAGATTATTAAAATCCAATTTTTCTAATAAAAAAATACCAAGAATATCGATAATGATAATGCTGACTTATTAGATCTATTGAGCAAAGGTTAATCCGCTAGTTATGTATAAAATATACTGAGGCAATTTATTAAGCACGTGAAATGCATGATGAATCAAGGATAAGAAAACTAATGTTTGATAAAAATGAACTCAAAGAAATAACATTTTGTGAAAGCATGTTATCTTTTATTCAAATGACAAAATATGAAATTAGGTATAAAAAACCAGAAACCTTAGTTCCACTTGCACTATTTTTTATCCTTAGTTGTGTTTGTGGGTTTGCTTCATTGGTTCTGTGTAAACAAGACACCACAAAGACTTGCTTTCATGGCAAATCAGCCCTAAAGTCGGCTAATTGGATTGAAGGATGCATCTACGTAGACAACAAAAATCTTATCAATCACATTGGTAATAATATTGAATCTTGTAGGGTTTTAAGGAAGAACAAACCGTGAAACTATAAAAGCCAATTCCTTTCTCTAACCTTGAATAGAAATAAGGATAAGCAACCACCATGGACGGGTATGCATGTGCCCCCACTCAAGTCTAGCCCACAAACATGATTTGTATAATAAATTGACTCAAACACCCATGAGTTGCGGTAACCACTAAGAGTCCAAAATTCCCCAAGCTCTAAATCACATTTCACTCTAATTACTAATATATTTTGATTTTAATAGCTCGTGCAAATGGTGCCCCGAGATATTATTTGATCTAGCCCTAATAGGTTCTCCATCCAAGAACTTAAGGTATTGTTTTCACCCGCCGAGTCACTCGCACAAGCAAAGTGTGTCTTGGTAGAGAAGGTTTTTACCTTTTTATAAGGAAGATCACCCCATGACAAATCGACGTAGGACTTGCATAAAAGGGTTCTTTTTTTTAATACCTTTTATTTGTAGTAATTTGTCATGCCCCTAGCCATGGCAAAAATGCTAAGGGGTGGCATAATCGGATATCTTGAACACATGGTATTAAGCAAACATAAAGTCTAATCATGCATTCAAAATAAACTTAGACAAAAGTGTGCTAGGGTATATGTTTTCAAAGAATCTAACATATGAGCCTTGTAATCCTAAGCTTATACAAAATTATCTTTGAACATGCCCTACTCATGCCATGTTAGTGCATTCCAAATAGTCCTAGCCTTGTTTATTACCTGAAAACATGTTTGAAATTGTGTCAACATAATGTTAGTAAGCTCGTAGAGTTTGAACTTGATAAACTATTATTGTAAGCATTGATGTAAAATGTGAATTGTGAATTTTCCTGTTTTATGTAATGTAATACAACATAAGTGATAATGTCACGAGCCTACAATCAAAGCTACAACAAAATTTAAAGGTCCTCCCCAATATGTAACACCCGGATATTTTTATAGACGTGATAGAAACAATAAACGTGAATAAAAGGAAGAAAGTGTAATTTAACCCAAGTAGAGGGGTTAAAAGTGTCAAAAGGACAAAAAGAATAAAAAGTTGGTGCATAAAGGGATATGGCCGCCCATAATCCCTACACACTTCATCCTCTTCGGTTTTAGAGAGAGAAAGAGAAGAGAATTCATCTAGAGAGAGGAAGAAGAAGAATTCAAAATTTGAGGAAAGAACTTGTGTTTATAAGATGTTCTTGGCTAGAATTAGCCTCGGTTACATGCTTACATGTGTTTATATGTTCAGTTATGTGTTTTTGGTGAGTTTTTAGGCGTTTGAACTCATTGCATTCGGGTTTTGAAGAAGTCATACGCGAGAGCAGCTAAGGTGAGTTCCAGAACCCCCTTTTTACATGTTTTTATCCAAGCTTTGGGGCTGGAAAATACATATGTGAATGTTTTTATGAAAATGGGTTTCTACCCGTATGTATGTGATCGAATGTGTATGTTTGGGTGTAAGTTTGGGATTGATTATGGGTATGTTCTTGTTATCATGTTTAGAATGTTAGCTTTAAGCTTAGATTATGATATATGATGCTTGGGGACTGATTTATGTTGATTTAGTGCAAGTTAGTTGCGCATGCGCCTAAACAGTGCCCCATGCGCCCAACGGTCAAAAACCGTCTAAGTGTGCCCAACCGCCTAAATCTCATGCTCCTGAATAGTAACCAAACGCCTGGAGTTTTACCCATAATGGCTAAGTGTCAGGCCCATGCGCCTGAATAGTGACCATGCGCCCAAAAGGCCCATGCGTCTAAGTGTTGATGACTAAGTGTAAGACCAGATGCCTGCATTGTAGCAAAGCGCCTAAACAGGGCAGAAATGCCCAAATAATGCCCATGCGCCCAAACACTTAGAATTATTTCTGAAATTTTAGGAAAAACAGAATTTGTATGGTTTGACCTGATTTGACTTATGGGCTATGATTACCATCTAAGCATGATTATGGGATGGTATAGGGTTATAGTATGTATAGATGATGTATGGGATGTATAATGTGTTATCTTTTAATAGTATGCAAACGTATTTATTTTATGTTATAAAATACGTTAAATATTATGTTATTACTTTACGTAGTATGATAAATGAATGAAAGAACGTAAAGAATAATGTAACTGTAAGGCCCTGTTCCCGGGATACTTACAGCTGGTCAATCATTGCACATAAAACATACATTTACAGATATTTAAATACATTGTAGCGGAAACATTCAAAAGAGACATCTCATTACATCATGAAAGCTTTTGCAAAGTAATACATCGTTAATCAATTACAAAATAGTCATAAACAGTGACTTTTAGTAGTAAGAGGATTCCTTGGGTAATCCCGTTTATCCAAATCCTCTACAAACACCATTTTGTTTTATAAATACATGCAACATAATACATTGTAAAAATATTAACAAAGGAATGCCATCCTAAAAGAGCTGAGTAGCCACCTCGTGCCATCCTCAGCAATCTACCTGCCAACTGGAAACACATAAAAAGTCAGCGTTGCTGAGTGAGTTCTAGTTTTATAATAGACATACTTTGTTTTCATTAAAACCATTCTTTTCTTTCGCGCGATCATACATCATACGTACACATAGGTAATATCTTTATTATCTATTTCGTTCATTCATTCATTCGTTTGTTATAACTTTACTTGCACATTGGATATCTCTCGTACCAATACCATATGCTATACCCCGAACAGTCTTAGCTAATGGGCCGAAGTCAATAAATGAACAGCTGAGCGTATGCCACAGTACTAGAGGTAAGCGGTAGAGGCACTACACGTTTGGTCGATCACAAAGAAGGACCCTGATATCCAATGCTTGCAAGACTTCTTTCATTCGTTCATTAATGCATGCATTCATCATCATGTTTCTCTTTCATTCATTCATTAATGCATGAATTTATCATCATGTTCCTCTTTTATTATCTTCCACTTTACATTACATAATACTTTGTTCATTCATTATCATAACACGTAAAGTCATGGGAAAGATAAACATACATTATCATAAGGAGCATACGCATATCATTCATACCTCATCATACAAGGCATGATACATGCATAGCATACATCATGTATAACCATGCAACATCATCATCATGCATAAACATCAAGCACATATCATTACATGACCATCATACCATCTATGACCTCAACAGTCAACTTACATAACCCCCGGGAATCTCCTAGGTCAAAGCCTACATTACTCGTTTTCCCTAAAGTCAGAATTTATTCTAAGTGTTTTTCCTTTTTGCTGTCCGCATTGGTTAATACGGGTGAGCAAATGCCATCCGTATTTCTTAGACTGTCCGCATTAGTTAATGCTACTGATTAAATGCCTTAGCCGCATTTCATTATCTTTCCGCATTAGTTAATATGGCTGAGTAAATGCCTTAGCCGCATTTCTTTATCTGTCCGCATTAGTTAATGCGGCTGAGTAAATGCCTTAGCCGCATTTCTTTATCTGTCCGCATTAGTTAATGCGGCTGAGTAAATGCCTTAGCCGTATTTCTTTATCTGTCCGCATTAGTTAATGCGGCTGAGTAAATGCCTTAGCCGCAATTCTTTATCTGTCCGCATTAGTTAATACGGCTGAGTAAATGGACCTGCAATTTAACTTGTGCCTTTTTCAGATCTCAATCATCATCTTAACACATCCTTAGCACAGATCTACCATACTGCACACTTAGAACAAACTAAACATCATACACATCATAGGAAATCACCTAAAAACATACATTAACAGTATTTAGTCGAACATCATGCTGAAATTCATAGTTTGCCTTAGAAACCTTATGCTCATAATAGCCCCAAACGAATCATACTCTTACACATACATTCGTGAACGGGTTTTTCACCCAAATACCCGAAAATAGTTTTTAGATGCGTTCCAGCCCCAAAATCATTCAAAAACGTGTAAAATAGGGGTCTTAGAACTCACCTTTGCAGCTTTTGAGTATGGCTTCCACCAAACTCGTTTGCAAATTGAATCCAACTGCTCAGGAACCCACTTGAAGTCGACTTCTTCTCGTTCTTCCTTCAAAACCCGAATTCTGCTCTTTCTCTCTCTAGAATCAAATGAAATGAAGTGTGCAGGAGATTATGGGCTGCCATATCTCCTTTATGCACCCACTTTTTATTCTTTTTGTCCTTTTGACACTTTTTACCCCTCAACATGGGTAAAATGTCTTTTCTTTCTCTTTCTTCACTTTTTTTGTTAAAAATAACTGGGTGTTACAAGTCCACCCCCTTAAATAGGTTTCGTCCTCAAAACCTGTTATTCCTCGAAAAAACGTGGGTAATGTTGTCTCATTTCTTCTTCAGTCTCCCACTAGACTCAGATCCCTTTCTATGCTTCCACTGTACACGCACAAGTGGGACCACTTTATTCCTCAGCTTCTTCACTTTTCGATCAATGATTGCCACCGGTTGCTCCACATAATTGAGCCGTTCATCCACTTCGATATCCTCTAGTGGAACAATCATGTCTTCATCAGCTAAGCACTTTCTCAGATGAGATACATGGAATGTCGGGTGAATTCCACTTAACTCATCGGGTAACTCCAATCTATAGGCCACCTCTCCTACTCGAGCAATGATTCGAAAAGGGCCTATATACCTTGAGCTCAACTTGCCCCGCTTTTGGAAACGAATAATACCCTTCCAAGGTGAGACCTTCAACATAACCTGGTCACCCACCTGGAACTCAATCGGTCTGCGTCGCTTATCAGCATACGACTTCTATCTGTCTTTGGCTGCCTTCATGTAGGCCTTGATCTTTTCAAAATTTTCAGTCGTAGCCTTGATTACCTTGACGCTCCCTAACTCTTTATGACCGATATCACCCCAACACACAGTTGTCCTGCATCTCCTACCGTATAGCATCTCATAAGATGGCATACCAATGCTGGCATGATAGCTGTTGTTATATGAGAATTCAGCTAACGGTAAGTGGTCATACCAACTTCCCCCGAAATCAATCACACATGCCCGACGCATGTCTTCTAGTGTCTGAATGGTCCTTTCTGACTGACCATCAGTTTGGGAATGATAAGCCGTGCTAATGTGTAACCTCGTCCCTATGGCGTCGTGGAATTTCTTCTAGAATTTGGAGGTAAACCGGGTGTCGCAATCAGAGACGATCGACACCGGCACACCATGACGGGTCACAATCTCCTTGATGAAATGATCTGCCAACCACTCAGATGAATATGTCTCGCGCATCGGTAGGAAGTGAGCACTCTTCATCAAGCGGTCAACAACCACCCATATAGCATCATGCCCTTTCAGGGTGCGCGGCAGTTTCGTGATAAAATCCATGGTGATGTGCTCCCACTTCCATTCCGGTATATCCAAGGGATGAATATTTCCATACGGCTTCTAGTGCTCGGCCTTCACTTGCAAACAAGTAAGGCAATTACTCACATACTCCACCACGTCATGCTTCATACCCGGCCACCAATGATCCTTCTTCATGTCTTGATACATCTTTGTAGCACCAGGATGAATAGAGTATCGAGTCTTGTGAGCTTCATCCATAATCTTTACTCGTATCTTTACTCGTAGATCCCCATGACGAGGAATCCACATACGTTCAAGCCGGGTTCTAACCCCAAATGTGTTTTCACCCAACTCCGCGACCAGACCTCTCATTCTTTTGGAGTTAAGATGATCTTCCTTCAATACCTCATCTTGAAACTCCTTGACTTGCTTCATCACATCCGAGGTCATAATCAGCTGGTACGCCTTCACCCGAATCGGCTCGGGCCTCTCCTTTCGGCTAAGGGCATCTGCCACCACATTGGCTTTGCCCGGATGGTAATGGATCTCACAATCATAATCCTTTATAAGCTCTAACCATCGCCTTTGCCTCATATTCAAATCCTTCTGCTTGAAGAAGTACTTCAAGCTCTTGTGGTCGGTGAAGATGGTGCACTTCATCCCGTAGAGATAGTGCCTCCAAATCTTTAGTGCAAAGACCATAACTGCTAGCTCCAAGTCATGAGTAGGATAGTTAACCTCATGAACTTTCAACTGTCGGGACGCATAGGCTATAACTTTTCCCCTTTGCATTAACACGCACCCCAATCCCGAATAGGAAGCATCAGAATAAACCACCAGATCTTCGTTTCCATCGGGTAATGACAATACAAGAGCTTGGGTCAACCTCGTCTTCAATTCTTCGAACGCCTTCTCTTGAGCTTGACCCCATACAAACTTTACATCTTTCCGGGTCAACTTGGTTAGTGGAGAAGCGATCTTTGAGAAGTCTTGAATGAATCTTCTGTAATAGCCCGCCAAACCCAAGAAACTTCGGATCTGTTTCGAGCCCGGTGTCTTTTAAAAACTTTAAATGCCATGTGACGTTCTCTCCCTTTGAGCTCCTATATTGGTTTGTTTCCGCTGCCATGTACATTGTTGCTAGTCTGTGACGTCTCACCCTACTTGGGCCCGGGGTGTGACAAAATCCATGTTACTTTGAATGACATGTTTTACTTTAAAGCTATTCCCATCAATGGTATCTATGAATTGGTTCGTGAAAATACATTGAATGATAGCTTGTTGTACCAAACTAGTACCAAGTAATTCAAATCGGATTTGAGTGACACTTACCTTTGGCATTGCCGTCTTGGTCACATAAACAAGAAGAGATTACAAACACTTCAAAAGAATGGTATCTGCATTGCCGTCTTAGCATACAACCTGTCTCTTCTCAGCGTTTCCAACATCGGCCGACACACACGGTTCATCAAATCCATAAAGGCAGCCGGCGCGTTGGTCAAACCAAAAGACATGACAAGAAACTCGTAGTGACCATAGCGTGTGCGAAAAGCTGTTTTAGGAATTTCCTGCTTTTTCACCTTTAGCTGATGGTAGCCCGATCGAAGATCTATTCATGAAAACCAACTGGCGCCTTGAAGCTGATCGAACAAATCATCAATCCTCAGTAACGGGTACCGATTCTTCACTGCCAGCTTGTTCAGCTCAGGTAGTCTATGCACATCATCATACTACCATCCTTCTTCTTCACAAATAAGACTGGCGCACCCCCAGGTGAGATACTCGGTCTAATGAACCCCTTGTGAAGCAGCTCTTGCAACTACTCCATCAATTCCTTCATCTTCGTTGGAGCCAACCGATACGGTGTCTTGGAAACGGGTTGGGCATCCGATATCAGATCAATTTGAAACTCAATCTCTCGGTCAGGTGACAATCCCGATAAGTTTTCCAGGAACACGTCTGGAAAATCACACACAACGTGAACATCGGATAGTTGTGGTGTTGGCGTTTCCACATCCTTTACATAACATAAGTAGGCGCTACATACACGCCTCATACACTTTCCCGCCACCGCCATCGAGATCACTTTCGGGATCGTAGTAACCCGATCACCATAAACCGTCACTGAACTACCGTCAGGCGCTGTCAAATGAATCATCTTCTTACGACACACAATATTCGCCTCGAAGTCCGCCAACCAATCCATCCCAAGAACCAAATCAAAACCACCCAAGGCCATCACAAACGGTCTAACAGGAAACTTATAACCCTCAAGTTCCACATCACAGCTCTCTATCATCTCTAAATCCTAGTGGACTTACCTATGGAAGTTTCTACATCAAAGAGCGCATCAACACATTTGCTACTAATAGGCAGCTTAGTATAGAAAGTAACAGAAATAAAACTTTTACTGGCACCCGAATCAAATAACACAGAAGCTAAAGTTTGGTTTACTAGAAACGTACCGGACACAACATCAGGGTCCGTCCTAGCTTCCTCCTGTGTCATAGTGAATGCCCTGGCGCTCTCCCTTGGTCCTTCACTTCCCGTCTTCTTCACCCCTATACCCTCAGCCCTCGGCTTCTTACAGTCTCTGCTCATATGACCGATTTCCCTACAATTAAAACATTTGCCTGCCAGGCAATCCTTTGCCATATGCCCTGTCTTCCCATACTTGAAGCACATGTTCCAACCCAGCCTACATTCTCCAGCATGATCCTTCCCACACTTGCCACACCTCCTCGATCCCGCTCCTAACGTGGCCACGCGACGGTCATCCACCCGTGCCTTTTTATTACCTGTCACGGCATCACCCCGACCAAACCTCTTCCCATTCTAGTTCCGATCACCACCTCCCTTCTTATTCGCTTCAGTCGCCACCACCTCCCGCTGATCATACAGTCTCCCTGCCAAATCAACCGTCGACCTGAACGTGCTTGGTCGGGCGGCGATCATATGCCTGCGAACATCCACCGGTAAGCCCTGAATGTACCTCTTGATCTTCCGAGACAGAGGTGTCACCTGATCCGGCACCAGACATGTGATTTCGTTGAACTTTATGGTGTAATGTTGGTGGGTCATCGTTCCCGCCTCCAGTTGCAGAAACTCCCTTTCAACCTTATCCATTTCCCGGTGAGGACAAAACTCCTCGATCACTAACTTCTTCAACTCTGACCATCTCATTCTCCCGATCGCCCGACTACCCTCGGCTTGGACTATATTGTCCCACCAGCACAGAGCCGAGTCTACAAATGAATGGGTAGCAAACTTCACCTTTTGGTTTTCACGGCAATCACTGATATCAAGGACAGCCTCCATTTCCCTCACCCACCGGTGAGCGGCAGCAGCAGTGCCGTTTCCATCGAAAGTAGGGGGCTTGCATCTCATGAACACCCCATAGTTACAGCCTCGAGCTGCCCCCGGTGCAGGCTCTTCTTCTTCTTCTTCTTCTTTATCAGAGAGAACCATCTCAGTCTCGGGCTGTCTCCTTTCGCCCGTGGGTCCACTCCTTTCCCTTCTCTCCCCTTCCCTAACTGCCTTTATCACTTCGGTCACCACAGACGGTAGGATTGTCTGCATGACTTGATGCACTTCCTCCACAACCGCCTCCTTCACTGAGGCTCTCAGGTTAGCACTTTCATCACCGCCTTCCGGATGAGGGGTTTCTGGTTCTTCGTGAACCACCTTTTCGGCCCTAGGCCTTCCTCTCGTAGCCCGTGGTTCAGTACCACGTCCTCCACCTCGTGAAGCTTTAGAGGATCTACCACCGGCCATCCTCTAACTCACACTGAAAGATTCAAACACCAACACGGTCATTCAAGGGAATAGATCAGTTTATATCAAGTATAGTAAGTCTCTAATTACAGTGGCCAGTTGTGATTAGCCACTTACTTTACCCCTCGCTTCCCGAGCATTACATGTCCTGACTACATCAGTATCTAAATCTACCAGCAACACATAAACCACGTAACATGCGCACATAATTCCGGTTAACATTAAGAAAAATACCTCATGGTACGCAGCTACTCAGATTGACATCCCTTTCATTTCCATCCCGTTCATAGTTTAAGTTAAGGTTTATTTTGAAATTGTTTACCCATTTCACTTAAACTTTGGCTCTGATTCCAACTTGCAAGGCCCCGTTCCCGGGATACTTACAGCTGGTCAATCATTGCACATAAAACATACATTTAAAGATATTTAAATACATTGCAGCGGAAACATTCAAAAGAGACATCTCATTTCATCATGAAAGCTTTTGCAAAGTAATACATCGTTAATCGATTACAAAATAGTCATAAACAGTGACTTTTAGTAGTAAGAGGATTCCTTGGGTAATCCTGTTTATCCGAATCCTCTACAAATACCATTTTGTTTTATAAATACAAGCAACATAATACATTCCAAACATATTAACAAAGGAATGTCATCCCACAAGAGCTGAGTAGCCACCTCGTGCCATCCTCAGCAATACTACCTGCCAACTGGAAACACATAAAAAGTCAGCGTTGCTGAGTGAGTTCTAGTTTTATAATAGACATACTTTGTTTTCATTAAAACCATTCTTTTCTTTCGCGCGATCATACATCATACGTACACATAGATAATATCTTTATTATCTCTTTCGTTCATTCATTCATTCATTTGTTATAACCTTACTTGCATATTGGATATCTCTCGTACCAATACCATATGCTACACCCCGAACAGTCTTAGCTACTGTGCCGAAGTCAATAAATGAGCAGCTGAGCGTATGCCACAGTTTTAGAGGTAAGCGGTAGAGGCACTACACGTTTGGTCGATCACAAAGAAGGACCCTGATATCCAATGCTTGCAAGACTTCTTTCATTCGTTCATAAATGCATGCATTTATCATCATGTTTCTCTTTCATTCATTCATTAATGCATGCATTCATCATCATGTTCCTCTTTCATTATCTTCCACTTTACGTTACATAATACTTTGTTCATTCATTATCATAACACGTAAAGTCAAGGGAAAGATAAGCATACATTATCATAAGGAGCATACACATATCATTCATACCTCATCATACAAGGCATCGTACATGCATAGCATACATCATGTATAACCATGCAACATCATCATCATGCATAAACATCAAGCACATATCATTACATGACCATCATACCATCTATGACCTCAACAATCAACTTACATAACCCCCGGGAATCTCCTAGGTCAAAGCCTACATTACTCGTTTTCCCTAAAGTCAGAATTTATTCTAAGTGTTTATCCGCATTTCCTTTTTGCTGTCCGTATTGGTTAATGCGGGTGAGCAAATGCCATCCACATTTCTTAGACTGTAGGCATTAGTTAATGCTGCTGAGTAAATGCCTTAGCCGCATTTCATTATCTGTCCGCATTAGTTAACGCGGCTGAGTAAATGCCTTAGCCGTATTTCTTTATCTATCCGCATTAGTTAATGTGGCTGAGTAAATGCCTTAGCCGCATTTCTTTATCTGTCCGCATTAGTTAATGCGGCTGAGTAAATGCCTTAGCCGCATTTCTTTATCTGTCCGCATTAGTTAATGCGGCTGAGTAAATGTCTGAGCCGCATTTCTTTATCTGTCCGCATTAGTTAATGCGGCTGAGTAAATGGACCTGCAATTTAACTTGTGCCTTTTTCAGATCTCAATCATCATCTTAACACATTCTTAGCACAGATCTACCATACTACACACTTAGAACAAACTAAACATCATACACATCATAGGAAATCACCTAAAAACATACATTAACAGTATTTATTCGAACATCATGCTAAAATTCATAGTTTGCCTTAGAAACCTTATGTTCATAACAGCTCCAAACGAATCATATTCTTACACATACATTCGTGAACGGGTTTTTCACCCAAATGCCCGAAAATAGTTTTTAGATGCGTTCCAGGCCCAAAATCATTCAAAAACGTGTAAAATAGGGGTCTTAGAACTAACTTTTGCAGCTTTTGAGTATGGCTTCCTCCAAACTCGTTTGCAAATTGAATCCAATTACTCAGGAACCCACTTGAAGTCGACTTCTTCTCGTTCTTCCTTCAAAACCCGAATTCTGCTCTTTCTCTCTCTAGAATCGAATGAAATGAAGTGTGCAGGAGATTATGGGCTGCCATATCTCCTTTATGCACCCACTTTTTATTATTTTTTTCTTTTGACACTTTTTACCCCTCAACATAGGTAAAATGTCTTTTCTTTCTCTTTCTTCACTTTTTTTTGTTAAAAATAACCGGGTGCCACAGTAACGAAGTGAAAGATAACAAAGATGAAAAGTAAAACGTAATGAACGAAAGAATGGCTTGCATGCAAATAAAAGGATGTGCACGACCATGTTGTCGTTAGCTCAATTGTGATGCGGGTTAGCTACCCCAAAGGATGCACACAGGGTCAATCATTGAGATTGACAAGGCCCTTTGGTATGCCCTAGGTGACTAGATTAGTTTCGTGCACAGTGTTCGTGGTTTAATTACCACAGGTCCAGCATCAGCTTCGTGCACAATGTTCGGGGTATTACCAATTGGTTTGAATGAATGGGAGAGATGACTTGCCCTAGGTGACTGTGTCAGCTTCATGCACAATATTCGTGGTTTAATTACCACAGGCCCAACATCAGCTTCATGCACAATGTTCGGGATATTGTCATCGATCTGTACAAAAGTAAAAGAATGACGTAACGTACGAAAGAAAGAAAGAAAGAAAGTAATTAAGCAAGTAAAAGAATGATATAAAGTGCGTTACGAAAGAATAAGAACGAAAGTATGAAATAATGTAAAATGAAAGAATGTACATGAAAGAGAGTGTGAATGAACCGCTATGAATATGATGGTGATGGAAAAATGAATGATAATGCTAGTTAATAATAATATTTCCTATCTGTACATATGATGCATGATCATGTATGAAAGTAAGAAAGGTTTTAACGAAAGTAAGGTATTTTATTTATAAAACTAGAACTCACTCAGCAACGCTGACTTTTATATACTTCCCAGTTGGCAGGTAAGAGTTGCTGAGGATGGCACGGGGCAGCTACTTGGCATTTTTAGGATTGCATCTATTAGTATAACAATGACGTTTTTGTGATGTAATGCAATTATGATATTTTATAACAGTTAACTGTATTGTATTAATTTGCAAAAGATGTCATTAATATACATGAAATAGTTTTAATTAATTTCCGCTGCGATGTTTTAAATAATTGTATGTTTTATGTGCGATGAATGACCAACTGTGAGGTGCCCGAGAATGGGGCCTTACACAATACTTATCACAAGATGCAAAAAATATCACTCAATAATAACGATGGTTGATTAACTTGTTCAATAAGTCTAAAGAATGGGGTGCCTACCTCGGATAGTACTATCTATATAATTTAATGTCTCCATTATGAAGTTAATAGGTTATGTATGAGAATCCGGAAAATTTTGATCTGATAAATTGAATTGAAATCATGCAATAAACTAAGTGTAAACATAACATATAAATGCAAAGATTCTCGAAATGATTATAACCAAAGCAATTCCTACATATGAATATGTGGGGTTACTAATAGAATTTTTTACTTTATGAATAAATCATCAAACTAGGACTCAAGT